>CM067379.1:6653002-6991469 GCA_034510155.1 Eucriotettix oculatus
AGGCTATTGCTAAACTGCTTTACGCTTCCCGGGAAAAGCCGTGAGTATTTCTGCAGGAGGCAAGGAAGGAATTACAATCAATCGCCTATATATCGCTTTATATATTGCCTCTCGCATGTTTCCTTCTGTTACTGCGGCCTTCTAAATTTTCGTGAGGATTCATGGCGAATCACCTGACCCCCAAGCTCTAAGTAAAATAAATTCTTTTTCCCCCCAACAGTTTTATTTAATTTCAAAAATAATGTTGATAACAGTGGTCAGCCCTACACGTAAATGTAAAAAAAGGGAAAAATATATTCAAGAACGTAACGCAAGAAACATTTTCAAAACTGCCAAATTTTGAAGTAGTTTTCAAAATATCTCAACATGTTTGAGACATGTTTACAAATGAAAATTTTCCTACGTCTGTGTGTGTTGCCCCATTTTCTTTAATTTTTGAACGAGTGGCCATTTTTAGAAAAAATAATTGGGCGCCCGTAGTAAGATGGTTTGTTATTTCTTATTCCTTAGGCCCCTGTGTGTGGTTCACCCCTTATAATAAGCTTTATATATTGCCTCGCATGTTTCCTTCTATTACTGAGACCTTCTAAATTTTCGTGAGGATTCATGGCGAATCACCTGACCCTCAAGCTCTAAGTAAAATAAATTCTTTTTCACCCCCCCAACAGTTTTATTCAATTTCAAAAATAATGCTGTCAACTGATAACAGTGTTCAGCCCTACAATGTAAAGAAAGGGAAAAATATATTCAAGAACGTAACGCAAGAAACATTTTCAAAACTGCCCAATTTTGAAGTAGTTTTCAAAATATCTCAACATGTTTGAGACATGATTACAAATGAAAATTTTCCTACGTCCGTGTGTGTTGCCCACAATTTTCTTTAATTTTTGAACGAGTGGTCATTTTTAGAAAAAATAATTGGGCGCCCGTAGAAAGATGGTTTGTTATTTCTTATTCCACCCCTAATAAGCTTTATATATTGCCTCGCATGTTTCCTTCTATTACTGAGACCTTCTAAATTTTCGTGAGGGTTCATGGCGAATCACCTGACCCCCAAGTTTTAGTAAAAAAATTTTTCCACCCAACAGTTTTATTTAATTTCAAAAAATAATGCTGTCAACTGATAACAATGTTCAGCAAAAAATGGAAAAAATATATGTTCAAGGACTTAATGCAGGAAACATTTTCAAAACTGCCAAATTTTGAAGTAATTTTCAAAATATGTTAACAACAAAAAAAAGAAACACCACAGAGAGTTGAGATTTCATCTCAGTGGCAATTAATTTCGAGGAATTTGGAATTCGTGTCCCCCCTTATAAGAGAGTTTATCCGCAATGTTGGCAGGCCAGTTCCCGTACCAAGTGTCCCTCAAGTGGGTGCAGGAGTTCCTCGTGTTCCACAGCTGCGGCGCCTCCGTCGTGAGCGAGTCCTGGGTCCTGACTGCGGGTCACTGCATCACGGAGATGCCGCCCCCGGGGTACCACATGGTGAGCTGCACGACCCTTATGCTGACAGACAAACTTTACTAAAAAAAAATATAAGACATAAAGAAAGAGCTGGATCCTCCAACAACATGTGACGATTCTTTGCCGTCCGCAGCCTGTGGCAGGCGACTACGACCTGGGCGTTGAGGAAGGAACCGAGCAGCCCCGAAACGTGGCCGAGATCATCGTGCATCCAGACTTTCAAGGGTTCGTAACCACGACTATAGATTTTTCTTTTCTCCTTCCCCCTACATTCTCCTTTATGAGAAGGTCTTTTCTCGAGGGCTTATCACGTCGCTCTCGTTAAAAGCCTGCGACAAAGGACCACCAACAACTTGTTAACCTCCTCCTGTTGTTTAATACACGTTGTGAATGTCGTCTGACCGCCTTGTGTCGCTTTCTCTCGTCCAGGGGCGTCACGAGAGCCGACATCGCCCTGCTGAGGCTCGCCTCGCCCTTCTTCTTCAACGACTTGGTGCAGCCCGTCGCCCTCCCAGCCGCGGGCAGCGTACCCTCTGGTGAGTACCATCACCACCACCACCACCATTGCTGATCCTCTCAGCCTTGTGTGGGGCAGCGTACCCTCTGGTGAGTACCATCACCACCACCACCATTGCTGATCCTCAGCCTTGTGTGGGGCAGCATTCCCTCTGGTGAGTACCATCACCACCACCACCACCATTGCTGATCCTCAGCCTTGTGTGGGGCAGCGTACCCTCTGGTGAGTACCATCACCACCACCACCATTGCTGATCCTCAGCCTTGTGTGGGGCAGCGTACCCTCTGGTGAGTACCATCACCACCACCACCACCATTGCTGATCCTCTCAGCCTTGTGTGTGGGTGGGGCAGCGTAGCGTGACCGTCTCCTCCTTGTTCACAGGGTTGGCGACCCTGTCGGGCTGGGGCAGCGTCAGCTTCAACGAGTCCTACGTGATGCCCGACATCCTGCAGACGGCGCAGATGGAGATCATCCCCTACGAGGAGTGTCTGGCCGTGTGGGGCGACGGAACCACCCTGGACGACACCATGGTCTGCACGGGGCCCCTCGAGCCCGGCCTCAGCGCCTGCGGGGTAACTACTCCACTTCTCCCTCCCTCCCTCCCTCCCTTCCTCCATGACCCTCTCTGCTCACTTGGTCCGTCACGTGTTCCAGGGCGACTCTGGCGGTCCCTTGGTCCTGGCCAACGCCGACGGTGTTGTCGAGCAGATCGGTGTCGTTTCCTGGGGTTACTTCCCCTGCGCCACGGCCAACCACCCTTCAGTCTACACCAGGGTCTCGGCCTTCACGGACTTCATCGCCCAGTACGTCAACTGATCAAGATTCGTGATGCCATTTTCCAGTAAAATGAAAAATAAAACACAGTGTTTTGTATCAAGTGATTGTCTTTGCAACCTTCTACCATCCATCATACACTGCAGCTCTGAAAGTCCTACCTACCAAGTCGTCCACCCAAGTGAGGTAACTGGACTTCCGTCGCTCACTCGCGGTGAACGATCTAGAAAGGGGGAAAAGAAGGGAGAAGTCACAATAGGAAAGCGGCACTCGGTAAACGATCTAGAAAGGGGGAAGAGAAGGAAGAAGTCACAATAGGAAAGCGGCAACGTGAAGGGTTCCAGTTCAAATGAATCAACTGTGGTGTTGGATTGGTTACACCATCAAAAATATTGTTGTACAATCAAACGAACAATAACAATAATAATAATGTATTTAATTTGAACAGAAATATAACTCAAATTAACTTATAGTGGGAAAAAATATAAATTTACGAATATCAATTTAATCAATCATTGGCTCAGTCGGTCGGTAAAGCAAAAAAAAAAGAATAATCTACGCAGCTTCTAAATAATGGCGGCTGCTGATCCCAGGGGGACAACGCGGGTGACGAACAACGATATATAATTGTATTAAAAATAATCGCGAATCCAACGAGAATGGTTTAAGTGGAAAAACCGGGTTAAAATGGCGCCGTTACCAGATGTTAACAATGGCCTGGTGGTGACGTCATCGTTGTTCCTGGTTTGCCGTGCCGCAGGATGTTCCTTCCCTTGAAACACGACGTCTAGATCCTCTAGCAGCGCCTCTTCTTCTTCTTCAGCTTAAATCTCTATCAAAATGTCCTCTTTTTTTGTTTTCCTTACTACAAAACAAAATCTTCTTTCTCGAAACAATGGCGAAATTAACTTTTCTGCATGTTGTTTCCCTCAGCCACTGCTCTCTCTCTCTCTCTCTCTCTCTCTCTCTCTCTCGCCCCGACCTTCTCAGGAGAGCTCCCAGAACCAACAATGCACTCCAGGCAATCAACAATGTTGCAGACGGTGACGTTTCCCGCCTACTCGGGCCTCACTCACCAAACCATTCTCGTTTTCCGTCCTGCTGCTGTACGCAAATAACAAAAAACTAAATTATTTATTTTTGCTTTACCCGATGAATGAATGTAAGGGTCATGAATAATCACCACAGAACCTAGGCTCAGTGGTTGGCGAGTCACCGCAGTTAGTTCAGTCAATTAAGAGTCGCATGAAGAATAAAGAAGGCTTAATGCAAAAGGTAAAGGTTAGACGGACTCCAGAAGCCACCCGCTGGATGGTAGATGAGCCTCTGCACACATGGGGAAAGGGGGGGAGGGGGGGGAAGCCGTTCAAACCCCTCCAGCTGATGTGGACTTTTTCCTCGAGCTCAGCGGCTGCACAGGGTTGACGACTTTATTTAACCAGCTGAAAGGTCACCCTGGACGAGTCCCTGAACCCAGGAACAAAAATTACTATGCTAAGTTAGTGGGAATGCTGCTCAATTTCAGCCCAATTAAGCATATAGTTAATTTTTTTTTGTAGAAGATAGACAAGAATGGAGGAAAAATGGTGTCAACCGGACCACCAGGGAATCGAACCCCAGGAATTAGGACGTGAGGATTGTGATTAGTGAATTGGTAGGTAGGTGGAGCCTAGCTTAGGTTTACGCGAATGGAGAGGTCCTGGGAGGACGTCGACGACTCGGATTAGCTCAGTTGGTAGAGCACCTGCCCGGCTGGATATCGCAAGGTCCCTGGGTCCTGTTGACATTTTTTCCTCCATTCTTGTCTATCTTCTGAACACAAATTACTGTTATTGTACACGAATCCCGTCAACTGTGATGAAATGGCGGGACTCGATGAGTGGCTCACTTGCGTCAAAGATGGCTGGATGACTCACTGTTGCGCAAGATAAGACGAACCAGGCCAATCGACTTAATTCACGCCACCGAGATTGCTGTTTCGAGAAAGAGGAGAGAGATAAAAGGCGTGGGAAGAAGATAAGGGCGATAAATAAAATAGGACGTCGGCGCTCAGTCAAGGGAAAAACAAAATGTCGGTGCCATCTTCTGTCGTCGTCGTCCTCCTGGTCGCGGCCTGCGGCTTGGGTGAGTTTCATCTCTATACCGTATTAAGTGTGTGTGTATATTGGACCAAAAAAGGGGGTAACTTTCTAAGGCGAGAATAAAAGAACGCAAAAACAAACAACAGCAGCAATTGATTTGCCGTAGTTGCGAGAAATGGCGCAAAGAAGCGGAGGAAAAGATCAGAAACAGCAACACATTAATGGGACAAAAAAAAAGATTTTATTGAAAAAAAGGGGTTGTAATTCAACGGGCGTTTGTAATTTCGACGGATCGTAAATGACAACTTTTTAAGGAGGATCGCTGTTCACGCGCCATCTTTCAGAATGAAAGGAATTCGATGCAGCGCCGCTGTCAGGCCTGCCTGATGACTTACATTTAGATTTATTGTTGTTTCCCCATTAATCCTCGATTGAGGAAATACGATGGATACGTCATAATACATTAAAAATGAACAAAATAAAGTAAATAATTAAAGACAAATAAACTTAAAATAAATTAGTAAAAGAAAGTGTATATAGACAAAAGTCAATATAAACACAACACAGGGACACACACACTGGGAAACACAAACAAGCACACACTGAGGAACACGCAATGGAGTTTTTAACTACTTGGACCAGGAAGGAAACTGTCCTTGCTCCAGCAGCAGCAGCAGCTATATACATGAAACAAACAAACAAAAGAGCAGAAAAAAACTGAATAGAAATTTTAAAGATATGTGATGTGCTATTTTATAAGGTTGGCAGCAGCTCATTCAACACTTGCAGCAGCAGCAGGAACCTTGATTTAAATACTAGAAGGACGATTAAGAAAATCCTGTACCACAGAGTAAAACAGCAGCAGCGCCATTTAAAAGAATAGTTTTACTCTGCTTCACCACGAAGCTTTTGTAGTTACTATTTTTAACCTCTGGAGGAAGGAAGGAAGGAAGGCTGTTGTATAAAATTATCCCCAGGGGTATTGTGAATACTTTTCTGGTGTAGAGAGAGAGAACAAGGGCGATGCTTGTCCGACCTTAGAGCTGAACCTCTGATTTCTAGTCGCGTATTCATGAAACTCGCCATTTGTTTGAAACAAATTAGTGTTTCGCTTTACAAACTTTAATATTTCATAAATATATATATACACAGGCTTGGTAAAGTAAGTATTTGCAAACTTTTGAAGAAAGGTTTTGCAGCAACTCCGTGATCTAGAATTCGTGCTAGAAGAAAGTATTATTCTAATTGCACGCTTTTGCAACTTAAATATTTCATTACTCCTGGAGCAGTTAGAAGACGCTCATAGGCTCATAATTGAATGAAAATACGCGAAATAAACCATTTTGACACATGCCAGTGCTGCACTGACAACTGACAATCAGTCGCTGACACGACAGCACTGTGCCACAGTTTTCTCGGGGCGTGTGAACAATACAATGTGTGTCAGTCATGACTGGCTGGCGTTTCCCCCTCCTCCACCCCCTCCACCACCACCACCGTCATAGACGTTCAATGGCAGCTACCATTGTCAATTATCGACTTTGAACAGAGGTGTCTGTCGATTGCTCGATGGTAAAAACAGTTAGTACTTTGCGTTTTTCAATTTCCGTGCAGTTTGGTTTAGACTAAGTGGATCTTTGTTGTGAACTGCGGCGAGTAGTTTGGTTCAGCATGCGTATTGGGATAGAGATCGTATGTTTCACCTACTCGTCTATGAACTTTTAGTTAAACATTCCAGAAATATAATACCAGATGCGAGGAAATTCCAAAAAAAGGATTATTTTTCCACCCTCCTCGTCGAACGACAAAAAAAAATTTAACTGGCAGAAAAAATGAAAAATCTACACGAAATAATTATCTATAAATGTACTACAATCACATGAGATTAAAAAATATTTCATTTTTTTTCCTGTTCAGTAATTGACATCTGTAAGGGAAATAATAAAACAGCAACAAGTAATAAAACCCGAGTCAATTAAACAGTGTGAAAAACCAGCTTCAAAGTTACAGGCGCTTAATTACTGTAGTAATAATTATACAAAGCAATTCAACTTTTACGTAAACAATATATCGATACTATGCAACATCAATCCAAGAAATAGCAGAGAGAGAAGTAAAAAACATGCAACCAACATACGCAATGCGCATATTCAAACGCGCGGATGTAAAGCAGACTTTCCCTAGAAAAATATTATGACATTTAAAAAAAACCTATCCGCACACGTTTTTTTAAAAAAACAAATTTCTTTTATACAAAACTTGTCCTGACAATAACCAACACAACAACAACAAAAAAAGAATGATCCGATCTCGTGCTGCTTTCCTTCACTTTACCTCAAAAATATATACTTTTCCATATATTAACGAAGTATTCTGTATGTTCCACATCAAAATTTAGTTTTTTTAAATTTTTCTTTCTGATTACCCGAAGAAGTCTTCACAAAAATACGTGCGAAACGTCGTAAATATATCGATAGTAAGTAAATATAAAATAGTCTGGTGACAAATTGGCAGCACTGATTGTTTAATTATTTATAGTCAACCGCCTGCACTCTCTCTCCCTGGGTACTTTTTATCAAAGTTCTCATATGCCGAGACACCTTCACCTATTTTAGGAGGTATATGTACCGGGGTCGAAGACCTTGGGCATATGGCAAGAGTTGTCCGCTGATCCCATTGGAACAGTCGGCACAATTGCCTCCTGAAATTGGTGCAGACCCGGAGGAGAAGGGAATGCTGCGACCCCACAGCAAACTCGTCTTCCGTCATTCATAGGGAAGGGCGTGAGAATAGTAGCACCAATGCCCCCCGACCTACCTGATGCAGGTTTTCTAGGGTTTTCCCTGCATCATCTCTTTAGGTGAAACACCCCTAGGGTAGGATCCTTAAACCATAGCCCGGGGGCCCTAGTTAACCCTTGCTGTGCTACCTTGCTCTACCTTCCGCATCCCCCCTTTTCAATTCCCTTCCTATGCTATTAAAGGGGAGTTGCCTGTTTCAGGATCATGTAGCCTGTTAACCCCCAAAAAAATTCTTCATTTTTTTACTAAAAGATTTCCCTGAACTCGCAGCTGGAACGCACGAGACGACATTACTAATTACGCAACAAAGATGGCGGCCGGTAATTCTAGTGTCGTGACGTTTTATGAATCTGGTTTTAAGACAATCGCCTCTATTAAGACTCCACTGTTGAAGATATTTAGCCATTTTTTGAAACGACTCCCGTTATTGGGTTTCAATTACGTGATGGTTCCGCTTAAAGTTAGTAATTGGGAGCCAGGAAAAAAATATGGGCGATAGGAAGGAAGACATCGGGAAATTAAGGAGTGAAATAAAGAATTCCAGGAAAATGATGACGAGTAATGGGGGCTGACCCAAAAAAAATAAAAATACGCCCATGCAAAAAAATGGTTATCAGAAAAGAAACGAGAAACGTAACAAAGTACTGTACACAAGTAACAAATGCAAAGTCACGAAGACTGAAGACGATAATGAAAATATAATTAAAAGGACAGAAAGAAACGACAAAAAAATAATGTAGAAAATAAGAAAGTTAATATTAGTCGGAAGTAAAGAATGAAGTATTTGGAAGTTATGGAAATAGAGGAAATATGTTTAAATTTAGTGATAATAAATAATAAAAAAAGCGCGGATACAATGAATATTTAAATGTATTACTTCATTAGGTTCCAGGGTGAGTGACGTCACACAATCTTTTCTTTACCGTACAAAGTGGAGTTTAATAACACCTGTGACGTCGGAGGACTTATTTAACATTAAATATTTGCTTTTATGTTATTTATTGACGTTGAAGCAGCAACATTGAAATGAAACATTTACGCTTTCTCTCCCCCCACCCTCTTCTCTCTCTTTCTCTCCTTTTCTCTTTCTTTCTCTCCTTTTGTCTCTCTTTCACTCGTTTTCTCTCTTTCTCTTTTTCTCTACCACACCCTTTCTCTCCTTTTCACTCCCTCTCTCCGTCTTTCTCTCATTTTCCCTCTATCTCTCTTTCTCTCCTTGTCCTTCTCTCCTTTTCTCTCTATCTTTCTGTCTCTCGTTTTCTCTCCCTGTCTTATTCTCTTTCTCTCCTTTTCTCTTTCTTTCTCTCCTTTTGTCTCTCTTTCACTCGTTTTCTCTTTTTCTCTACCACACCCTTTCTCTCCCTTTCACTCCCTCTCTCCGTCTTTCTCTCATTTTCCCTCTATCTCTGTTTCTCTTCTTGTCCTTCTCTCCTTTTCTCTCTATCTTTCTGTCTCTCGTTTTCTCTCCCTGTCTTATTCTCTCTCTCTCTTTCTCTCCTTTTGTCTCTCTTTCACTCGTTTTCTCTTTTTCTCTACCACACCCTTTCTCTCCTTTTCACTCCCTCTCTCCGTCTTTCTCTCATTTTCCCTCTATCTCTCTTTCTCTCCTTGTCCTTCTCTCCTTTTCTCTCTCTACTTTTCTCTCTCTTTCTCTCCTTTTGTCTCTCTTTCACTCGTTTTCTCTCTTTCTCTTTTTCTCTACCACACCCTTTCTCTCCTTTTCACTCCCTCTCTCCGTCTTTCTCTCATTTTCCCTCTATCTCCCTTTCTCTCCTTGTCCTTCTCTCCTTTTCTCTCTATCTTTCTGTCTCTCGTTTTCTCTCCCTGTCTTATTCTCTCTCTCTCTCTTTCTCTGGGGTTCCGCCACCTCGTGGTTGCGTTCATGTTTACGACGACGTCAGAGAGTTTCGCTTTAGTTACGTTGACACTGGAGAGGAAAATAATAATTAATTAAATTTATTATTCTCTCCGGACGTGCAGTTACTACAAACCTACGCAAAGATACTGACTGTATGAACAAGGAGGGAGAGAGAGAGGGAGAGAGAGAGAGACTCTCCCTCATCGTCATTCATCATTTAATTAACCCTAAGAAAACAAAAATTGGACAAGTCCTTTCCACTCACGGATGTCCTTATTTAATTTCGTATTTTTTTAATTAATAAATGTACAATTATAACACGTGTAGTCTTGACGTGTTTCCTGTAGTCACGTGACTTGGCTGAAGTTTCAGGGGTGAATGTTCCTCCACCACGGCGCGGGAGGCTGACCGGAGGATCCGACGCCGCCAGAGGTAATTTCTTTTTTAGTTTATCTTTCCTTCGCCTCGCCCCCATCCCCCAAGAACCATCCCGGGGCGACTTATGTTGTTTTAGAACAATCTCTGTAACGTAGTTCTGTTTTGCAGGGCAGTTCCCTTACCAGGTGTCGCTGCAGTGGACCGTGAGGCCCAACCCTGAGCAGCACGTGTGCGGCGGCGCCATCCTCAACAAGGACTGGGTCCTCACAGCCGCCTCGTGCCTCTCACAGCCAGGAGACGGCTACTACAGGGTGAGTGAGTGAGACAAGGGGGGAACAGTGGGACCAGGGCCATCATCATCATCACCCCTCCTCCCTTTCAGGTGGTGTCGGGAGAGCACGACTTTGACAACTTTGAGGAGACGGAGCAGGAAGCCATCGTGGACCACTACGCCATCCACCCCGGGTACTCGAGGTAAGGTCAAGGTCAAGGTCAGTGTATCTGCACGGCTGAGGCGGCTGTCTCCTGGACCCTGTCCTCGCATGTTCCAGCGTCGACCTGTCCAACGACCTGGCGCTGCTGCACCTGCAGACGTCGCTCACCATCAACGACTTCACCAAGCCCGTCCTCCTGCCGCAGCCCGGAGCCGTGGGCACAGGTGAGTGGTGACGTCACCAGCAGTAGTCCTCCCTCCGTGACGTGTGTGTGCGAGCGCTACCCCCCCTGTTGTTGCAGGAGTGGGAACCGTCAGCGGCTGGAGCGACATGACGCAGGTGCTGCAGTTCTCCTCCGTCACCGTGTCCGCCTCGTGCTCGGCCTACGTGGTCTACCCCGCGCTCTGCACGGCCCCGGGCTCCGGAGTCTCCGTCTGCCAGGTACAAAGTCACCGTTGTTGTCTTCCAGGTTCTTCAAAAAAACCCCCCATCCGTGCTTCGGCCTTCCTTTTCTCCCACTCCCTTCCGTCTCAGTGAAGGTTAGTGCTTGTTTTCTTTTCTTTTTTTTTGCTTGGGTTGACATCCTCCATCCATCCTCGTCACGTGCCCCGAGCCATTCAAGTCAAGGTATGGAGGAATTTTTGTCAGTATGTTGTGTAGCTCATGATTCCTTTGTATATAATTATTACTACTGCAGTCGCCTCACAGACAGCGCTGCGGGCGGGAGTTTTCTCTCGCAGGCTTTGCTTCAGCCCACAGAGTGACTGCGGGGCTTCATCACCTGATCATGTCGGGGATGCCTCCTGCACTCTCTCTCTCTGGGTACTTTTTTTATCAAAGTTCTCATATGCCGAGACACCTTCACCTATTTTAGGAGGTATATGTACCGGGGTCAAAGACCTTGGGCATGCATATGGCAAGAGTTGTCCTCCGCTGATCCCATTGGATCAGTCGGGGGCCAACTGCCTCCTGAAACTGGTGGAGACACGGAGAAGGGAATGCTGCGTCCCCACCCACAGCAGACTCGTCTCCCGTCATTCATAGGGAAGGGCGTGAGAATAGTAGCCAGCAATGCCCCCCGACCTACCTGATGCAGGTTTTCTAGGGTTTTCCCTCCCTGCATCATCTCTTTAGGTGAAACACCCCTAGGGTAGGATCCTTAAACCATAGCCCGGGGGCCTCACTAGTTAACCCTTGCTAGGCTACCTTGCTCTACCTTCCGCATCCCCCCCTTTTCAATTCCCTTCCTATGCTATTAAAGGGGAGTTGCCTGTTTCAGGATCACCCTCATGTAGCCTGTTATCCAAAAAAAAAACTACTACTGCAGTAGTAATTAAGCGCCTGTACTTTGAAGCTGGGTTTTTCACACTGTGTTTAATTGACTCGGGTTTTTATTACTTGTTGCTGTTTTATTATTTCTTCCCTTTACAGATGTCAATTACTGAACAGGAAAAAAATGAAATATTTTTCATCTCATGTGATTGTAGTACATTTATAGATAATTATTTCGCGTAGATTTTTATTTTTTTGCCAGTTAAAGTTTTTTTGACGTTTCGACGAGGAGGGTGGAAAAATAATCCTTTCTTTTTTTTTGGAATTTCCTCGCATCTGGTATTACATTTCTGGAAAGTTAAACCAAAAAAAAATTTTTTTTATAGACGAGTGAGTAGGAGAAACATACGATATCTGTATCCTTATACGCAAGCTGAACCAAACTACTCGCCGGAGTTCACAACAAAGATCCACTTAGTCTAAACCAAACTGCACGCAAATTGAACACGCAAATTACAAACTGTTTTTACCCATCGAGCAATCGATGGAGTAGGAGAAACATACGATATCTGTATCCTATACGGAAGCTGAACCAAACTACTCGCCGGAGTTCTCCTTATACCATTGACACAGGTCAGGACGACAGATGATGTTTCTCAGGTTCGTCCTCTCCAATTTATGTGTGTGTTTCAGGGAGACCGCGGCAGCCCCCTGACGGAGGTCAACGCCCTGGGCCTGAGGGAGATATTGGGCTTGGTGTCCGGGTCCCTGCCCTGCGCGTCGCCCTCGTCGCCCCTCATCTTCACGCCCGTCTCCAACTACGTCGCCTTCATCAACAGCACCATCGACTCCTACATCCCGCCCCTTGTGCAGCCCTGAACCCTGACCTGACCCTCCCTCAAACACTCTTCCCTCCTTACTAACTACCAAATAAAGATTTTTAAATTATAAAATAAATGCAATTATTATTATTATTACACGCAACCTTCTGGTCCTTTGGCCCTTGCTGAGAGCAATGGCGCCGCGAGGCAAGATGGCGTCGTCCAGGATATAAGGAATGCCCCACACATTCCTAGGTTAGGCCGTGAACATGGTAACCCTACCCACCTTCCTGATGCAGGTTGTCTAGGGTTTCCCCTGCGTCTCTTTAGATGAAACATCGGGTAAGATCCTTAAACTTCAGCCCCGTTGACCCTCGTCAACCCTTCCATATCCTCCCTTTTCAATTCCACTTCCTCTGCTATTAAAGGAAGTGTAGCCTGTTACAGGATCACCCTGAATGTGATGTGTGAGGTAGGGTAAGCAATCAGTAAGTTATAAGGAGAATAGGGGAAGAGGAAAGGATATGGAGAAGGGATGGATTAGCAATGGGAGAAAGTGAACAGAAGCTGAAGGATGCAAGACTAGGGAGGATGTGGGATGTGGGGAGGAAAAGGCTTGGGTTGATTGCAATTCCGTGTCGCTGATTGAATGCGAGGCCGTGGATTGACAATCTCAAAGTTCCATTTCGCCTTCTCTGTCCAGGATAATCTCATCACGCCTCGTTACTCCCTCGTTATCACTGCTCCGTCTCTCTCTCTCTCTCTCTCTCTCTATCTCTATCTATCTCTCTCTATCTCTCTCTGTCTCTATCTCTATCTATCTATCTTTATCTCTCTCTGTCTCTCTCTCTATCTCTACCTATCTCTCTCTCTCTCTCTCTCTCTCTCATAATAGTCATGACGTCAGACGTACGTTTACTCAAACACAACACAACAACATGTAAAGCGACAGCTAATATCAATATATATATATATATATATATATTAAATTATTATTATTCATTGGGTGAACTTTCATGGGTAAATCATAGAAATAAGTGTGAAAGCGACTCATCTCAGTAGCAGTACTGCAAGGACTGACAAGACAAAGGAAAACTACCCTAGTAAAAATTTGGTTGGAAAAGATAATAAATATTTACCACAGGGTCTCAATTTGGTAAAATATAAACTGTTGAATTATTAAATAAGTGAAGTTGGAGTTTTTTTTATCAAACGAAAGTTTAGATAAATGCGCCGCACACATAGACACGCCGCACGACTAACATGTCAAATGTCTTGCCTACTCTGCAGGGGGATTATTTATATCTCCATCTAAAAGGTAAATTAAAAACAGCCGCCATATTTCCAAAATTGTCCGAAATTAGCTGAAATGGGGTTCTATAATATTTTTAAGCATATCACGTAAATGAATGGAAGTAAGATTTTCAGAAACACTTTATCTAACAAATATACATTTAATCAGTTAAAACAGTCTGCTTCTCAGTATTTATTTAATTTAATGACTGAAGTATACTACGTTTCGTCTAAATTTTTATATCTCAAGAAGTCTCAAATGAGAGACGAAACGAAGTAGTATAGTCAGTCCTAAGGCAGGTCTGATGCAAGCCTCCATGCCAACCTATCTTGCGCAAGCCTTTTCCTTTCTGCATAACTACCGTAACCCTCCTCCCTATTGTCCTTAACGTATTCCATCCTTCCGTTCACTTCCCACTAATGCTATTTTTACAAGACCCTTCCTCAAGTCTCAAAAAATTGGCCTATTAATCTCAAAAGTTCTACATATTGTCCTCTATTCCCTTACAACTTCCTGGTTAGTTACCTTATCCACCCATCTCATTCTCATATATCGCCACATTTCAAAGACTTGTAATATTCACACGCATATTAGTCGTAAGTAAATTCCGCTCCCTCCTCTTCCTTGTTATCCTACTCTAATTGTTAAGCTTTCCAAGTATCAGAATTCCTTAACTTCCTTCAAAATATCTCTTTCCAGTCTAACAGCCTTTGTTATTCCCACTTTTTTTCCCCCCCACACACTCTACACTCCATCACCTTTGGTTTTTCCGATCGTATTATTATACCTCAAGTTGAACTCTTCCTCCAATATTATCGTTTCCAAGTCTTCTCCCTGTTTCCCTAAATAATACTACAATATCATCGGCTAAGCGTACGGCTTTTATTTCTTCTCCCTTGCAGTACGATTCCTTTCCCATATTCCGTTTTAACTCCCTTCATCGCGCTGTTAATCAGCTTGGACATCCTCGTCGTCTTACTTCGTTTCCTGATTTCTGCTTTCTCTTATATAACAACCTGTAATCTTGAATAACCAATTCTTGGGTTTCCACCCGGGTTAAATGGAGTTTAAGCCACGACGTTTCGATGGCGTACTCTGCCATCGTTCTCAAGTGAATCTTTAATAACTTATAATCTTGTTTACTCTTTTCTTTTAATGTTTCCGTCTACTTCTTGATGAAAGACCAGGAAATATTTCCCTCCCCCACAAGGATTCATTCATCCTTGAATAACCATGGATTTCACTTGCGACTATTCCGGCAGAGGTTTTTAGTCTCACTCCAAATAATTGCTTCCAAATATCATTTAGAATTTTCTATTTGCTACCATTATTTTCTATTTTCAAATGAAAAACATTTTTTCAATAATAAACTGCAAAGTATCAAATAATAATAATAATAATAATACCTCATCATCATCAGAAAACCTTTGGGGTTTTATTTGACATTCCCCTCCCCCCCAAGGGTCTTTTAATTTGGCCATTTTAAAATTAATTTTTGCAATTTTTTTTGGTTTGAAAGTTAACAGCAAGTTCATCAAATAAATATCAATTTATTTGATCCCTGGTTTATTTTTTTTGGGGGGGTGGGGAGGAGGTGAGGAGGAGGAGAAGCGAGGGTTAACGGGTTACATGAAGGTGAAGGCAACATGAGGGTGATCCTGAAACAGGCAACTCCCCTTTAATAGCATAGGAAGGGAATTGAAAAAGGGGGGATGCGGAAGGTAGAGCAAGGTAGCCAAGGAAGTGTTGACTAGAGGCCCCCGGGCTATGGTTTAAGGATCCTACCCTAGGGGTGTTTCACCTAAAGAGATGCAGGGAAAACCCTAGAAAACCTGCATCAGGTAGGTCGGGGGCATTGGCTGCTACTATTCTCACGCCCTTCCCTATGAATGACGGGAGACGAGTTTGCTGTGGTGGGGACGCAGCATTCCCTTCTCCGTGTCTCCACCAATTTCAGGAGGCAGTTGGCCCCCGACTGATCCAATGGGATCAGCGGACAGCTCTTGCCATATGCCCAAGGTCTTTGACCCCGGTACATATACCTCCTAAAATAGGTGAAGGTGTCTCGGCATATGAGAACTTTGATAAAAAGTACCCAGAGAGAGAGAGTGCAGGAGGCATCCCCGACATGATCAGGTGAGGAAGCCCCGCAGTCACTCTGGGCTGAAGCGCCTGCGAGAAATCTCTCGCAGCGCTAATCCACTATGGCCGCCGCCGCCGCCGCAGGGCTACGTCTTAAAGATCCTACTCTGTATTTCAACCGAAGGAAAGCAATGAAACCTGCTGTTGTGTTAATTTTTTAGGGGATAGTGGGGAAGAAGGTTGATGAAGGTGAATCTGTCGCGGGGCGAAATAGTCAACTACCTTTTAATAGGAGAGGAAGGTAATGGAGAAAGTGGAGGGGTAATCAAGGGGTGATTAGGGGTCCCCAAGCTATAGTTTAATATTAAATGAACATTTTGACGAGTGTATGACGCAAGTGTAGTGTAGTGTTAAGGAGCAGCGCGTCACCTGATGTGCGGAGTTGATGACCGTGGTTACACAAATCACCCGCCGAGGACAGGAGGGGAGGTGAGGGGAGGAGAGGGAAGGGGGAGTAATTGTGGGACGCATGTGGCGCCGCAGATAAGGCGGTTAGCGAGGCGCTGGTCCGTGGAATAGAGCGCCGCCATTCATTCGCCAGAGATTGAATTACCCCCGGGGTTCAGCTGCCTTAGCCGCGATAGTAAACGAGACCGTAAATTCCTCCGCGGTTAGTGTTTCGTGAAATTGAGCGCCCGAGGGCGACTATAAAGGAGCGACGGTCCTGGGCCACAGTCACAGTCGTCCACGAGATCGCCGAGCCTTCAGGACGCGAGGTAAGGAGCTCCTGCTCAGGGGGACCAACCTAACCACCCCGACATATAAAATACTATCCAATGTCCGAAAGACGCAAATGCAAGAGGAATAAAAGGACGTTCCGTGCCGCCCACATGTTGCGAAACTCAAAGAGGTCCCGAAAATTTTGGGTAACGAGACGCCTTTTAATTTCAATTTTAAAACTCTTCCATTGCCGACATTGTACCATCCCCAGTATACTATTTAATTGCACAGTTTCACTTACCGTGACGTCGCGTTACGTTTCCCGGACTTTTCCCCCCCGACTTTTCGTCACTCCAACACTCCACGGCAACTACACAGTTCCCTCTGTAACATGTCGTGTATCCCCCGTCTGCCACTGACTGTTCCACAGCTCTTCAAACCGACACACACTTCACCCTTCGTCATCGTGTATCGCACATTCCCTCCCGCGTCGTCAGTCACTCCAACACTCCACGGCAACTACACAGTTTCCTCTGTACATGTCGCGTATCGCCCGTCTGCCGCTGCCGTATATTCGCATTCACCTCGTAAAGCCTCATGGCATACACGGGGGTCAGTCAGGTGATGATGCTGGTGGTCCTCCTGTCCTGAAATGATAACTACCACTTGTCCCAAAGGGTCACTCACAGCTCTTCAAAACTTACACACTTCACCCTTCGTCATGGTGTATCGCACTTTCCTTTCCCCTCCGCGTCGTCAGTCACTCCAACACTCCTCGGCAACTAAGCTCACCTTTACACACACAGAGTTCCCTCTGTAACATGTCGTGTATCCCCCGTCTTCCACTGACTGTTCCACAGCTCTTCAAACCTACACACTTCACCCTTCGTCATCGTGTATCGCACATTCCTTTCACCCCCGCGTCGTCACTCCAACACTCCTCGGCAACTACCACTTTCAACAGAGTTCCCTCTGTACCATCGTCCATGTATCGCCCGTCTGTCACTGTTACACAGCTCTTCAAACCTACACACACTTCACCCTTCGTCATCGTGTATCGCACTTTCCTTTCCCCCCGACTTTTCGTCACTCCAACACTCCTCGGCAACTAAGCTCACCTTACTAACACACACAGAGTTCCCTCTGTAACATGACGTGTATACCCCCCGTCTTCCACTGACTGTTCCACAGCTCTTCAAACCTACACACACTTCAGCCTCGTTATTGCGTTGTTGGTGGGTGAATGAGGACCTTTTCGAGGATTGGGCCGTTCCTCCCGCTCTAATATTTAGGGAAAGTCGAGGCTGCACAGCGCGAGTTTTCATCAACAACCTGATTCCAGTGTCACCGTAGCTGCCGCAGCCTCCTTTATCGAATCCTTCATGATTGAAACGTTCGGGAAACTCCCAAAAACATCAGCTTTTGGAAGAAGAAAAAAAGTATTCGTGCAGTTGCCTCAAACACCAGCATTTATGTTATCCAACTCGTCTTCCAGTTCTGCTGTTTCCCAAACCTGTCCAGATATTAACTGTAATATTTTCTCTTGATGATTGGACCACGAGCTGGTCTAGCTTGGAAGTTTGTTTTCGTCCCTATTTCAAGTCTAGGGACAGTTGTCTCAAGGTATGAAACAGTTCTCTTGCTGCAGATGGTGACGACGACGCGCCTGGCCGCCGCAGGGCTGAGCGTGATCCTGCTGTGCCTGGCTGGATCCTTGCTGGCGGACGTGGCTCCTTCCCGCGCCGACCACGGAGGACGCGTAGACCGCAGCCGTCGCTTGGTGTTCCGCCGAGACACGTAAGCAGCGCCGCCATGGTGGCCAGATCCTTGCAGCGAGCCAGAGGACTAACCCTCTTGTCTTGCGCAGGTCTCACGGCGACCCTGGAGACGGCGGCAAGCAGTGCAACTCGACATCTCTGCAGCGCAGCCTCACGAGGACGGACAAGGACTACGACAGCGGCACCTACGTGGGCAACAACAGCATGTGCCTCAAGCTGATGAAGCCCTCGCACCACCACGAGGATCTCGCGAGGACAGACCGACGCGCACAGTCACAAGGTGAACGCCATCGCAGGTCGCTGTCTGCAGACGGACGTCGACGAGTCACCACGGCGAGGTCAGTCGAGAGGGACAACAGCCGCAGGAGGGTCGCGGATCGAACCCAGAGGCGAGTAGAGACGAGGAGGACGACGAGGAACGAACGCGACGAGAGGGTCGTCAAAGTTGACGGGCGACGGTCTGACGAGAGGGCGGAAAGAACTCGACAGTCGTCCAGAATCGATCGACGGATTTCGTCTGTTGAAAGGAGTACGTCACCTCCAGATTCAGTGAGATCCCAGCGATCCTCCAGGATTGAACGTCGTGACATTGATTCTGACAGGAGGACCCAGTCTCGAGATTCAGTGAGATCCCAGCGATCCTCCAGGACTGAACGCCGTGACATTGCTTCTGATAGGAGGACCCAATCTCGAGATTCAGTAAGATCCCAGCGATCCTCCAGATTTGAACGTCGTGACATTGCTTCTGACAGGAGGATGCAGTCTCCAGATTCAGCGAGATCCCAGCTATCCTCAAGGACTGAACGTCGTGATATGGCTTCTGACAGGAGGACGAAATCTCCAGATTCAGTGAGATCCCAGCGATCCGCCAGGATTGATGAACGTCTTGATTTCGCTTCTGACAGGAGGACCCAGTCTCGAGATTCAGTGAGATCCCAGCGATCCTCCAGGATTGAACGTCGTGACATTGATTCTGACAGGAGGACGAAATCTCCAGATTCAGCGAGATCCACGCTATCCTCCAGGACTGAACGTCGTGAGATTGCCGCTGACAGGAGAACGCAGTCTCCAGATTCAGTGAGAACCCAACAAACCTCTAGGACTGAACGCCGTGAAATTGCTTCTGACAGGAGAACCCAGTCTCGAGATTCAGTAAGATCCCAGCGATCCGCCAGGATTGAACGTCTTGATTTCGCTTCTGATAGGAGGACCCAATCTCGAGATTCAGTGAGATCCCAGCAATCCTCTAGGACTGAACGTCGTGACATTGCCGCTGACAGGAGGACGCAGTCTCCAGATTCAGTAAGATCCCAGAGGGTCGAACGCAGTGTTTCTTTCGTCGAACGCAGGACGGAGCAATCCTCGAGGAGGGTGGAACGGCGATCTGTTTCCATGGACGCAACGACGACACGGCGGATAGAGACGATTCGTCAACCAGCTGAGGCAGAAGTCCGAGGCTCTGAGAGGAGAGTTCAGATCTCGAGGGAACACGCTTCCAGATCCGAATATTCGCGGACGCAACGACGTGTCGCTCCGGCTGAAAGGAGAACAAGGACCGAACGACGAATTCATCTGTCAGCTGCTCGGCTCCCAACGGAAACGGCGAGGAGGAGACAACTCTCGAGGACCACCCGAAGCGTCGACGCTGCTGACGGAAGGGTACAACCCTTGACAGAGACCACGAGACTGTCGTCAAGGGTCGAAAACAGGAGATTTGACGGCGGGAGGGTTTCGAGGGTAGACGGACGAGTTAACTCTGCTGAAATGAGGACAGACGCTGCCCTGAGGAGGGTTTCTGCCGCTGCAAGGAGGACGTCACCAGAGGAAGCCGAGAGGAACGTTCATGTCTCAAGATCCGACCGACGTCGCCTTTCACCAGAGAGGACTTCAGAAGCTGCAAGGAGGACGTCTCCAGTGCAAGCCGAGAGGAACGTTCATGTATCAAGATCCGACCGACGCCGCCTTTCACCAGAGAGGATTTCAGAAGCTACAGGCAGCCGGAGGACGCAGGAACGACTCGATGCTTCAAGAACCGCCGAACGACGAGCTTCATCCGCCGACGGAAGGATGCAATCCCGACTGGACCTGATGACGTCGTCCACGTCCACGTCCGACCACCGCCGGCTCAAAAGAAGTGCTTCGGTCGGTGAGGACAGAGCAGCCGAGTCCATGAGCCGCCGCAGGTCCGACACCCGACGACTTGGCACCGAGAGACGAGAAGAACTGGGAACCAACTCCCAGAGGCGACTTGAAACTGAAACCGCGGCGAGGAAAGACACCGAGGAGCGACGGAGGTTGGCACTTGACAGGTCCAGACGTTCAGAACGCGGCGGAGACTCGAGAAGCGCCAGAAGGTGGTTCGACGAGACGACTCGTCGCGCCGCTTCAGACTCTACGAGGCAAATCAGGAGAGTCGCGAGCCAAGACCGGCGATCTTCCAGGGTCGACGTCGACGGAAAGTCCCTGAGGAGAGTCGTCAGGGTGGACGGTTACGACACTCTCGAGAGATCCGTCGCGAATACCGACAGGCGGGAAAGGAGGAACCTCAGAGAAACTCAGAGAACCGCGAGCAGAGAATCTCTCTACCGGAGGATGGTGAACATTCTACCACACGACGACAGGAGGGAACAGGAGTCACGGAACGCGAGGCTGACGACGAGGCGACATCAGGAGGACGGCAGCGACAGAAGGGAGATCCTGACGAGGAGGACTGCACAGGTCAACGAGCTCCAGACCCGCGGACGACGACGCACCCAAGCTCTTGCTCCCACGAGGAAAGTCGAGACGGAATCACCCGAGGGCAAGTCGAGGAGGACGAGGGACGCAACCGCCAACGGCGACAGACGAGAAATTTCCCTCAAGGTGAGAGTGAGCGACGTATCCAGGAGGACTGACGCGGACGACCGACGCGTGGATTCCAGGACCGCATCTGAAAGACGAGAGCTGAGCAGCGATTCTTTGAGTGAGAGACAAGCTCGTGGTGCTGACCAGCGGAGGTCCTCGCGAGTCCGTCGTCAAGTGAGCAGCAGGCTGGCCAACACCACTCCACAACTTGCGGCGGTGACCGCGACCACAAGATCCGCCAGAGCCGTCACCACCACGAGGAGGAGCGCCGACGCACCTGAGGTCCTGGAGCGCCGCGTGATGTCCAGAGGTTCACGGGAGGACAGGAGCTACCGTCACGACAGCCAGGAAGGACTGAGGACCTCCTCCAAGAGCAGCGACCAGACTCGGTCTCTCGACAAGGATCATCTCAAGACTGAAGAAAATCAACTCTCGGTTCCCGCCTTGGCGAGACCGGACTTGAAAGACAACGATGTACCTGATAATTACGTTTCCTACGTCTTCGCGGCCATTTTGATCGGAGCGACCATTTTGTACGACTCGCTGGTATACTCTTCCCTAGAAGCTTCACTGCCAGACTGGTGCGGCGGCGGCCAGGATCGTCCACAGACCCTGATGGAGGTAAGGTCAAGGGAAATTATGCGCGTTGCCGTCACCATCATCATCATCGTCATCATCATCAGCCTCTATCTAATACCAACCACGGTTTTTTTTCTGTTTCAGGACAAACTTTCTGCCGGCAAAGAGCTGGACCTTGCAGGGAAAAGGTAAGCAGCTGCGCCATTAACCCCAAATCACACGGGATACAAACACAACCATTGACTACGTTTCGTCCTAGCCTTTGTGACGTCCTCAGGCCAGTTTCTTTTCTTTTTTTCTGAAAAAAAATAATTTTTTTTATTTGATGCATACAACACGACAGTAAAGGTTCCAAATATCGGTTTTCAAAACCTGTCCACGGGTGCGGAAACCTTTTATATTTGGTCCCTCTGTATACTTACGTAACTTATAAAATATTTATTTTTTAAAAAAAAGCAAGCAACAAAAAACTGACCTGAGGAAATTCCCCCCCAAAAAAAAATTTTTCAGGACGAAACGTGGTAGTAATTACCTTTTATTACAGTTTCTACTTTTCCTGCTTATGCGGATGATGTGGCGATTATAAGCAGGACAGTAAGTGAGCTTCCCTTAAAAAAAACCCAATGTATAATAGTGAAATGGAGAGAGAGAAGAAGGAGCGTTCAAAATAAGGACTTGCAGTAAATGAGGAAAAATGGAAATCCTTCAGGAGTTTTTAAAGAACGAAGGCTTTCCCGGTGAAGAATATGTAGAAACGTTTCTCGGGTTTCCAACCGGGGTAATCTCAGTAAACAGCGACGTTTCGACAGATAGCAACT
The DNA here is from genome assembly GCA_034510155.1 of Eucriotettix oculatus. Taxonomy (NCBI): domain Eukaryota; kingdom Metazoa; phylum Arthropoda; class Insecta; order Orthoptera; family Tetrigidae; genus Eucriotettix; species Eucriotettix oculatus. The sequence continues at coordinate 6,675,522 of CM067379.1, forward strand.
CCGTCATCTTCAGCTATCTGTCGAAACGTCGCTGTTTACTGAGATTACCCGGTTGGAAACCCGAGAAACGTTTCTACACCTTCAGGAGTTAGTAACTGGGAAGGAGTATCAGGTTTCAAATACCTGAGGGAGGGAGGGAGAGAGGGAGGGAGGGAGGTGGCGATGACAGATTAGGGGGGAAGAGAGGACAGGCTGGGAATAGAGAAAATAAACACTTATTTACTAATCGATTCATCACAACTGAATGCGGAGAATAAGACGTGGAGATAGAAACTATGTAGGAAGTTGTTAACAGAATAGGGGGGAGGAAAAGAGAGAACAATATGTAGGACGTTGACCAAGAGACAGGGATAGATTAATAGGACACGTTTTTGAGACACGAGGGTCTTGTAAAATTAGCATTATAGAGGGAAGTGAGTGTGTGTGTAGGGGGTAAAAACAGAAAAAGGGGAGGCTAAGGATGGAATACACTAAGGAGATTACGGAGGGAGTGAAGCGAAAATGAAAAGTCTTGCTTGCGCAAGGAAGGTTAGCATCAGGAGGGTTGCACATCAGAGACCCCAGTCTTAGGACTCAATACTACCACAACAACAACAAAAACGATTTCAGATTTGGATTTTTTTCTTTTCATTATTTTTTCTTTTGTCGTCGTCGCCTTTCTGTGCTTCTTTTCCTAATAATTATGACCTTTCTGTTTTCAGGGGATCCTTCGGCTCCATCCTGGCTGGATTCGCCTCCGCGCGCCTCTTCTAGACTTCTCACCTAGCTACTTTTATCATCATCTCTGTCTCTCTATCTTCCCGGAAGCTTCTAGTAGATGTCGCCGTCTGCCTTGACTCTGTCGCTCTGTTCCCTCAACCCACACGGTGCTCTGGTGGTGCTTGTTCACAATCTCCAAGCTATATATACTGTAGAGTAGAGCGGAGTAGAGTAGAGTAGAGTAGAGTAGAGTACACCACATCCCCCTTTTTTGATTGGAACCAATCTTGAATTGCTAGAGAAATCAGAGTCGAGACCGAGAACCAACGCGTACCTCTCTATCGCACATGTAGTTTTATTTTTTTAACAAATAGATAAATAAATATATATATATAATATATAAAACACGACTGAAAAAAAATATATAGTTTCCGGTCGGGAAAGAAAGTATTTCTTGTCGCTGTCCTGTGATACTCTTAGGATACCAACTTTAGCGAACCGGTATTCTGTTCCATGTAAATATTATTATAATTTCTTCTTGTAGTTAGGATGTACCAAAAAAGGTAAATAAAGAGCATACATTGAAATCAAACTCTTGGTGTCTGTTTTTTTTAACTCTTATTAAACCCCAAATTCCACCTTCAGCGTCAGGCTGCGGGAGTTTCTCTCGCAGACGCTTCAGCCTCAGAGTGACTGCGGCGGGGCTTACCACCTGATCATGTCGGGGATGCCTCCTGCACTCTCTCTCTGGGTACTTTTTTTATCAAAGTTCTCATATGCCGAGACACCTTCACCTATTTTAGGAGGTATATGTACCGGGGTCAAAGACCTTGGGCATATGGCAAGAGCTGTCCTCCGCTGATCCCATTGGGATCAGTCGGGGGCCAACTGCCTCCTGAAACTGGTGGAGACACGGAGAAGGGAATGCTGCGTCCCCCCCACAGCAGACTCGTCTCCCCCGTCATTCATAGGGAAGGGCGTGAGAATAGTAGCCAGCAATGCCCCCCGACCTACCTGATGCAGGTTTTCTAGGGTTTTCCCTCCCTGCATCATCTCTTTAGGTGAAACACCGCGTGGGTAGGATCCTTAAACCATAGCCCGGGGGCCCTAGTTAACCCTTCCTTGGCTACCTTGCTCTACCTTCCGCATCCCCCCCCTTTTCAATTCCCTTCCTATGCTATTAAAGGGGAGTTGCCTGTTTCAGGATCACCCTCATGTAGCCTGTTAACCCAAAAAAGAAAACCTACAGCGAAGCTTGTTTGATCCTCCTCTCCATTCACAAATCAAATTTCCTTGTCCACGAGGAGAAGAAAAAAAAATCCTCAACGCAGTGTGGAATAATCCGGCCCTTGAGACGCCTTCGGTCACCTGCGTGTTTAAATGATATATCGCATTGTAATCGCGTTCTACGATGGAAACTCTAAAAGCAAAGACTTAAAACTTAATGTCGCAACACAGTAAGGATTGCTGCCACGCGACTTGGAGCAACGCCCGGTTCTTTTTTTTTGCCACGCGGTCTTCTTCATCTCTGGCCTCTTTCTCTCTTCTCTCCTTCGTGTCATAGCCAAAGAATGTCGTCTTTCCCGAAATTTTACCTACCTTCTCTCCCGTCTCCTCTTTTCAGTAGATCTTCCCTAAGTGGTGGAGGAACACTTGGCCTCAGCATAAACCCCCCTCCAAGCCAAATCTATTAAATGTTTCCCCAGTTGGTGGGACTCAAAATGCTGCTGATTCGGTCTACAGAAGCGAAGGCGGTTTCCGGAAACGTGCTGCCCACCTAACTTTTTAAACGGAAGCTTATTCCTGGAATTGTTTACCCGAACCTGGCCAAGCTTGTAATCAGCCGCACAGATATTTACGCTATATGAAAGCAATTCAATGACTGTGCAATGGAGTAGCAACGCGTTTCAGCCATCCGGAACATCCTCAACGCCAGGCAAGTTATGTTTAGAAAAATAAACAAATTAAATCTAATAATATATATATATATATATATAAATGCGAATGGGAACTAAACCATACGGCATTCAAGCTGCAACACCTCCTTTTTCATCTTTCCACTCTTTATCTCGCATACATCTGTCCTGCATCACTCCTTCCTTTTTCATTTCGTTTTGGGGGTTCTAGTAAAATATTCTTAATGGCCACCGTTCCTCTAGCATTGTCCATAACAATTCAACCTCCTACCTTTTACTGTATCCAAGATATTTACTGATGTAACCCCCATTTCTTCCCGAATATATAATCACCCCTTATCCTTTCTGTTCTTGTCACACCACAGCTGCGTCTCTCCATCTTCCTTAGTTATTTCCCCAAAACCTCAGAACCATATCGTGCAATACTCTCCACTGTCGTTTTCTGTAGATTCTCCTTTTCACCCTCATTTCTTGTATGTTTATTCCATACGTAAATTGAGTGCAACTGTCTTGTCGCAACTCTGTCCTTTGCTATCCTCCGCTTAATGTCCTCCACACGCTTCCTCCTTTACTAGTCCCTAAGTATTTATATGTGGCGCAGCAACTTTACTACGCTTCCTTCTTCCGTTTCTAAATCTCTTCCTGTCCTTCCAACTACCACATACTCGGTTTTATCAAATAAATTGAGAAAAAAAAGATTAATTAAATTTAATTGATATGTGCGCTATAGACGCCATCTTTATAAGTAGAAGAGTCACGTACACCTTTCTCCATCTTGACTATCCATGAGATAAGAAAAATAGACACACTCTATATGTTGAGGAGTAAAACATTACAGTAAATAAAACCAAATAACCACTGCATTATTCATCAAGTTAGTCACTTACCTCTTCACTTTAAAATTTAATTTTTGGTCTTTATAAATTTAGTGCACGTGTATTAAAGGAGCAGCAACGAGGCGAGAAAGGAACAACAGCCAAGCTTATATTTCCGGGCTTGAAAGATAACAGCCAGAGTGCTGAACCATTTTGTTTTCCTTTTCAAGAAAAATAGCAAAATTAAGGAACCGGTGGGATTGAACAAAGCTGAAGATGGTCCAAATTCACGGGAAACATATAAAATAACAATCACGTCTTTGAATACTGAATTTATTTGATTCGAAATGGAATTGATGAGGCAAGGGAGAGGTTGTTAGAGGGTGGCGACCTCAGCGGCGAGGACCTTCATGGCGGCGACCACGTCGTTGCCCACGGGGGTGATGTAGTTGGCGGGGAGGACGAAGCCGTAGCGGCCATTGTCCCTCAGCTCTATGGTGTACGTGTACTTGATCTTGGCCACGCCCTTGGCCCAGTCGTCGCTCCCTCCTGCAAGCAAGTCAGTCTCCCAAGATTAAGTTATGAAAGCCAAAAACTGGACGAGACAGGAAAAGATGGAAGGCTAAAGAAACGTTGTAGCGCCTTTTAAGAAGCAGAATATAATAATAAGAATACAATTAATGTCTCACCCGCAGCAGGGTAGAGGGTAGCGGCCGCGGGTCCCACCCTGTAGTTTCCTCCCCCGTTGGAGGCGATGGCGGCCGCGATCTTGTCGCCGACCCTCTTGAGGTCCTGGTGGTCCGGAGGAACCACCCTCGAGTACCCCCAGGGGTACAGCACGTACTGCCCGTAGCTGTGGAACGACACCGACGCCTGCAAGAGGGAAAACAATCAAGTTAGAGAGAAAGAGAGAAAGAGAGAGAGAGAGAGAGAGAGAGAGAGAGAGAGAGAGAGAGAGAGAAAGAAAGAAAGAAAGAAAGAAAGAAAGAAAGAAAGAAAGAAAGAAAGAAAGAAAGAAAGAAAGAAAGAAAGAAAGAAAGAAAGAAAGAAAGAAAGAAACAAAGATGGAAAGAAAGGAAGAAATTAAAAAAGAAAGGAAGAAATTGAGAAAGAAAGAAGAAAGAAAGATGAAAAGAAAGAAAGATAGAAACTAAGAAAGAAATTAAGAAAGAAAGAAACAAAGAAAGAAGGAAGGAAGAAAGAAAGAAAGAAAGAAAGAAAGAAAGAAAGAAAGAAAGAAAGAAAGAAAGAAAAGAAAAGAAAGAAAGAAAGAAAGAAAGAAAGAAAGAAAGAAAGAAAAGAAAGAAGAAAGAAAGAAAGAAAGAGAAGAAAGAAAGAAAGAAAGAAAGAAAGAAAGAAAGAAAGAAAGAAAGAAAGAAAGAAAGAAAGAAAGAAAGAAAGAAAGAAAGAAAGAAAGAAAGAAAGAAAGAGGGAGAGAGGGGAGGAGAGAGAGGGGGGGGGGGTATTGGAGGACAGCGAGGAAGGTGATCCGAATGACGTCTACCTTCACAGAGCGTCACTAAACTGGGAAGATGAGTTCCATGAGAGCAAGGAATTTCTAAGGACGCGTCACGAGGCAGGAAGAACCGTACCTTGAGGTTGGACTGCGCGAGGACGAAGTTGGACAGCGCCGCCGTCTCCGGCTCCGAGAACTGCCTGCTGCCGGCGTAGATCTCGTCGCAGGGGCGTCGCGACGCTCCTTCGCCGCCCCAGCGGTAGCCGTAGTTCCTGTTGAGGTCGACGCCCGCGCACCTGCCGGAGCCTCCTGGAGCCCTGTTCTTGCGCCACAGACGGTCGCCCGTGTGCGAGAACTCGTAGCCGTCGGGGTTGACCACGGGCATGATGAACCAGTCCACGTCGTCGGCGCCGCCGCCCAGACGCTCGGGGTTCTCCGCCAGGGTGTTGATCAGGTACGTCACCGACGCCGGCGAGATCCACTCACGGGCGTGGATGCCTGCCGCAAGCGCCGCACATTACAAACTAACCCACACGTTGGGCGCCACATAATAAAATAAAAAACTTTACTCGGTTTCATCAATTTAAATTTTTCAACTTGCAGCCACGCGACCCACAGGCTGTGTATTTCACACAAACAGTAAACTAATAGAGTCTCATGCGCGATTATTAATTAAATGTCCTCTAAAAAGAATAATTCCTGTAATAAATTAATAAAACTAAGTGAAGATAAATTGCACCTAATTATATCACAGTTTCCGATTTCATTCATTCATTTCATTTCTCGATACCCCATATCAAATAATTATTTTTTTAAAAAATTTAACTTATCTCTAGCAGTATTCACTTCTACCTGGTTCAAACAAACTAAGCAAACTATGAGCGGCAACAACTTGTAGTTATAAATTAGGATATGGGACTTTAAAACAGAAACCAATTCATTTCTCCATGTCATTTATTTTTCACACAAAATAATCCGTAACGCTGTATCTCTCAATTTATTAATCCCATCGATACCTCTGACGCCAGATTTAATCATTTTACAAGCTATCACGTACTTCCTTCCCTACATAAATAATCTATGACAATTCATGTTTATAATTTGACCTGGCCATTATCTATCACCAGTGTAAGACTATCTCATCTTTCTTTTATACCAATGGTACGTTGAACATTAGTGTCTATTAAGTAAGATATATATATATATATATATGCAATTTATTTATCAAATAACTTCATTTGATCTTTCTCAGAAAGGTCCACGACTTACTTTAAAATTTTCCCCAGCATCCATTTATGTAAAAAAATGTTTTGTACAGGGGCCATTCCCTCCCCCGCGCAATTTATTTATCAAATAACTTCGTTTGATCTTTCTCAGAAAGGTCCACGACTAACTTTAAAATTTTTCCCAGCATCCATTTATGTAAAAAAATGTTTTGTACAGGGGCCATTCCCCCCCGCCCATGTAGTAGTCTCACCTCCGTCCACCCAGATGGCGGGGCTGTTGGGCTTCCCGGACGAGACTTTGAGCACCTTCAGAGGTTTCCCTTGGACGGACGACCCAATGGTCTGGACGCTGAACCGCTGAGGGAACGTGGACGCCAAGTAATCCAGGAACTGGTAAATGTCCGCCACCCTGTGATAGGACTGCCACTCCATCCTGTGACCTAAATAAGAACAACAAGAATACATCCATCCATCCATCACCAAATATTTGTAACGAGCCAAATCTTTTGCTTTATTTTAGCCACAGTTTTAAAATAAAAATGTATTTAATACATAATACATGTTAGTTTCTTTTCATACTTCAGAACAGGATTCCTCCATGATTAGTGCCAAACTTTAGAAAATGCGAGAAGCGACTCCATACACTGCTTAAAATTAAGACTACAAGTGGCATTGCCATTCACAGGCTCTAAATTATGTATTAAAAAATATTTTTTCTGAGTTATTTGACTTCTGTACTCATTTTTATTTTCAACGAAGTAAGATAAGTGCAGGAACTGTTCCGTCCGTTCCAAAGCACTCATATTATTTGAACAAGTACAAATAAAAACAAAAATACACGGGTCATTTAAAATGTGATGAAGCAACTTTAAGTAGATCTAAATGTAAATAAATGTCGACTCCGTCAGTTCTTAAGTACCTGCGGATTATCGACAAAACCTGAGGATTTGCTGTACTAGCTTTAATGAAGGCCGCACAAGAGACTCATGTAAAAAATTATTCGTACCACAAATTTTCTCACTTGTTGAATAATCAGACAGTAGGGCATTAATAAATAAACAATACATCCACTTGTGTTAATATATCCTACAATATTATCAGTCACGTTTGACCAACTCTTTAATTACCAATAAATTTCGCTAATTTCTTTGAAGATCCAAATGGATGCGCCATTTTTATGTCTCATTACTTTGTTTTTTTTAAAAAAGAAACAGACAAAAAAAATATGATTCTAGGGATTAGATTTAAAAAAGCAGTCACGTAAAACTACAGTTGTTGTCTTTAAAGTAAATTATTTAGTTTTAAATAAAATAATTTTCAACATTTTTTTACCACAGACGGTATTTTTAAAAAAATTTTAAACAAACTTTCGGCACATATTAGCGTCTTCTATATGTTCATTTAAGCACAATAATTTTTTTAAAAAAATTAACGCATTGTAAAATGTTATAGGCAGAGGAACTTAAAAAAGGGAAGTTCAAAAACAAAAAGGAGGAGGTGGCATACTTATCTCTAGTTAGACCAATTTTTAGGAATATGGGGACGGGGGGCGGCTTGTTGGGATCCTTATAGAATTAATCAAATAGAATCATTAGAGAAAGTTCAGAAAAAAAAGGGGGGCAGGCTGCTGCTAATTTTGTGGCAAGTAGGGCCACAGGGGGTCATAGGAAGGAAAAAGGTAAAACAGCTAGGTTGGGAGGAGGTATTGTCAGAAAGGAGGGGGAGAGAAAGCAAGACTGCATTATATGCTTATACGAGGCAAAAACCATGGATTGGAATAAGCTCCAGTTATATAGGTAGATGATGGGAGGATCACCAATTCAAAAAGTGAAATATAGAAAACAAAAAAAAACAGATGTTGGCAAATTCTCATTCCTAAATAGGAACTATCAACGACGACTGTGGAATAATTTACCCTGTGGCAGGAGGAGGAGTGTTTGGAGGGGGAAGGAAATCCTCTTCAAGAAAATAAATTTAGGTCAAATCTGAAAAAAAAAACGTGTGAAGTGAAGTGGATATTTTTTTTAATATAAATAAATGTGTTTCCGAATATAAAAAAACTAAAGTGAAGTGAAGTGAAGTGTTTCTCTTTTCTCTTTCAGGGCATCCACAGAACATGTTTATCTCTTTTTTTAGTTTATAATTATGTATATATTTAATTATGTATCTGCCACCAGGGGGGGACTTGCGCCCAATTGTAGATTATTAGCAAAAATACAAAATACAATACAATGTTCTCTAAATTAGGATGAATATGGCTACCACTTACCGAATAAAATAGCTTCTCAAAACAGTGACGAGAAAAAGAATTTCTTATTATCCATTGCATCTAAATGTTTCTTGTATTATATGTATACAATGAAATAAATTGATGAAACTAATGCGGCCTCCTTTATCACTGCCTACATTAAATGATAAAAGGGGTTCCCCCACCTCTAAATATTAATTAATATCCTCCTAAAACGTTGTTTATGTAGGCCTTACCATTGCGACCCTCGAGCTCCTCCAGGTCCTGTTCCGACATCCGCGGGTTCTCCTTGTCGATGGCGTCTTGCAGGTCGTCGATGACGACGTCGTAGTTTATCTTCTCGTCGCTGAGGAACTTCTTGAACCTGTCCGACGAGGAAGGCTTCACCAGGACGTCGAGGGAAGTTCCGTTCACGGGAACCGCGTTCCATATCTGCACTCCTGGACATGACGTCAACATCAATGGAAATTAACTGGCTAAAACTTGAGAAGAATTTAAGTTCCTAGACGAGGGCAGGAGTTGATCAGACTTAAGGTTCCTGAAGAAGGTCCAGATCAGAACCGAAACATGTAGTGGTTTTTAAATTATAGTTTGTTATAAATACCAGAAATCCTACCTACCCCTTACATACACTCAATAAAAAAATCCTAATCGTTAGGTACTTTAATCGTTGTTCAATGAACACGCGGCCTTGTTCCGACTTTATAAAGATTGAAATCTTCTTTGTCCTACTTGAATCAATTCACAAAAAAAAACGTTTGCCCAATCATCGGCCAGAGAAATGCGGACACAATGAACAGATGATGAGCCACAATATTTTGAGAAATATCGACGGAGCTTACCGTGCCATAAATACGCTTCGTATCGCAATCCGCGCAGTTAATTGCCGCTTGAAACAAGATGGCGCCGCCGCCGCCGTGACGTCATCGTCACACACCAGAGAACTACATCAGTCGGCCAGAGATTACCGTCGCGACGTATTCTCTCTGAACCAAAGACAAACACGTTGCCAGTGAGAATCAAAGTATCAAAGATGCTTATCGAGACGCTCAAATAATGCACATTCGCATTATTAAAACATTCTTCTTAATTGTTTACTCATAAAAATATGTCTGAAAATTAAGGTTGTATAATTTATTATCAATAAATAATTTATCATTATTTTTCATTAATAAATTATACGGCCAAAGTTTTCAGACGAGTGCATAATAAAAGCTCTTAAAGGGGACATCCGAATCCTTCAGTACACGGAAAGGAGTGAGACAAGGACACATAGCCCTAGAAAAAGAGATACAGAACTGGAGAGTAGAGAATTAAACAGTTGTCCTCCGATAATCAAGGTAAATTTAATTAACTGAATTACGCTCATTTTTGCTTAGCCAAGGAATTTATAGAAGAATCGGAGAAGAGTAATTAATTAATTAGTTTATAATACAAAAAACTTGTTATAAGTATATTTATCTTTTATACAATAAAATAATGTAATAAATGTTTACACACACAGCCCTGACCCATTCACAAATCCTTGAAGCTTAGCTTCTTTACAGGATCTACGGAATATGATTATTATTATTATTAGAAACTATACTATATAAATCAATACAAATTCTGATGATGTAGTGCATTATAGGAAGACAGGAGAAACCCATACGGAAAGCGTATGCACAGCTAAAGAGTCTGCAGCATCTAAATTAGGGTTGAAAATTAACTACAACACGACAAAATACATGGAAATATTTCCATGAAAGACGTTAACATAGAAAAAGTTAATAAGTTTAAGTACTTAGGAGCAACACTCACGTGTGACGACAACAACAACTCCATAGTATTTAACCGCAGAATAAGCCAAGGATACAAAAGTTACTACAGTCTAAAAACGTTAATGATATCGAAAAGGATAAAAAAGGTATACAACCTTAATAAGACCGTGAGACTTGGACACTCACAAAAAAAAAATCACGAAGAAAACTTGAAAATATTAGAAAGGATAATCTTGAGAAAGATCTACGGCCCGAGCTGTATTAATGGAATATGGAGAATAAAATACAATCATGAGCTACACAACCTACACAGAAACCCTAACATGATCTTTACCTTGACTGAAATGGCTGGGGCACGTGACAAGGATGGAGGATATCAACCAATGCAGCCAGAAGGAAGTAGGAAGAAAGGAAGGCCCAAGCTAAGATGAATGAATGGATGGGGTCTTGAAGGAAACCGGAAATTGTAAAGTTGATCGTGAATAAAGAGGCTTTTAGAATAAATTAAGGCAGATGGGACACGAACAGAATGTTAAGACTTTATTAATATTCCCGAGGATGTCGCCAGTGTTTTCCCCGTATCTAATCTCCTTCCTTCCTTCCATAAACTATCAGCAGAAAGAGAAAACCAATCCGTCCGTATCTTTGGAGGTCAGTTGAGCCTCTGGAATATATTATGACACTCCAGGAGGCGTTCTGGAACAATAATACAGCAGACTCTCCGTCACTATAATAATAATACAATGTCAAGTGTTAATTAATGGAAGAACGTGACGCTTCATTACTTAAATTAGGAACGTCATCTGGTGAGATTTCGTGATGACTTCCAGAATTCTCCCCATCAGTAAACAGATCTTTATCAAGTGGAAATAAAGTGAAATGATCACGTAGAGAAGAAGACGTTCATCCCCCTGAAATTAATATGGAGGATTTTTTGTAATTAAATTAAGAGATTTTGCATAACCCGTACAGAAGACATAGAAGATGAATGAAAAGAAAGCCGTCTGAAGTGATTAGAGTGGAAGGGCAAGAGAAAAAAAAAGCAGAAATCTGCTTAACCTATATATATGGAACAGGCGATGAAGAAAGCTAAAACGGAATATGGAAAAAAGGAATCATACTGCAAGGAGAAGAAATAAAAACACCCTTCGCTTATCCCGATGATGATATTGTAGTATTAGGGGGAGTGAGGAGAAGACTTTGGCATGATGGTAGTTACCTTCCTCGTCCTGGAAGGTCTCCCTGATCTTGTCGTGTCCGTCCTTCCCCGGCACGACGATCCTGAGCAGCTGCGACCCTTGGTAGTTGATGCGAGCCTCAGGCTCCTTCAGCTCCTTCTCCTTCTCCTGCCCCTCTCCAGTGACGCTGACGACGGCCACCAGGAGCAGCAGCGGCAGCAGCGACCTCGCCATGCTTCCAGCAACAGTCGGCTTCCCTCGTCTGCAGCGGGCTTTATAGCGACCAACGAGTAACGGGAACTCCTCTCTCTCCCTCCCTCTCCCTCTCTCCCCCTGTCCCTCTGGACATACTCCGTCTTAGAGTAGCACTATGCGGTGGCTGGCAGTTACGAAAAATAAACTTAAAAAAAATAAAATATGTTATAGATAATAATTACACTAATATAATATAATATAAATTAAATTAAATTCTAACAAAAAAAAGATAAAAAATATACCCATTATTCATATATTGTTTCGTCGCACTTGCACTTCACTACACTTCCCTAATTCTTCCCCCTGAAACACGTTGCTATTGGGCAATTGGGAATGTTTCGAAAACTTCTGCAGGGTAAATTGTTCCAATCCCTTTACAGTCCGATTTTTAAAAAAATGAAAATTTCCCAACGTCAGTTAGTTTTAAAGCTACACTGCCGCCCAATTTTACAATGATGATGATCCTCCTCCTCCTCCTCTACTGAAATAATTTACTTCTAAAAACTTTGATGCAATATCTTCCCCAGGGTTGATAGTTGGCCAACCTGCCTGCGTACTTACGCTTTAAAAAGAAACAGCCCCCGAGACGTAAATTTTTGTCGTCGTTTTTCTAACATATCCCACCCCCTAATTGAGGAACCTTCTCGTTTCCGTGACCCAGGACATCGCCTCTGTACCCTTTCCAGTGATATTTTCGGAACGGATCCCAACAAATACAGCCGTATTCTAGTCCTGGACTCACTATGCAAGTTCCCGTCTTTCACAGTTTGTTTGCTTTCTTTTTTTTTAAAAAAAATCCGCATGACGAAATGAAGCAGCAGCAGCGCCGCCTTCTTCTTTCTTCCATGCTTTCCTAGTCACATGGTCGTCTATTTGATATTCCCAACCGATACAATGACCACGGACCACTTAAAATTAGGAATGTGTCCCCAGTCGACGACCAGGTAGGCCAAGGCCCTGAATAGGCTGCTGAGACAAGGAAGAAGACTTGGTACTTAGAAAACGAAAGACGTGGCAAATTTAACCTTTAACCTGTTTTGGTATTGACTCTCAAGACTGGTCTGATGGAACCCTCGGCAAGCCTTTTCATTTCTACATACCTAACACACCCTCCCTAATTTACTCACAGAATTCCTTCCTTGGCCTCCCTCTTCTGTTGATTTGCCTCTGTTGCTAATTTTACGAGACCCTCGTGTCTTAAAACGTGGTCTATTAATCTATTATCCCTTCTCTTGGTCACCATTCGTCATTTTGTTCGCTTTTCCCCCCCTATTCTGTTTTTAGAACGTCCTCGTTAGTGATTCTATCCACCCCATCATCTCATTCTCCTATAGCACCACATTTCAAAAGCTTCTCTTATTTTCCTTTATCCAACTCCTATCGTCCACGTTTCCCACCCATGTAACGCCACTCTCCATTTCCTAATATTATCACTTATATTACCAGTAAGTAAATTCCTCGTCCTTCCTTGCCTTTGCTATTCTTCTCTAGTTATAGCGCTTCCCCAAGTAGCTGAATTCCTTAACATCCGTCAAAATATCCCTTTCCAATCTAACAGCCTTTGTTATTCTACTATTTGCTATCACCTTGGTTTCCCCACTCTATTAATCCTCATGTTTTACTCTTCATCCATGACAACATTTATGCCGTTTATTATTATTATTATTATTGTTGTTTCCAAATCTTCTTCTCGCTCCCCTAATACTACAATATCATCATCGGAAAAGCGTAGGGTATTTTTTTATATTTCTCTTATCCTACAAGTTTGATTCGGTCTCCCATATTCATTTTTTTAACGTTCTTCGCCGCCTGTCCTCCATATAACTTTGAAATGCGGAGGTGTAGGAGAATGAGACGGGTGGGTGGATGGAGTAAGTAACGAGGACGTTCTAAACAGAAAAAGGGGGGAAAAACGAACAATATGGAAGACGTTGACTAAGAGAAGGAGGGATGATAGATTAATAGGCCACGTCTTGAAAAATTAGCAACAGAGGTAAGTGAACAGAAGAGGGAGGCGGAGGCCGATGAAGGAATACGCTGAGTAGATTAGGGACGGTGAAGGAGAATGAGTCAGGTGGATAGGGTAACTAACGAGGACGTTCTAAACAGAAAAAGGGGGGGAAAAAACGAACAATATGGAAGACGTTGACGAACAAGAGAAGAAGGGATAATAGATTAATAGGCCACGTCTTGAAGACAAGACACGAGGGTCTTGTAAAATTAGCAACAGAGGTAAATGAACAGAAGAGGGAGGCGGAGGCCGATGAAGGAATACGCTGAGTAGATTAGGGAGGGTGAAGGAGAATGAGACGGGTGGATGGAGTTAAGTAAGCAAGCAAGCAGGAAGTTCTAAGCAGAATAGGGGAAGAGAGAACCAATATGGAGGAGTCTTAAAAGGAAAAGATTAATAGGTCACGTTTTTGAGACATTAAGGGAGAAGGGGAATAGAAGAGGGAGGCGAGGGATGGAATACACTGAGATTAGGGAGGTTTTTTCTAGCGAATTTTAAAAATGAAAAGGCTTGCGGAGGATAGGATCAGGCCAATCTTAGGACTGATTGAGCACTGTAACAAGTAAAGTAAATCATAAATTATGGAAATAAGTAGTTATATGGTTGGTTGGTCTGTTTGTTAGCATTAAGGGAGAAGTGAATAGAAGAGGGAGGCGAGGGATGGAATACACTGAGATTAGGGAGGTTTTTTCTAGCGAATTTTAAAAATGAAAAGGCTTGCGGAGGATAGGATCAGACCAATCTTAGGACTGATTGAGCACTGTAACAAGTAAAGTAAATCATAAATTATGGGAAATAAGTAGTTATATGGTTGGTTGGTTTGTTTGTTAGCATTAAGGGAGAAGTGAATAGAAGAGGGAGGCGAGGGATGGAATACACTGAGATTAGGGAGGTTTTTTTCTAGCGAATTTAAAAAATGAAAAGGCTTGCGGAGGATAGGATCAGACCAATTTTAGGACTGATTGAGCACTGTAACAAGTAAAGTAGTCCATTACCGAATTTTATATCATAAATTATGGAAATAAGTAGTTATATGGTTTGTTTGTTTGTTAGCATTAAGGGAGAAGTGAATAGAAGAGGGAGGCGAGGGATGGAATACACTGAGATTAGGGAGGTTTTTTCTAGCGAATTTAAAAATGAAAAGGCTTGCGGAGGATAGGATCAGGCCAATTTTAGGGACTGATTGAGCACTGTAACAAGTAAAGTAAATCATAAATTATGGAAATAAGTAGTTATATGGTTGGTTTGTTAGAATTGAGGGAGAAGTAAATAGAAGATGGAGGCGAGGGATGGAATACACTGAGATTAGGGAGGTTTTTTCTAGCGAATTTAAAATGAAAAGGCTTGCGGAGGATAGGATCAGACCAATTTTAGGACTGATTGAGCAGTGTAACAAGTAAAGTAGTCCATTACCGAATTTTATATCATAAATTATGGAAAAAAGTAGTTATATGGTTTGTTTGTTAGCATTAAGGGAGAAATGAATAGAAGAGGGAGGCGAGGGATGGAATACACTGAGATTAGGGAGGTTTTTTTCTAGCGAATTTTAAAAAATGAAAAGGCTTGCGGAGGATAGGATCAGACCAATTTTAGGGACTGATTGAGCACTGTAACAAGTAAAGTAAATCATAAATTATGGAAATAAGTAGTTATATGGTTGGTTTGATTTCTTAGTTGTAAGCACATGTGTGTGTGTAAGCGCGGGGCAATAAGGAAACGTTTTAGGCTTCCTGAGGTTCAACGATCCTTGCTGCTGGCGTCCTGCCCAAGTGCAGAGGTGACTCGCCTCCGCCTCTGATACGGCGTGGTGTAACGGGATCCTCCTTCCTCCCTCCTCCTCCTCCTCCTGCTGCTCTTATCGCCTCCAGCGTCGCTGCTCACGATTCCTCCCACAACAGAACCCTGTGGGACGCCATCTTGTCAAGCCTCTCACATCCATCCATCCAGCTGAAGCGCGTTACTTACCTCTCCAAACTCAGCACTGACAAAATTACTCAATCAAGTTGAATTCCCCCCCAAATAAACAAACTTTGTACGTTTTGGTTACTCAACAGTTACAAACCTCATCACTCGAATTATTACTTTATAAAATTTTTATTAGAAGAAAGACAAGAATGGAGGAAAAAATGTCAACCCTGACCAAGGGGAATCGAACCCAAGGAAGGACCTTGCGATATCCAGCCGGGCAGGGCAGGACAGGTGCCCTACCGACTGAGCTAATCCCGAGTCGACGTCACAGGACCGACTCAACACACCTCTCACTCCATTCCGTAAACCTGAGCCTACCAATTCACTAATCACAATCCTCGCGTCCTAATTCGGACTCGGATTAGCTCAGTTGGTAGAGCACCTGCCCGGCTGGATATCGCAAGGTCCCGGCCTGGTCCGGTTGACATTTTTCCTCCATTCTTGTCTTTCTTCTAAAAAAAAATTAACTATACGCTTTACTGGGCTTAAATTTTATTTTTTACAAAAATCTAAAATATACGAATATTGGAGAGTAAAGCCACTCGTGCGTTTCCTGAGGTGGATTTCCTCCCCCTCCACCCCACCCCCCCGAAAAAAACTCCCCATTCCCCTCACAGGTAAATTATTGCAGTGGTTTGGTGGTCCTATTTTAGGAACGAAAAGTTTCCAATATCTGCTTCTTTTTCTGTTTTCTACATTTCTTCACCTTAAATTGCTGCTGATCTCATCTAGAGGCAGGAGCCTCCATAAGAAGCTTTTTCTTTTTCCCTCCTTCTTTGCGACGGTAATTCCCAACCCCCCACCACCCTTTTCGTCCCTATGATGATCCTGTGGCTCTGCTCGCAAGAAATCAGCAGCCCTTTCCTCAACTTTCTGTAATAATCCTGTTTTGAAGGGAGAGGAGGTTTTGTTTTTGTCTGTAGGGATCCTAACAAAGAAGTCCCGTGTTCCGAAACTGGTCCAAGTAAGGTTACTTGGGCTGGGTAATAACTGGAGCAGGAAGGATTACGGCTAACATAAGTGTGAATGTTAGGAAATGTTCGTATGGGGGTGTGACCGTTATTCGTCCTGCACCATCAATGCTGATGGACACAATTTTGATCACTTATTGTAAATTAATCTCCACTTGTAAACGAGGTTATGGAAATAAAACACTTTCTCTATTAAAGTACGAGGGTCTTTCCCGGTGAATGGCATCATGTATAAATTCCTCTCGAGTTTCCAACCGGCGTTATTTTGGAGGCAATCAACATCAGGTCCAGTGAGAATTTACACTGAATAGAGATTCTGGATTCCAATTGAGCCTGGCTTGGAACAACCCATTGTTTCACCGGAGGAACGACGCGGAGCTGAGTCACGGGGGGACTAGAGTATGATTAAGCAAGTGGACCAATGTGGGAAACGCCTTCCCTCCCGCGTCCACATCTCTAGCCAATCACAGGCGGTTTGTGCTTGCCTCAGACTATATAAATGCCTACACTCACCGAATTTGACACTTCAGTCTGAAGATGATGGCAGAGAGCAAGCCATCGAAACGTCACTGTTAAAATCTTTGACCCGGTTGGAAACTCGAGAGGAATTTATACACTTTCTCTAATTATTTGTTCTTTCCTGTGTTTGTGCTTCGACGCTTCACTTTTGACCACACACACACTCCAATGCAATACAATACTGTACCGCCCCTCAAAATTTGTACCATGAATTAGGAGTCACCCTGTGGAACAGTAGTCAAATTCCATCTTGATATTTAACTCTATAAAGGTTCCGTTAGCCAGGTCACGATATCAATAGAGAGAAGATGGAAAGCAGGAAGGTCTGTTTGACTGAGCAAGTCCCCTTTTTTTTCTTCTCCTCCAGGTACCGATTGATCTGAACCCAAGGTGACGACGGGAAACAGTGGAATAACAAAGAGCTGTTAGATTGGGGAAGGGATATTTTAAGGGGGAAGTTACGGAATTCTGCCTCCTCGGGAAGCTTAATAAATGGAGTAAGTAGGATAGCAACAGGGGCGGGAAGACTTTCCCGAAAAGGAGGAATTTACTTACTTACTTACGGGTAATACAAGTGCGAATATTTGGAAATCGTTACTAAGAATTTTGGTTTGGAACGTGGCGTTATATGGGGGGTGCGGAACGTGGACGACGGGAGTTAAGGAAAGGGGAAGAATAGAAGCCTTTTGAAACGTGGTGCTATAGGAGAATGAGATGGATGAGTGAGTGGACAGGGTAACTACCCCAGGAAGTTCTAAACAGAATAGGGGGAAAAGCGAACAATATGGAGGACGTTGACTAAGAGGAGGGCCACGTTTTCAGACACGAGGGTCTTGTAAAATTAGCCTTAGAGGGAAGAGTGTGTGTGGGGGTAAGAGGAGAAGAGAGAGAGGCAAAGGATGGAATGATGGAGTTATGAGGAAATGAGGTCTGCGCAACATAGGTTAGCATGAGAAACCGATCAGTCCTCAGAGCTGATGAACATCGCCTTCACCTTAGTAATCCACTGCTCCGGAATAAAACTCTACAACAGCCTTTTCGGACAACATAAAAAATTTAAACAGTTATAATCGGTTCACTAAAGCATGCAAGAAGAATCTCCTGCTAGAAGGAGTTTATTATTATTATTCTATTTATTCCTGAATTTATCAATCGGTCTGAAAGTAATTAAAGTCTATTTTTAGGAAAAAGTGCTGAATCAGTGTTTCATCATATGCAAACAATATCAGGTGTATATATATATTATACGTTATCCTTTCATTAACGGTCTTTTCTTCTTTGTTTCATTACCTAAATCTGCTGGAGCCTGATTTCCCACGGATCTACCTACACACGTGTGTTTCAAAGTAGTGTAGTGTATTGTGAAGTGCGTGGATCTCTATTATACCGATACACAGTGTTCCAAATTGACATTGTTTATCCAGAAATTATATCTTTTGTATATGTTATGTATACTTTCTCTTTTTTATTTGTCTATCATTGTATACAGAGTTTCTTTTACTGTCTCTCTTATTGTTTTGTACTCTCATATTCTTGATATGTTGTATTCACATTTTGTTTGCTCTGCTTTGTTTTATTTATTTATCATTGTATACATAATTTTCTTTACTCGTATGTTGCGTCCATATTTTGTTTCTTATATTCGTACTCTGTATTCTTAGTGTGATATGTGTAACATATTCTTCTTTGACTTGTCCTATTTCCTCAATAGAGGACTAAAATGGATCCAATAAATCTTATCTTATGTCTTAGGACTGAATACCACAACTACATTCTTTAAAAGATTAATTTTTTTTTTCTCCCTAGGACCTTAGATACAGCTCACAAAAGGCTGATGTGACCCCTTTCTGCTTTCAAGGAGGTCATTTCTTGCGTTCTGTCCATTCGCCTGCAAGTCCTCGTTCCCCTCTTCCATCCGTTCCCTTGCAGTTTCTTATGGTCAAATTTCGTCGTTTCACAACATCCGAGGCAGAAAAAAATTTTTTTTCTTATTCTTTTCGGTTAGTATTCACAAAAATTAACTCTGGCTGGAATTTTATTGCCTGTACCTGGACGTAACGTCACGTCACAAATTACCTTAAATAATAATAATAATATTGAGAAAGATTTATCATACACTATTGATCCTAAGAGAAGTAAGAGCTTCAGAGAATGTGCGACGAGTCAGAGATTGTACATAAGTTATCATGATTGCTTGATTACTATTATTATCTCTACGCTGCCATTTAAATTCATTTATTTACGTTAAAACTTACAATAATATATTCTACAGAGGGGGAAAAAAAGACACACAATTTGTACTCACAATCGCACTGCGACCGCAGACGGTTCGCCACACCGCGGCTCATCGTGCACCCTTTTCATGGCCATTTCTTTTAAACTTCCTCACAATTCAATGGCCGCAGACCTCGCATAATTGCCCGGGAATGTCTTTAGGCGTAACATCCCTTGCATTTTTCACATAACCCGAGTAATATTTTTATATATGTTGTCCCCCCCTCCCGAATAAGCGCCAGTGGCTTCCTTTTTTTTCCCGACCAAACCACAGGTCGGAATATACGTCAGAATGACGTCAAAGAAAGCTCTGAATAACTTCCTGCGGGTCACGTGGGACCGGGTAATCAAGTGACTTATCTTACCACTCTGTCAACGTGCAGATATTTCGTCAATGTCGATGTCCGGCAACTGTCGCCATCTCTCTCTCTCTCTCTTGAAAAATGGAAGTTAAAAGTCCTTAGTTGGACCAATTTTGGAATACGGGGGCGGCGACGTGTTGGGACCCCTAAAGGAAAAAAAAATCAAATAGAATCATTAGAGAAAGTTCAGAAAAGGGGCCGTTGCTAATTTTGTGCGAGTAAGGTCCACAGGGGGTGTGGACAGGGGGGGTCATAGGAATGAAAAAAAGTAGAACAGCTAGGTTGGGAGATATCGTCCCAAAGGTGGGAGAAAGCAAGGCTGCACAAGCTTATACGGGGCAAAATCCATGGATTGGGGAATTAGCTCCAAAATGGAAATACATAATATAGGTAGGTGGGATCATCAGGTAAAAGCGAAATAAAGAAAGCAAAAAAAAAACAGATATTGGCAAATTCTCATTCCTAAACAAGACCCATCAACGACTGTAATAATTCACCTGTGCAAGGAGTTTTTTTTGGGAGGCGGGGGAAGAAAATCCTCTTCAGGAAAATAATTTTCAGGACAAATCTAAAAAAAAACGTGTGAATAATATAAATACATATTGGAATTTAAATGTTGAAGTGGGAGTGAAAAGGTAATATGATTCTTGTAGTGTTTCTTTCTCTTTTTTTCTTTCAGGGCTATAGAAATTTTTAAGGACTGTGATTATTTTTTAGATTAGGAATATTTATGTTTAAGAAATATCATTTTGTATCTGCCACCGGACAATTGTAGTCCAACAATGCTCCAGCTGACATGAATCTTATACATTCGACGAACATTAAAGCCCCAACTTCCAAACTCTCCTCTTTTTTTCGAGGGACAAAATATTCAGCAAAAAAAAAACAACGGACGCAAACTGCAGTGGTAAAGAACAGCCTCCGCACAAGTGGAAGGAAGGAGGAGAGTTCTCAACAGTTCAAACAAACAAGTGCAACATAATTTATTTCGCTCGGACACAGTTACAAGGCCCACGTGTTGGGTCAAGATGGCGCCATCTCAGAGGGGAAGAGAGCGGCGGGGGGAGGGCGACTACTCGGGCCCTCGGCCTTCTTCACGAGCCCCAGCGACTCGAGGATGGACAACGTCTCCGGCTTCTCCGGCGACAAGCTGGCCATCCGCGCGTTCTCCCTCGACAACCTCGTCCTCTTGAGTCCCGCAGACTTCCTCTTGCCCTGCGACAGCCGCCGCTTCCGGGCGGAACAAGAGGCCTGGGCCCTGTGTCCGCCGAGGTCGTCTTCGGAGGAGAACACGGAGCCGCAATCGGAGCACACGTTCACGCGGTTCAGTTTGATCAAGGGGATCCTCGCGATCGGCTGGTAACAACCTTGGCGCTGAAGCCCCGCGACGACGTCCGACGCTGCCACGTCGTCGTCCCTCTTGGCGAGGCTTCCTCCGTGCCGGGACCTCACTTTCTTCCGGATCTTGGCTTTCCTCTTCTTAGGGCGAACCAACGGCGATCTCGGCGTCGTCGTCCCCCTTTCCTTCACCCTGAAAAGTTCCACATCAACCAGACATTTCATTTCATTTTTTTCCCCACTAATTACACTAATAGCCTGTTTTCTTGAGTATCTATAACAGGCCTTATTTTAATTTCTTACAATGTTTTGTGTTACAGATTTACTCTATTTTATTTTTATAAATAATTATTTTCTTAACAATAATAAAACTAATAAACTAAAAACGAAAGACAGAAGGGTGGTATAGGGTGAATGTGGAGTAGGAGGATTGAAGGGAAAGTGCTGTGAGATCACAGCTGCTGGCGGAATATGGAAGGGAGAGGAAAACTATGTTAAGTCATAGCTGCTTCCATCTTCTTTTACATTACATTACAGACTGAGATTTTTTAACACTTTTATATATCTATATATATACACCAAATATGGAAGTATATTTTTTTTGCAGGGGGTCTGTAGAGCAGAAGACGCTCTCCCTCCTGCATAAGTTCTACCAGTAAAGATGCGTGGAGGTCATCAGCCATTGATTGCTCTATTCTTGTCTCCTGGGCTTGGAGGCAGGAGAAGACAGTCTTTCAATGTTTTCTGCTTCTTCCTCCTCCACCCTTCTTCCTTCCTTCCTGCTGCATCTCCACTTCTCTAGTCTATCACAGGTTGTACTTCCAGCTCCGGAATTCCGGTTTCCTCTCATTTTCCGGGCGTCCAGGATATGAGGGTTTTTTGTTAAAGGCTGGCTTCGTCAAGTGTATTTTTTTTTCATTTCTACCGCCATATTGATACGAAGATCGTCGGGAGTGTATATATATCCCCTTGTCTGTTTCATATCTGTTTTACTCTCTCTCTCTCTCTGGTTCCTGGGATTACCGCGGTCCAGGAGAGTGAGTGAGTGATGACGTTACTGTTGTCAGTCACAACATCTTTTGAGGGACCCAAAGAAGTGTCAAATTGTTTGAAGCAGTTACAACCAATGTCTTCCTCTCTACCCGCTTTTAGACACTGTTATGGCTGCAAACAACAGTAACATTCAGGGAGCGCAGACTAGGTTTGTTGGACCAATCGCTCTCGGGGATTCCAAACCGGTCCAAATCGGTCGCCCGGAACGAATAGTCCAATAAAACTCTGCAGTGAATTCCCACACAGTGAGTGGAGAATTCACCTGATGCTAAATTGATAATCATTAGGGAAGTTAAAACCCCTATTTACTGCTAATATAATTTTTACGAGACATTTCGACTCTTCAGACGACGTCACCATTCTAAAAATACACGCGACAGGTCGCCATTTTACATATAACGCTTGCATGAAATCTCCGAGGAAGAAATCCTGCTTGTTCAAGAAGTTGTCCAAAAATTAATAAATACACACCGCAATTCTGGAACCTTTCGCGTCCGTGAACCCTCCTACTAGAACGTTCCAGGATTGTAATATATTTTGACAAACGGGCACCAGAGGAAGCAGCTGCAGTACCCTTCGGGTATCGTTGACTCCTATTCGCCAAAGAACTAAATTTATTAATGCTCTACCCGCTTTCATGTCAATTCATTTTCTTTAGTTCTCTTGTTGTTTGTGTACACAAACCCTTTGCACTAGAAGGTTCCAGAATTGTATTATATTTGGACAATTTTTTTTTAAGCTACCAGGATTCCTTCCTTTAGAGATTACATGGAAGCAGATATATAAAATAGCAACTTGATAAATAACATTTTTTAACTGCCCTTCTGATCAGCAGGTTACAGATAATACACATCCAAAGAAAATTATTAATTGATAACCCATAAAACACATCTCTTTTAATTCAACCCTTGTCTGCCACGAATGTACTTGCGACAAACGGGGAAGAAATACAAAAGACGGAAAGAGAGAGAGAGAGAAAATGAATTACTGAACGGTCAGAAAACACAGGGACCAAGTGGACGACAAGAACGGTGTGAAGATGAAGCATATTGGTCGAATTTGTGGAACAGACAGAGAAACTTCAAGCTGGAGATACTGAGTAAACCTAGACAATCATGTGCAGGTACACTTGGACCTACAACTACCCAGTTTTACATTTTTGAGCCTAGTGGTACTTGAGTATAGTATATAAATATCACATTCTAATTATTTACATTTCCCACGACACTACAATAACTTGACACTGACCTTGTTTGTACGTACCGTATCAAATCGCAACAACTCCACAATCGCTCTGTGACAAAGTATAAAATTTAGTTCAATGTGTGCAACATTGCATTTTAACAAATTTATAAAATTGGGAATTTATTTACACTGTTTGTGGCAAATATACACAAATTTTTCTTCTCGACAAAACTGTGTTCATGTGAAATGGATAAAATGTCATCAACTTTTTTTTCTTCATATAAATCAACTAACTTGACATGATTAATGGAATAGAAAAAAAGAGCTACACGGTATCACATCGCAACAGTTCAAAATAAAAATAATGTATTAATAAAATTAAAACTGGGCTTTTTAGAGTCCAAACGAGTTTAATCATGCAATGTGTCACATCAATATAATAAATACAGTAGCTTTTGCCCAACGATGGGCACATTCACCGTTGTTTTGGACAGCAACACTGGTTTTAGTTTTATTAATATTACATTAATGAAAAGTTCACCCTAGGTCTTGTGCCGGGAAAAAAACTAATTTTAGGAGACGAGAATTGAAAATGCCAACCAGACCAGGGAATTGAACCCAGGACGTTTGCGAAATCCAGCCGCATGCTCTACCAACTGAACTAATCCGCATTGATGTCCAAGGGCCGACTCAACACTTCTCCATTCCATAAACCTAAGCTAGGTTGAGTGTTGAGTCGGTCCTTGGATATCGACTCAGTTGGTAGAGCATGCGGCTGAATATCGCAAGGTCCTGGGTTCGATTCCTGGTCTGGTTGGCATTTTTCTGTTCTCGTCTTTCTTCTAAAATTAACTATATGCTTTACTGGGCTTCAATTGAGCATCCCCACTAACTTAGATTACAACTAATTTTATGCGATCAAAAATTCGATCATCAGTGTGCGTGTATTTAATTTGTAGTCGACCAATATACTTGATCCCTGACATACACTTATTATATTTTTCAGATATATGGCCACACGGTTATTGGCCCATTTTTAAGGAATCCCTTTATTCACAATTAAGTGATAATCAGTCATGTGATGAATGTGCTATTAGTTGCTTTTCATAATTATTTTCCTTACTGCAAAAAGGCTATAGCACCATAGTATAGAATCAATTGTTGGCTTCAAGTATGTGTATGTATGTATAATATATGTAAGCAGGGAAGAGGATGGGAGTGGCTGACTTACCAAAACTGGGTATTGGAATTGTCCCAGGTTTTTCAACCCTGTCCCACATGACAATGCCAATCCTCTATTTGTGTCGAGTCAGACAGTCCCTTTCTCTAATATTAATTAATGAGACAGGGTCATGTGTGTGCTGTGGACCTGACAATTTATAATCCTCTCCAAAAGGAGAGTTTGACCTCCCTGTAGAATGTTGAATGTAAACCTGAGCTGTGAATATCTCAAAAAAAATATTAAATTTGGGACTTTGGCCACTAACTTTGAAGGACTGCATTGTCTAACGGTAGCTAGGTAAGGGAAAGTTTTGTCTTTATATGTAACCTATTACATAGTGTCTCAAAGATTTAGACTCTTAACTTAGTTACAGTAAAACTTGTATAATCAAGTCTGTAAATGTTCCCACAATGATTCCAATTCGTGCAGGAGAATGTTTGAAACTTCACATCAAAGAATACCTTCAGATATTCTTTTGTGTAACACAAACTTCTCTAGTTAGGCCTGAGATAGAATACGGGGCAGCAAGTTGGGATCCTTACAGAGTGGACCACATCAGTGCCCTGGATAAAATTCAGAAATAGGCTGGAGTGGGTTTTGAGACGGGACTAAACTAAATGGGAACCACTCGGTGATTGATAGAAGGAAAAAGGCTAGACTTGGGGCCTGGTCAGAAATAAGGGAGCGGCTAAATATACATAAATTGTTCTCTAAAAATGACAAAATAAAGGAAAGGGACAAATATTCCTTCGTAAACAGGGTGATCAGGGACTGCAATGCTTTGCCTGTGAGGCTTTCCCTAATAATACAAATGTTTTCAAAAAGAAGTTAAAACATTGAACCGTTAAGTATTTATTTTATGAAAACAAGGGACGTGAAATATATATTTTTTTAAATTCTGTAATTTATCAATAATTTATCTTTGTACTTTAATTTTATCAACAAACTGCCACCAGGCAAATGCCAGACCACCTCTAGTAGTAATAAATACAATTATAAGCGAGTACCGCAAATTCTACTTGTCAACACAAAACAAGACTCTAAATGATATCACAAATGCATTAAATTTCGATTGTATCCTTTATTCATAATGTAATTACATTTATTTGCTTTGCAGAACCAGTTTCTTTAGCATTATACTTAAAGCATTACAGATACAAATTTAGTATCACAATTTTACATTAAGTATCAGAATTTTTAAAAAAAATTTTGAGCTTTGTTTTCCATTTATAACTTCAAACGATTGCTTGCATTGTAGGGCGTGTTCCTTCCGTATTGTCAATTTCTGTAGACACAGATTTGGTATCATAGTTCTTACAATAATTGTTATACTTTAGTTAAAATTAAATCTCCTACTCACACACAAGTACTTTGCAATCTAGTCCTACAGATTTATCAGTTACGAAATAGATTGTAATATAAAGCAAACTACAGTCCTTATTGATCTCTAAATCTGTTGATTAAGGGACGAAACGCACTAGTCAGCACGATCTATGTCTGACGAGTACCAATTCTTGTACTTGCAGTCATTTCTCCAAAAATCGCAGGTTTTCTTAAATTTAATTTTTTAAATATACACCTTTTGTTTACTGTACTCAGAATTTTTTTTAAAGAAAACATATTTTGTTTCAGAAAAAAAAGTGATTCTGATGGTGTTACTTCTCCTGAATCCAAATATGTCATCGACTTTTCCCATCGCGTAAGGTTATTGGCATTTATAATTTAAAACGCCGTAATATTTTTAACTACACAATATTCAAACATTCTGACTGACATGAAGACTTTCTGCTATATTTCGCCTATTTCTCTGGGTGGTGAGCCTGCATATTCAGATTAAAAAAATATATATGCTGGTTTTGGGAAATCGAAAGGTGAAAAATTACAGCGATATTTTCAAGGAACTTATAACATCTAATAAAGATCTGGGTAGTGTAATATGCCCAATAAAAGTACACTTTCCACATGCTCACACATTTAGATTTATCATGGCACAGTTAGCAATGATCGTGGGGAATGCTCATCAGGAGACTGCAGATATGAAAAAGAGGTACCAAGGAAAATGGAATCCTAATACTAGCCGATTATCGTTGGGGGGGATGTTCAAGAAGTTTAAAATATAAGCGTAAATCATTATTTTCTGGGCAAGTCAGAATGTTTGAATGTTGTGTAAAAGTATTTAGAAATGTTTTTACGTTTTAAATACCAGTCTCTCATAAACCTTGGGTGATGAGGAAAATCCAATTTCTAAAATGGGTAGATTTAATTCAGTTAGTCAAATTTTTGACTTTGTCACACCTCACAATGTGTTACCTACTTTTTACTTATTGTTACGGAGATCCAGTGCTGTGCCTACCCACTTCAGACTCATTATTTTTTAGTGCCTGCAACTATGTACCTACTGACAAAGTTATTCCTGTAGCAATCTCTTGTTAAAGTATTTCACATTTGATTCTAATTTTTTCTCCACATTTGCTGCATCTGAGCATTATTCTTATAAGCATTTAACTGCCACATCGGTGCCTCCGATATTGAACTTTGGCAGTTCTCTCATAATCCTAGCTGTTCCGTTGTCTATTTTGTAGTCTCTTTGGAAGGTATTTTTGAAACCATCTTTCATCGTATGACTGACCAATGCCACTGAAATATCTCCTGGCGTTTGAATGCAGCATCGTGGCAAAGATGTCCCAGGTAAAATAAGAACGTTGTTATTTTATCTCTTTTTTTTTTCTTCAACAGATTAAAATCATCATCAGTTTATTAGTAATAGACAACCAATGACATCCGCACATTTTGAAAGGAATGTAGTGTTTCTGAATTTTTTGGCAACATACATATGTGCAAGTAATTTCAAAATAAATAATAATTTATACCAATTCTTGTCCCAACTTTACTTATAATGGTAATTAAACATCTGGATCTCTGTAAATTAAATTAGTCAAATATCCAGGTGTTTTGACGACAACTTGAGAAGTATCATTTTAATGCAATTTCCATTTCTAATTAGTTCTTAAGTCACTGCCATTATATATTTTATTAATTTTCATTGTCAGTTGCAACAATGTAAAACACCCATACAAATATTCTTTCAAATATTTCAGTTTTTGAGTAATTGTAGTCGTGTTTAGACGCAGTGTCCACCACAGACATCTGAAAAACCTTGAGAACTTTCTGCATGTTCGAGCATAGTGAAACTAGACATTTTCTTAAAGCCAATACTCAATTCTGTATTAAATACCTTTCAGCAACAAAGCTAGGCTATTGACTCAAAAACAATAAATCTTTCCAAGATAGTTTTCTGACTTTCAAGAATGATATGCATGTTAGCTGAGATATTGTTTCATCTAACTGTTCTCCAAATCAGTTTCATTAAAAACCAGTTCGTGGTTTGGAGTTACATTTATACGGAAAAGAAAGAATATAAAAGACCTCTACACGATAATAAATGTATATATGGAAACAACAGTAGATGAGAATCAATAAAAACATCTATGAAGTGTTTTAATTGGCAAAAGTAATTAATTAATTAATCAAAAGTACACTGAACTGGGTGCAGCAATGCATTTAAGAATTATAAAGCATATATAATTAACAAACTGATCAATAACTCCAAGAAACATAACTTGTGCTATGTTTTGTAAGATGTTTATCAACTTGCCCAACTTACTGAAACTTTATTTTAAACTATAAAATGGAAATTTCATCAAATGAGTCATTTGGTTAATTAAAAAATGTTCAACGAATACAAAAAACAGAAAAAGTATGCATACATAGATATTAGAACACATAAAACTGTACTTACATAGGCTCCTGACGTGTGTACTCGTTATATAGGCGTGGTGAATGCCGCACAACAGGGGCGGATGATTTAGGTTTAACATTGATTAATGCGGCTACCGCCTTCTCTTGTTCGAGTAAATTTTTCAACTCTTCTGCTATTTGTTTGTCGTGTATTTCCTTCCATTGACTTCTCAGTGGCTTTTCTAGTGCACTCTTATCCTTTACAATTACTTCATTATCTTGAGAAACTTGTACCGCTACTTGCTTTTTCTGTATAACTGCTTGCTTATCAACAGTTATTTGCTTGTCCTGTACAGGTGCTTGTTTCTCTTGTTTATCCAGTACAACTGCTTGCTTCTTCTGAGGGGGTAGCTGTTTCTCCTGCACAGTTATCTGTTTTTCAGAAGAATTACTTTGTTTATTTTGTACAGCCACTGGTTTATCCTGCTGTTTATCTGGAAGATTAATTAGTTTATTTTGTGCAGCCACTTGTTTATCCAGTTGAATTGACTGTTTCTTCAGAGGTGTCACTGGCTTATCCTGTACAGTTTCCTGTTTATCTGCACTAGTTACTTGTTTAATTTGAGGTGAAACTAGTTTCTCTGGCGCAGGTGACATTTTCTTTTGAGGAGATACTTTATCCTGTACAGTTACTGGTTTATCAGGAGCAGTTGCTTGTTTACTTTGAACAATAACTTGTTTATCCTGCACAACTGCAGGTTTCTTCTGGGGTGCAACTTGTTTATCCTGAACAGAATCAACTTGCTTAACTGAAGCAGTAGGTGGTTTGTCTAGCACAACTGTTTGTTTGTCCTGTCCATATGTTTGCACTTCATTCACTAGTTTCTTTACCTTCTGTGGTGGTTTGGCCACTTGCTTAACTGGTTCTGAGGCCTGAGATTTGCTAACTATTTGATTAGCTTGATCAGGAACCTTGGCTGGTTTTTGCAACTGTTTCGATTGTTCATTTATTGGCTCTGTTTTTTCACTTAATTGTACAACGCTGACAGTGTTCACCTTATTTTTTAAGGCAGCGGACACATCATTAATTTCAGCTAAGCGAGGTATATCACGTTTTACCGCAGTGTTAATTTTACTGCTATCGAGGCGATTTTTACCAAGAGATGTTTCATCATCTGTCACTCCATCTTCAGAGGAATCAAGAACAGTAACAACTGTTAAATCTGGATAATCTGCAGACTAAATTAATTTCATTTAGGTCATTTCAAAATGCGAAAATAAATATAGAACGTTAATGTGTAAAAACTAACCTCATCATTAGAATTCATATTTTGAGACTCGATATACCTTTTCAAGATGGCATCTGATCGTGAACAAACTGTGAGAAATTCAGCAAAAATCTCCAGTTTGTAATAACAATTGTGGCAAATTACATGAGTCACATCACTTTTCTGAAACTATTACAGATTCAATTTGAATTAACGATCAAATCTTTGAAACATAAGATTCAATAACACACAAAGTATATGCATTGTATAAATCGGGTGTGCTATGTAATGCCAAAATATTATAATGAACTTGAAAGTTTAATAAAACATTGGTTGGCCATATAAATTTAAACACACACCTATAACAGTCTGAACTTGGTTACTCCATTTACACAGCAATCAAATTTTTTACATGAAACTTTCAACAACATAAACAAAATACAAACATGGCCCAAAGTCAGAAATAGAAGAATTTTAAAACATTTCAACCCCTACTTCTAGAACCCTTTCAGTTCATTAATTAAAATATTGTCACAACTGCAACATCCAGGGCTGAAAATGTGACAAATAATAATAAACCCTTGCTACAGTAATTTAATTTTTGTAATTTTTAAATTGTTTTATAAGTTTTATTCTAGCTTACAAATCAAATCACAGGGCAAGGAAGAACGTATCATTTATGAAAGACTATTTGCAATCATTGCAGTCATAAAAACTTTTGAAGAAACACACAACTGGATATATAAAGTAGTTGAAAACGACACTCATAGCATGAAACTTTATTACTGGATGAACTTACAAAAAATTCATAAACGTGCACAAGAAATGTCAATTTGTAGGTTGCAGATGGAAATAATGATTATGCAGACTACACACAATGTTTCGATCAATATAGGAAAATCAATATAGTACGTCAGGCCACTATCAATATTTGTAGAAACAGACAGACAGCTAGCAATTAACAAATTACTAATTTTATCATAATTGCAGCCCATTTAACCTCATTTCATCTTACTGCTAACAGTACGAGTCTGGGTAGTAAATAAATATTTTCATAAATGTCTCACTAAGACCACACAATGTTTTTCATATTATTTTTCAGGACAAAGCGATGCATGTGATGGATTGTTGCTAACTAGAATACTAATTGAAATGAAATACAGTTCATGAAAGAAATTATCACTGATTAAAATTATCTTAGTTATTATAGAGTGGACAGAAATACATTTGACAAACTGAGAGCAATGGGTTGAACCTTACTTAAAACATCAGGATATGACCTGGTTAAAAAAAATGGGAATATTAAAGAGATGTGTGCAGTTGTTCTGGGAACAATTACTTGTACTTTCCAAATTTGATAAACAGAAAGCAGATCTACAACTGCTTTTATAGTAATTTTTATTTAAACATATATATCCCACATAAACCATTTTTCTTCACATTGACAAACCTCAAATTAAAAGCAACTGAATGTTAATTAATAATGAAAGAATACTCCATACCACACATTAATTTAGATAGGTTTAGAAGTAACTTTATGACAGGTTATTACAAGGTGTGTCAAATCATAGGCAAACAAATTTGTAATTGCCATACATCATGGAAACACACAAGTGTAAAATCTTCACCTATACTGAATTTTGATGAAAATACTGAAGTATGTCCAGTCAAATGTATTAAACAATATACCAATATTGATCAACATAAGTTTATACAAAATTATCTCATCAACATACACAACACTGCACACAGCCAATATTACCCTATACATAAAATTGATACAAATTGGCCTCAATACAGAATGAAACAATTTTCTAATTATAAGAAGTCATTACTTTTTAAATCTAATAAATAAATTTATAGAACTCTCTCTCTCAATTAAAATTGAATAATTATAAATTATAAAAACAACAAGTAATTAGCTTTTCCTGTGGGATAACAATAATATCAGAGACTTGCCAACAAGAAACTTGCAGGAGAAAATGGTTAATGTGGAGTTTAATAATGCTGGTGATATCAAACCATAAAATCATAAAGTGACAATTTCAGCTATGTATACAAGATAAATTAAGTAATGACCATTTTCATCAATCAAAGGCACCACTTATTGTTACGGCAGACCAGTGTTGTGTTTAAATTGTGTTAACATTGAATGTTTAGATTAAATATGATTCTGTCCAAAAATGGGCAAAAGCTCCTGTATATGACTGAATGCTGTGAGGTCAAGTTTAATTTTGGTGTCTGTGTCTGATTATCATGTTAAAAAATGCTCTTTGATTTTGAACCACTTGCATCTACACTGAATTTAGGTCTGCATTTCATGGACTTCGAGGTTATGACGTCAGTAGAGAAAAATTATCCAGTCAGGCTCCAGATGTAATTTCGGAGCAATACTCAGAGCGTCCTATTAATACCAACATCTCGTTATCACGTCAACTAATAAGTATTTGATTACAATCTGATAATCCAAATAGTCCACAGTAGCCGTGTTAAAAACTAACCTAAACACAAATCATCATTGTTGAGGTTAAACACTGATCAAAATACAAATTACGTCATATGGGTAAATTAAAATAATTAAAATAAGTCTTTTTAATAATAAACAATGGGTTGTGCATAAAAATCAAAACATTTGGCAATACAAATACAATATTAAATTCCATAAAATACTCACTTTGATTGGTATACACTTGTGGATCTTTTCCAGAATACTGCACTTTTGGTTACTCCGAAATACGTCAATCATTTTATCGCCTTTCCACAAACACAGTCTGCAAGCATTGGAGAATGGTTCCATCTTGTTTTCGTGATCTTAATGTAATAAAATGTGATAATCACGCCCTACAAAGCAAGCGCCAACATTTCCAGAATTGTACCCGTATCCGAAGGATGGCACAATGTCTTGTTGGTCGGTTGCGCCAACATCAACAAAATCAAAAGGAATGCAAAATTGAATATTATAGGTGAATTGTTTGCAAACCGCCTTCAGACATAAAAATATTTAGCGTATTTATTTATTATAGTTACTTTTTATTTTTTATATAACTACTTTGTGTTAACAAATATTGGATTTTAAAGGGCGGGGAACAACGTCAACGTTGCCAGCACTGCTAATACAAGACCAGGACACGAGTAAAAGCCTAGATTCTTTCCAACGATAATATTAACAAAGTTATTAAATAATTTCAACAATTAATATTTTTTGTCTGCAAGATTAATAAAATGCTGAATATATTAAAATTAAGTTATCAACGAAACCTGAATAGCGTTTCTTTTAACTTTTTGAATGATCAACAAGTTAGTCGAGATTTTAGAAAAAAAAACCTACCTTGCCTCTGTTATTCCTTGATATTTATGGTTCAACAAATCGCTTCGCAATCGTAATTAGATGTACCTGAAGCGGCAGTAAACATTGACGGAAAAATCATCAAAATGTGGCGACGTCTATTGAAATATTATTTATTTAACTCCTAATAGCCGATGGCATATTTTGTTACACTTAAAAAAACTACTACATGTCACGTATATTGTTAACAGTAACAATATAATGGGAGATAACAATTGCATGTACTTATATTTTAATGCTTTCTAGCCCAATACCCCGTCTTTCTCCAAATTTCCGTACTAATCATAATTGATTATTTCTTTGCGGCAATTTTTATACCAACAATTGAAAATATAGATTTTAATAATAAACAGCCTGTTCCGTACGAAAATTGTTAGTTCTTGTTTAATATTTGTGAATTTAAAATTTTTCCTCTTTAAACATATTACATATTTTAGTGAAAACCCTCGTTCTAGTCCGTGAATAGAAGCTAGTACATTTCTTCTTAAACCATTTTTTTTACTACTGCAAAAAAAAATGCTATAACAATTTTACCCCCCTTTTTGTGTCTCGTTCCTCTATTAAAATTCCTTGTATGTTTGTTAATTTGTTTTATTTTTAACAATTAGTAATAATAATAATAATAATAGTCCTTCTACACAAGTGCAAATCATTATTCACTTATGTTATCATGTTGCAGTCATATTACACTATAACATAATATCAGTTAGTTGAATCGCTCATGCTGGCTGTTTACATGCTGTGCAATATTAGTAATGAAACACGTGATGATTTATACCTCATGCCAAATATTTCCTTTTTTCTCCCCACGTCATTCTACGTCTTATATTCTTAAATAAATCCCTATACCAAGTAGAAGGGGGAAAGGGGGCAAAATTTCTCAATAAGTAATAATCACTTGTAATCTTAACTCTGTACAGTACACAATATTAAAATTTATCCTTCCCAAAAAGCTATTTAGAATTTCTGTAAATTTTGAAGTATTTAAGATTTAAATATCTAATTAAGGGGACAGATAATTGGGCCCAAGGCCCAGGTGGTTGAAATCTTTGCTACACCACTGGGGGGGTTAACTTTAAATTCATTTTGGTTATTTGATAACTGTTTTATTCTTTATGACTGTTTTTCTTAAATATATAAATGTCTGACACGTGGACGCCATTCTGTGTTGTTGAAAAGATGTATATTGTATTTCTCTCTTGTGTTGAAGTCATGAACATCAAAATTGTTGCAAAGAGCGAGCAATATGGAGGACTTTGAAGGGAGAGATTAACAGACCATGTTCCGAGACATGGGGCGTCTTAGTATTAGAGAGAAATGTGTGGGGTAAGAACAGAATTGGGTATCTTGACGTCTGTCTTCCACAAATTCTGGTCGCCTCTGGAGCTCATCAATGAAACGGGAATCGGAGCACAAAATGTTTGCTTACACGAGTTTGTTGTGCCCCAAGTGGATCAAGCTGGCACCCTCCTTCTTGGTTAACAGCCGTTAAGTTGGTTGGCAAGAGCTCTCCTGATTATCATGTGTTATATATTCCAAATATGGTCTTCCATTTTCTGCCAACTTCTCGCTCACCTTCATTAATGTTGAAGCGCACATCCTGTTGGTTGAGCTCACCTTTATATGTCCCTCTCCTTTCTTAATCTTTTTAGCACTGTTCAACATATATATTTTCATTCAGTTGTGTGTTCCTTCTTCTTTTGAGGTGCTACGACAACTTCTGTGATGTCTTGGCCCGATCCCCAACGTGTTTCCACTCTTTTCTTTGCTGGACCTTAGACGTTCCGAGACTCTCCTAATATCACTTAGTACTTGGTCTCTCCATCTGGTCTTCAGTCTGCCTCGTATTTTAGTTGAATGGGGATATCCAGTTAGAAACCTTCTTTCATCACTCATTTGGTGTAGATTTCACATGATTCATTACATTTCTGTATTGAATTATTTTACCTAATTAATCATTTGTTCGCATTCTCCAGTTTCCACACAAGCGTTTAACCGGACCGTAAATTGTTTGCAAGACATTCCTTTAAAATATTTGGAGTCTTTTCATGTCCGTCTCTTTCAGTGTCCAAATCTCAGGTGCATAGGTGGACTATTGGTCTTATTACCCACATATTAAAATTACATTTTGCCTTTCTGGATAGTAACTTGCTTTTAAGGAGGTCTCTGTAAGCAGAAACCTATTCTTCTATAGAGTTATTCCAATTAAGAATTGTTCCTGGGTATCGTTGCGAGGTTAATTCTTGGTATGGGATGTCGTCAATCGTAACGTCTGTTCCCAGACCAATCCTCAATCCTGCATTGCATGTATTTTGTCTTATCTTGGCTGATTACAAGCCCGTAGGGGAAATACACTTCTTTCAGTTTCTTGAATGTTTGTTCTTGATGTCATATGATAAGTGTTGTTTTAGTCTTGTAGTAATATTTCCTTGACAGAATGTTTTCCATAACGACACAGAATAGTGTGGCTGATAACGCAGGTCTCCTTTGTTTAGCCCTGTAGTTTTTTTTTGGCAATGTTCTTCTTCTTTCTTGGCTACGCGGCTCATTCAGGGCCTTGGCCTGCCGAGTCGACTGCGGACTGTCACCTTACATGACACGTTTCAAATTTGGAGTGATACGTGGTCAGTGTATCGATTCTCCAGCAGTCTTAATCCCAGTCTTTGTGACCATGACAGCACAAATATCCAAGCCCATGTCAGGATTTGAACCCGGGGCCTCTAGGTTGTGAGGCAGCGACGCTAGCCACTACACTACAGGTTTTTTTCCCAATGTTAGTTCCATTAATTTCATTAACTTTGTTTAGCTCTACAGCTTTGATGATCTTCATCATTGAAAACTGTGAATTTTTGTGCTGTACGTTTAAATATTAAACTGTACTTATTATATTCCAGCTGTCCTCTTTTATTCATAGATAACTGGGAGTAAATATTATATTTATAATTATTTTACTTTACAGTTTTCTAATAATAAATTCTTTACAATGTAGGCAGTATATTTGTGAATTCATATTCCTCACTGAAGGAAACTAAATATTCTTTATTCAAACTATAATTATTTTTTAAACCCCACTCAGGACAAGCAATGTTTGTGAGTTCACATTGCATCAAAGACTTATGAATTGTGAAAATTGGAATTTAATTATTTGGATGAATGAAAACCCTATTTTGTCAAATTAGTCCACATAGAAACAGTAAATAATATATTCAGTTATGAGAAAGTTATTTTAATCTCACCCAGAAGAAAGCAATGTTTAGAGGTACACATTTTCACATTGTAACAAAACCTTATGCATTTGTGAAAAATGGAATTCAGTTATTTAGATAAACGAAAATACTATTTACTCAAACACAGGCCATATGGTAATCATAATTTTTGTAATTATTACTTATGAGGTAAACAAAATTAGTTACTCATCAAGAATAAAACAATGTTAAATGAATTCATTTTTAACTCACTGCAACAAAACCTTACAAATATTTTAAAATATTAAGTTTCTTAAATGGATAATACAAATAATATGTATTTCTAGTGTAAAATGGACTTGAATAATTATTACTGTTAATCAAACTTCTCATATTTAAATCTGCATTGTATTATATAAATGCTAATAATGCGGCAATTAACTCACTAAGGCTTTTACAGTGAAAATTGTCATTCACTATTTACTTTAGTTTGACAAATTAAGTAAAATGTATAATTATTACTGTTAATCAAACTTCTCATATTTAAATCTGCATTGTATTATATAAATGCTAATAATGCGGCAATTAACTCACTAAGGCTTTTACAGTGAAAACTGTCATTCACTATTTACTTTAGGTTGACAAATTAAGTAAAATGCCATATTTATTTTGATCTCCATTTCATGCCAACTATATCCATCAAATCAATTGATTGTTTGTTTTTGCTCATGGTAGCAAGACTGAAGACAAAATATAATTGTATAAAAAATTAATATGAACAACTTTTAATGAAGAAATAGATTCATCATTAAATACTTTGTGCTTCATTAATGGATATTCGACACAATTTATTTGGTATGAGACCAATTTCACAAAATAAATTTGCAACATTTCACTTCATTCTACATTTTTAACATAGTTTTGTTAATGAATTGGAATTAAAATTTCCTATCTACTTTAATAAGTTATTCTGTATTTGTGAACAAGACTTCTGTCCGTGCTAATATGAAGTTCATTATAAGTAGCACTTAACAATATTGAATTAAAAGCAACAAACTTAATAGTCAACAATAAATTTCATCTTACATAGATAAAAACAAATTTACAGATGGTAAATAAATATGATATTAACTGTTAGTGCTGTACAGATATATGACTAACTTTTGTCATACATAAAAGAAATAGCTCACAAAGCTATCTCAGCATTCGTTGTTTTACTCAATTACTTCTAAAAAGAAATTATTTGTAACTCACAACAGACATTAACAATTAAAAAATTAACCACTTTAAACACTCTGACTAAATCAGTATTTTGTCGTTCTCAAAAATATATAACCTTTAATAAACTGCACATAAATCATGTTTTTAATTATGCTAATAGAATAATTATTTTCACACCATCAAACTATTATTTCATCACCAATTTTATTTAATCCTACAGACTCTAGAAGAGTCTTTTCAAGATCATGACTAGAAATTGAATCTCCACTCCCAAGCACTTCGTTTATTATGTTTACTTGCATTTTCTTGAGGGCTCGAGTCCTTATCGGCAATAAACTAGTTTTGAATTTTTTTCTCTGATATTTCCTCTTTTTAAGAGAGAAAGTTTGACAATTTCTTGAATGTTCCTCTAGTTTTTCTTTAGATTCATACATTTTGCTACAGCTCAAGCAAACGTGAATAGGTTTTAGAATGACTACTGGAGATTTTATTTTAAATATATTGTAGTTGTGGTTAGAAGGCAAGGTTGGCAATTTACACTCATTTGCATTATGAAGTTGCAACATAACTTCAGAAATAAAAGATCTTTTGCACAATTTACAAACACAATACTGCTTTCGCAGATGACCTTCCACGTGGGCTGCACATTCATTGGCATTTGTAAATATTTTATCACAGTACTGACAAACATTTTCGTGAGAGACAGGAGAGCTATGCAAAAGTTTAGATAAATTATTATTTGTTCTTTCGGGAGTGCGATCTCTTCTTCTTCCTTTCGATTGTAAACTATCTAAGTAATAACCTTGATCTTCATTTGTAATTCTGGAAACGATATACAAAAATAATTTTAACAATAATATCCACAAAACTATTAAGACAGAATACACTATCACAAAGACGGGATGGTAAATATTCATATTTGTAATCTATTTATAATGCTATAAGTAATTGAAATATGTCCTGAGGATTACTAAATTATTTAGACACATTACCAAATTAGAAAAAATACAGAAAAACAAAATAACAAACGAAACTATGAATGTATTTTATACATTGAACATAAAATATTATGGTGTCTAAAAAAACCCATAAAATCGTCTGCATCTATTACAAGTATAATCATGCACAATTGCTGTAGTTGAAGCCATATCAGTGCATTAATGAAATGAAGAGTTTCCAGTATTAAAATTTTCACTTATTTGAGAATAAAGTGGTAATTATTAGTATCAAAAGCTTTAAGTATAAGATGTGTGAAACTACGAGATATTTACAATATCTAATAGATATATTTTATCACATTCTGAATCAGTTATTTGTTCAGTGATTCTAAATGTCATACTCCGAGACTTATTTAATAACATTTGTTCCTGGGGAAGAATTGTAAACAAAATAAAAGTCTTAACTTACAAGGCATTGTTTATTTCCATAAATTCACATCTCAACTGATGTGAAGATTGTTGTATTTGTTCCAATATTTCATCTTCATCATATATTAGGACATCAGACTCTTGAGACTGGTCTTCTGTCAAATCTATTTCTTCTATATATTCAAATAAATTATTAGGTCTGGAATGATTATTTTTATCCAACTTCGGTTTCTCAGTTTTACTTATATGATTTACTTTACCAAATATATGTTCTATTTCCTCGTTGCGTAACTGGATTTCTTCTTCAAATATGCTTGAATTGTACCGGATTTCCTGTTTTATAAAAATTCAAAACATTTAAACAGTGTTTGCCGAATATAACCAAGAGGTGTGAAGCTATAATTTTCACCAATCACATACCTGTTTTTCATTTACATCGGACAGGTATTGCTGCAGAATTTTATCTGAACGGACACAAATATTGTAGAACTCACAAAATATTTCAAGTTTGTAGTTACAATTGCAGCATATTTTCTTTGAAACCGTATCACCCTCGTACACCTAAAAAATGTAAAATATAAAGATGATAATGATGTGACAAAATTCTGAATAAAATATACTATCTTTCTGGGATTATTATAGACCCAAATCTGAAGAGAAGAATGCTGAAAATCAGATGGGAGGATAGAACCACTAACGAGGATGTTCTAAACAGAATAGCGGAAAAGCGAACAATATGGAGGATGTTGATTAAGAGAAGAGACAGATTAATAGGCCACATTTTGAGACACAAGGTCTTGTAAAATTAGCATTAGAGGAAAGTGTGTGGGGTAAGGACAGATGAGGGAGGCAAGGGTGGAATACACTAAGCAAATTAGGGAGGGTGTGGGTTGTGCTAGTTATAAGTAAATGAAAAGGCTTAACCAAGATAGGTTAGCATCAAATTAGTCTTAGGACTGAAAACTACGACAACAACTGAAGTGTCACAGGGTTCACTATTTAGAAATATATGAAATTGTACTGCATCCTGAAAATATGGTTCCTAGGAGTTGCACAAACCTTTATATCAACAGAATCATACAATTTTTGTGAATCCGATTTGGAAACCAATCTCTACTTAGTATTCAGAAACGGAACAACTGGGGCAATCCGTTAGTAGCATATGTATTAATTTTTCTGTTTCCCAGCTTGTATATATAAATATTATACATGAAAAATTCATGATAATGTGTTAAACAAGTAAAATTGGCATGTAAACAAACTTGAATATATATCTGAACTCTACAATTATATTATCAATTTAAATTTAAGTAAATGTTTATAAATACACTTAACATCTCTATTTTTATTATCCTACAAATAAAATGAATAAGTTCACATTATTAAAACTCATTTAAATAAGTGATTGAAATTTGTTATACTTTATGATGTCTCCCTCAATGCTGATATTTTGTTCTTTATAGAAATCAATTACAATTAATTAATTTAGTTTAAATAATGTTTCATCACCACATTTGGGACTTATATGGCTATTCCTACAAAAAATATACGGAAGGTTTGGAATAAAATTTTTGAAACATCAGAAAATTAATAGCAATTAGCAATAACAAATAATACCAAAACATGCAAATTTGAAATTTTGATGATAGGGAAAAGACACCAAACATGTAAATATTACTCATGTTATTAATATTCTGATACTTAAATAATTTTAATGTAAATGATTTGTAGAAACAAGTGAAGATATCTCAAATGTAGTGATGAAACGTTGTTTAAACTAAATAAAATTGTAGCCCATAAAAACTTGTTAATTGATTTCATTTAATTATCTTTGAAAAACTTATGTTAACTGATTTACTATTTAATATAGAGTGCATCATATATGGTATTCCTTGGAGAAAATTTGGAGTACACACAGAAACTGAATGAATCTGAAATCTAATACCAATTTGACATATTTCTTAGTTTTTTAATAAAAAAACATATGCATACATAGAAAGTATAAAAATATTTAAATGGTTTAAAAGTAGTCTTTATCAAAACTTATCACAAAAAAACTATGAATTGGTCATTGCATGCCAAAAGCCATACAAAATGTATGGCTTTCTTCAAAAAGAACTATGAATTGGTCATTACATGTCAAAAGCCATACAAAATATAAGGCTTTTTTCTAGTGGATAATTTTATTTAAATCTATGATAAAAATTAAAACCTGTGTACAGAATTAGGATCTTAAATGTTATTACAAAACAGAAAGGGTTCATCAACTGCCATATTCAATTATAGACCCAATTTCAACTTCTTAAATTTTGACAATTTACATAAAGCACAAAAATAAATATAATATCTTAAGATCCTCACCAACATGAAAATAGTTTACTGAATGAGTTTTTATATACAATTAGAATGAGTAATATAAGCTTTGATAACATAATAATCCTTCTTAAAATCAGTTGTCATCCAAAAAGATCACTCTTCATACACATTTATTTGACAGAGTTACATATACAGTTCCACAGGGTTAAATGCTTGGCCCATACTCTTTAAATCTCTATAAAAACACTCAACAAATTGTTGCTTTAAATATGGATAGCACAAATGTGTTAATTTCAGAAAACAAATAAGAACATCTTGTTACAAAAATTGACAATACACATCAAAGCATTTAAATCTTAAGTTTCTTGTTAGAGCTCAACGAAGAAAATAGTCAATTCAGAATTCAACAAATACTAGTAGCAATGCCAGAGAATGTGTTATTTCTTGGATTTATTAAGAAGTGAAAGTATATCTGTGAAGCTCAATTCAGCTTACATCATAGGATAATCAGTAAAGCTTGTTGACAGAGATCTTGGGAAAATAATTAACTACTTCAATTTACATTCTATTATTTTTAATGATCTTGCAATTGAGACAGTTGCTTCATGACCTCAGGAACATTTAAACTGTAAAGTAATCCTTAAGAATAACTGATTAAAAAATTTCAAAATAGGGAATCTAACAAATCTGGATATTTATGTTGACAATGAGTAATGTGTAGGTATGATAAATTTCCAAATCAGACATACAAGAAGATTCATAGACATTATCAAATGTTATATTTTCAAGACTTTTAAAAGTTTTGGTATAGTGTGTGGTGTTATATGGGTGCAAAACGTGGATGGCAGTAGTTGCAGAAAGGAAAAGAATAGAAGCATTTGAAATGCGGTCCAATAGGAGAATAAGATGGAGAAGAAGTAGTACTAAGCAGAATAATAAGAGATGTGCGAACAATATGGAGGAAGTTGACCAGAAAAGGGATAGATTAACAGGCAAATTTTTGAGACATGAGTCTTGTAAAATTAGCATTAGAGGGAAGTGTATGGGGTAAGAACAAAAGAGGGAGGCCAAGTATGGAATATACTAAGAATATTAGGCAGGATTTGGGATGTGGTAGTTATGTAGAAATGAAAAGGCTTGCACAGGAAAGGTTAGCATCAGATCAGTCTAAGGAGCTATTACCATAACAACAGCAATTTACTCCAGGTAAAAAAAAAACTAGTATCAAATAAAATTATTTTGAAATTGAATGTTATTATTCAATACATGGATGACACTAATTCAAAAAGGAAATTATCTATAAAATAATGTCTTCATCCTGAAACTCTACTAATTTAGTAGCATGTCCAGTTTTCTTCATGCAATCCTCAATAGCTAAATCTCTTTAATTGAGTATACCACAGTAGTTAATTCTTCTGTTAGGGTGTTAAGCCTTGCACATTATAATCTTTGTCAATGGTTTTAACATTTGTAAAATGCAGCATGAAACTGATTCAAGCCATATGTAAATATTTTGCAAGAGAAATTGCTTTATTGCAAGAAGCTTGATAGTCACATGGCACTTTCTTTACAGTTGATCTTGTGGTTTTAAGATTCCTGAAAGATTGTTGAATGTATAATATAAACATTGAAAACTTTTTATGTTTTATAAATGCTATGCATTATGAGTAAACACACTATTTTGTTCATAGTCCTTAGAGATATTTGATTGTATATTTGTAACACCAGTAATTTGGAAGTACATCATTATGTATTATAGTAATATTTGTAATTTCATATAATTGTGAACCACATTTACTCAACTAAGAGCACTTGGAACATTTAAATAATAATGATGCAATCATATAGTACAGTAATCATAATTAAGATATTCAAAAAATGTAAAATATAAATATTTAATTGACTGAAACATTCAAATATTTAAATGAATGAATGAATAGAAAAAGGACGGGGATTTGTGGCTTATAGAGACTTTGATACAGATAAAATATGATTTCATCTGAACACACAACTAGCAAAAATGGTGGTAATCAATAATCAAATTGTTTCAATTTTTACAGAATTCTGATAATTTATGCTAAGAGAACAAAGAAATTCCTGCTATGTTAAGTTTACAAATGAATACACAATTTTTAGATAACACCTTAGTGCAATATGTCGTAATACAATTACCTAATTTATGTTAAGGTATTCTTAATTTAAGCGTTAACTTACCCGCACGGGTAAACAAGTGTGAATCTTTTTCTGAATATCAGCGTCTTCAGAAAAAATGTTAACCATCTTATCCCCTTTCCACAAACATAACCTACAAGCATTTTCAAAACTTTCCATCCTCAACTCCCAAATATTTGTGTATAAGAATAGAGAGAGTTTATTAAATTATAGGAGATGAAAATAGAAGTATTTTCTAATATCTGGGAATTAAGAAACAAAAATGAAATAATTCACCCGACATGCGATCGGTTACGTACATACTTAAATTAAAAGATATGACTAAGCAAAGCTAATAAGAGAATTACTTACCAAAGTGTTTATAGAATTATTCGAAGATTGTCTAATGAAAAATAAAATAATATTCAAAAGTATGTTCTAAATATCTAAACTTTGTACAATATAAAAGTAATTTTTATGGGTTTAGTAGTG
Organism: Eucriotettix oculatus; assembly: GCA_034510155.1. Taxonomy (NCBI): domain Eukaryota; kingdom Metazoa; phylum Arthropoda; class Insecta; order Orthoptera; family Tetrigidae; genus Eucriotettix; species Eucriotettix oculatus. The sequence goes on from CM067379.1 coordinate 6,719,062, forward strand.
AATATATTTTCGTTCAAGTTAAAATTAATATAATCTGACATCATATTCGAAGTCCTGAGCATCTCATCTCCACATTGGCATTCCTATCTCTTAATGCGACTGGAAACTTGTTAGTAGTTATTAGAAAACATCAATAATACCGAGTATCGTTGTAGAAATATGAATCCAAATCATGTCAATGTACGCTTCTTGTAAAAGGAAGAATAATAACGGATAAAACAATTTATGCCGTTTTACAGATTTTATTTTTTAAATTTAATCAATAACAACGTTTCAGCATGATTTCATGCCTTCTTCAGGTTTCCCTTACACAATGCGATTCTATTTTCGACATGTCTCAAAACGTAGCCTATTAATATATTCCTTCAATGTCCTCCACAATGTTCTGTCTTTCCCTATTATGCTTCCTGGTTAGTTACCCTATCCACCCATCTCATTCTCCTATACCACCACATTTTGAATGCTTCTATTCTTTTCCTGTCTGCAGCTCCTACCGTCCACAATTCGCACTCCATACCAACATTTCCAAATATTCATACTTATATTAGTCGTAAGTAAATTCCTCCTCCTTGCCTGTTGCTATCCTACTCTAGTTGTTACGCTTCCAAAGCAGCGGAATTCCTTAACTTCCTTTCAAAATATCCTTTCCCGATCTAACAGCATTTGCAATTCCAGTGTTTCCAATAATACACTCCATCACCTTGGTTTCACCCTCTATCAATCCTCATGTTGTACTCTTCCTCCGGTTCCAAGTCTCCAAGTTTCCAAGTCTTCCTCTGACTCGCCAAGTCTTAGGGTTTCTATTTCATCTCCTCCTTTCAGTTCGATTCCCGTTCCACACTCGCTTTTAACTGCCTTCATCGCCTGTTCCATATATAAAAGTTAAACAGCATTGACATATTTTTCTTTACACCTTTCTTGATTTCGGGTTTCTTTATTTGCCCTTCAATTGTAATTACAGCTGAGTGCCTTCTGTAGAGGTTATGTATAAGCCTTCTTTCTCGATATTTTATTCCTGTCACCTTCAAAATCCTTAATAGCTAACATTTATCAAACGATTCTTCTAAATCTGCAAATGCCATGAATTAACAAGTTAAAATTGCATCAGCATTCATTATTCTGGACGCAAGTATATAAATTTGGGAGGAAGCTGCAAACGTTACTGCTGAATGACCATAAGGACTATAAAAGAACTAATGTTTTTTCTTTAATTATATAAAAAGACGGCCAATAAGTCGTTGTCGTTTTATTTATTGTTAATTTAATGTCAGAAAACTGTGTTGGAATATTGTTAGTTCTTAGAGCAGCCTTCTCTTGGAGCGTACAGAGCAAACGTTTAGTCACCGAAAAAAAAAATAAGCTAATGATTTCACCATTTTTGTATTTGTCATTCCCCTTACACGTTTACGCGACGTATGATGAGTATTTTCGACACATTTGTCTAATTTACGGTTAATTACGCGAATTCGGAATGTGTCACGAGAACGTTGGCTGCCTTGGAATCTGACAACTCTTTCAAATCCCGGTGTAGTTTGTTTACACCCCTTTCGGGGGTATTTGTGTTATCTTTATTTGTCCATTAGTCCAACCCCAGTTTCTAGTTTGACGCTTTCCTAAGTTCGTGTTTGTAGTAAACCATTATTTATGGCTAATTTAGACGAACAGTTTGAGGCATTTCTTCAAGAGGTAAGTGTATAAAATGTGTGCATAATAAATCGTATATCAAGAGTGTAAATATCGAGCGTTAAACAGTTTCACGTTCTATAAATTAGTTTCCTTAGAAATAAATTACTTCTATATTACTGTTTTTAAAACGAATGTTAAAGCTTTGATTGTAAGAGATATTGATTAAAGATAATCAATATAAGCCTTAGTTGAGACGCCAATGTTAATTTACTTCTGCGTCCCTCTTTAAGTTCAAATGGCTTAAAATTGGCAATTTAATTTATCGGATGCAATAAATTAATGTTTAAATAATTTTTCATCTTAACCGTTATTATTTTCACACCTCAATTATGCTTTACTCCACTTATTAATTTTGTTTAACTATTTCAGATAAATAAATAAATTATAATAATAATAATCATATTCCGTAGATCCTGTAAAGAAGCTAAGCTTCAAGGATGTGGAATGGGTCAGGGTGTACATTTATTACATTATTTTATTGTATAAAAGATAAATATACTTATAACAAATTTTTGTATTATAAACTATTATAAATTACTCTTCTCCGATTCTTCTATAAATTCCTTTATTGAATAGAAGGAGTGGCTAAGCAAAAATGAGCGTAATTCAGTGTTAAATTTACCTTGATTATCGAACAACTGTTTAATTCTGTGCGGCAGTCTGTTTAAGATGGATATCCCTGAATAATGCACACCTTTCTGTGCAATTGACAATGTTTTACATTTTTTATACAGATTATTTTTGTTCCTTGTATTGAAGGGATGAATATCAATATTATTCAAAAATAAGTGCCTATTTGTGATTACAAATAACATCAATGAATAAATGTATTGGCACGTCAAAGTGAAAATGCCTAACTTTTTGAACAGAGTTCTGCAAGAAGTTCATGAGGAAACCTGACATATTGCTCTAATAACACGTTTTTGACTAATAAATATCTTATCTATGCCTACTGAGTAGGATCCCAATGTTCTCATTTAACATAATGCTCCACCAAATATGTTCAATTCAATTATTTGGTCCAAAACTCTCGAAAAGTACATTGTAGAGTGAATAGGATAAGTCAAGTTTATAAATGTACAATAAATAGTCATTAGTTACTTAAAAGTTAGATATGTGAGCAGTTAGTTTTATTTTAAAATACGGAGAGCAAATTAGACGCAGCCAGTTTCCCTTCCTGGAGTCAACCAGAGTTGCTTAAAATTACAAAACAAATAATTCTTCCTAAATTAATTCATGTGCTGCTCATGAACACACGTGCACCAGCCACCACCGATACTCTAAATTTGACATAATTTCTTCCTTTTCAGCCACTAACAACTGAAGAGTCAGAAAGTGCTTCAGACAGTTTTGAGAAAAATGTTAAAACATCTGTGCAGTCCAAGCAGAAGTTTTGGTGGATGAAAAAAAATCCTGTTCCTGATTCATTAGCCCTTGTCAAACCCTCTGTTCAGCTTAAAATCCCTTCAGTTGCTGACATTTTGCATTCTGATTTTCCAACCGAGAGGAACAGGGGCGATTCAAATTTAGAATCCAGTCACAACTCTGCAGATGTAGACGATGATCCCAGTGGAGCCAAATTGAAGAAAAATGCTAATAAAGTAGGAAGCATTGCATATTCACCAGATTTCTCATCTTCAACGGCAGAATTCGTAGCAAAAGAGATATTATGCAAGGTAAGTAAATCTGATGAAATTGAGCTGGGAAACCTTCACATATTGTGTTCTAATTTGCATTCTGTTGTGCCAATTTGTTAAGGACCTTGTGTCTGATGAAATGGATACCACAGATGATGACATTAGCAGCATAATGGAGCAAATGAGCCAAATATTAAGTAGCAGTGGCATTTCGCGTGAAGGTATGAAATTACTATTATTGTAAAATAGTTACCAACACCTGTAAGACTAAATTAATGTTTAATTGAGGCCAAATACAGACAAAAATTAATGAAACGAAAATGAATATAATTTAATACAACTGGACCCTCTTCACGTTGAACTCTGTTGAAACATGTAGTATTATTAAATTATTTTTTTGTTTTATTAATTTTTGTCCATTTTCACCTTGCAGGTATTCATTTTTCAATTCTATTCTTCATAGTCTTCATGCATTTCACTCTGTTTCAGCATAATTGTGACTATTTTTGTGAGAGACATTTCACAAGTTTTTATTATAATCAGATTCTGGAAAAAGATTTACTTTCTTACCCTTTTTACGCCTTTTTTCTTATATGCATGTTGAACTTATACATTAGGACCAGAACATGTTTTTTCAATTAAAGTTCATATTTCTTTCTGTTTCCCGGTATTATTTTGAAATTTAATACTGTTGGTTCCAGGGTATTCCTGGGCCCTGGGCATCCATTTCTCTATTTGCTCTCTCATACATTATAAGAGCTGCCTTCAGCAATTTTAAACTTTTCCGGATCTTCCATCACCCTGTTAACCTCCATTCCTCTCAGTCCCTCAAAAAGCAGTCTCCAGTTGGGACATTTCCATACCATGTGGTTGCGGCGCTTCGTCTGTTCCACATGTGCACCTTGGACTGTCTTTTTTACTTTAAGCTGATGAAGCTTGCTGTTGTACGGTCCATGTCCACTATAGAATCGCACCATTTCCTTTGTAGGTTCTGTGTGGTTGTACTTGTTTCTGTTTTGCACTTCCGGCAGTAACTGGCGAAGCCAATTGCATTTATCTAAGGCAGTTCAACTGGATTTGCCATTGACTCACCTTTTCTTTGTTGTCTACTTCTGGACCCATTGCCCTTTCCGCTTTGGCCAGGTTCCCTCTTTTAATATATTAAAATACTTGCCTGTCTTTTGTCGGTTAGTTCCAGCGAGGGTGTTGCAGCGATGACCTCTGAAGTGCCTCTAGTGGAGTCGTACGGTACGCACTGAGCGTCCTAAGGAGCACTTTTCTTTGAGCCGTGCTCAACTGCTTGACTCGTCAATAAATTACATTTAACTTTTATGGGGTATAAGAGCAGGTGGTGATTCTCATTATGGAAAAACACACAACATCCACACCCTCGCTGGTATTCAAACCTGGGACCTCTGTGATGCGAGTTAGTTACACTGACCACTATGCTATAGGTCCGGGTTTCCCAAACTGTGTTCAGTGGAGCCTGAATAGGTGTTTTGCAAAAATTTGGAGTGTTATACCTATACTACAGATTGTAATATCAAGTTATAATACCACCTAATCAGTTCATAAGACAAAAACTCCGTTTGCATCAAATGGCAGAAAATCAAATCACAATGTGGGGAAAATAAATAATGTCTGAGTTTTCAAAGTGTTCCATTGAAGAAAATGTTTGGGAAACCCTGCTATAGGCTATAAGAGTTCGGATGTTTTTTGTCTGTCAATTTATTCCACTTTTCTCCAGTTGTATTTAACTGTAATGTAGCCATACATTTTAAAGGGTAAAAATAATTTTCTTAATTTTCAGAAATGACACCATCTAAGGATGTACAAGATATCCTGGAAGAAGCTGCAGAATTAGTCCGTGTTAGCACTCCAACGTTTCAAAAGCTGTCTCATTCCTTATCTGCTTCCGAAGCAGTTAATGCCATCTTGTCGTCACCAAGAAGTGAAAGTAAAGCCGCAAATCAGGATGTTGAAATTCAGACCAATTCAGACCACGATGATGAACATGGTAATTTAAAGAAAAAGTTGAATGAGGAAACTAGCACCACAAAATTGTTAAATAATGTAGCCCAAGAAGACGTACAACCTAAACCGGTCGGAGTTACTGAACTTGGAAAGAAAAAAGAGAAATCAGTTTGCTTTAAGGATACTCCGCTCTTTGAACCTGATGACAAAGAAGTAGGACTTAATGAAACAAAGGCGGGACCTGAAAAATTGAGATCTAAGGAAATCGACGCTGTTCAGACAAGTGATACAAACTTGAAGCCGAGTGAGGCACCAGTCGGGGACGGTAAATATACTAATTTAGAGCTGTGTAGTAATGCGACATTAGAGAGGAAACACATAAGGAAAATAAAAGAGACAAAATCGAGTATTTTGAAAAAGGAATTCACGGAGAACAAACAATCAAAAATCAGCCTTGTCCCACCAAAAGCCGGTAAAAGGGACAACAAAGTAAAACAGAATCTTCAGTTCACAAGTGACAAAATGAATAGTTCAACAGATAAATCATCTGGCAACCTCCAAATTACTCCAACCTGTTCAGATGAATTTTCCGGCGAATCAGATATTAAATTAATAACGAACAGAATTTCATCAGATCTGAATGATATTTCAGAAGAGTCACAGGCAGATGATAAAATAGGTGTGACCACATTAAAGATGCCATTGTCAGAAGAATTAAAGTTGGTTCAACGTAAATCTGAACAACTGAAGGGTAAGTGTCTGGTCAATAATTCTGTTTTGAACCTTCAATTATGCTACAATCAGCTTCTCTTTCTTTCCTTATGAATCATTTATTATTTATATGCTGATAATAAAGATGGTAAGGATTATTTGATATAAATAAAAAGACAGCAAGTAAGTTAGCATGTAAATAGTGATAAATTTATATGCTGACTTGTTGGCAATCTTTTTATTTATTGTAAATTTTGAAGTCTGTAAACTGTGTTGTGATTATTTGATATGTTATAATAATTTATATTAGGAGGGAAGGGAGAGACTTTAAATTAATAGCCTACCTGAAATTGGGGGACATTGTTGCCATGTTGGACAGGAGATAGTTTAAATTAGTGGAGGCACTTCATCAAATTACATCAATTTGAGTAAACAATTAACTCACAGCCTCTCTTTCCTATTCATTATCACCATTTTACAAGTGACAAGGTTGAATTTTTAATTTGTAAACTGCAAGTGAGAACAGAATGACAGAGCTCAACCTTTAAAAGCTTTGGATAATTTTTTCCCCCCTAAATCATTGTCACTCTTTTTCTACTTTTTATTTTAGTGTGTCAAATACTAAGTAAATAATGTAAATGTACAACTGTGGAGTTATTCATAAAAAAAATTATAATATTTTGCTACTAAAAGAACCAATATCTGGCAGAAGGAAGTAAGTAGCATACTTGAAATCGCTGCAGAACATTGTCTCCATAACCTCAAATTTTCCATAAAAAGGATAAAACTTCAACTTTCAGAACCTGTAATACTGTATTTACGTTGCCAAATTTACTGTTCTTGCATAAATAACCAGATAACATTTTTTTTTTTAAATGAAAGCAATATTTGTCGGAACAATGCATGTTACTAACGGGAACAATATTTTTACAGCTCAGTTGGAACTCGTAAAGAAAGATCATAAGCAATATGTTACACAATTGTCTGAAAATCATGCGAGAGAAATGTTTGAAACAAAGAAGGAAGTGTGTATCCTTAAAGCAAAGGTGAGTTTATAATTAGAAATTGTATGTGTCTTTAAGAAATCGTTGAAAGGGATTTAATTTGAAACTTGGTGGCAGACAAATTAAATCGTCACCAGGAAAAATATTTTTAATGGAAATGTATAAATTATTTCCATTGTGGAAAATGCTGTTTAGTTTATTTTATATCTTGTTAGACAAATAGTGTTCATTGTAATGGGTTACCGTATTCGAGTTGGTGGCGGTGCGGGAAGAAGTTTGTTCCTCTCTAAACGTTCATCTGTAAGCTGTAGTGACGTTGAGTGTGATACTTATTATGACTTGCTTCTAGCTTGACGAGCAGGCTACTACAACAGCAAAACCCTCGGATGAGGATCCTACTGCCTCGTGCACTTTACGATTGATGGAAGACGAATTGAAGAAACAAGAGCATTTAATTCAAGGCTATCAGCGAGAGAATCTTCGACTGTGTCAAGAGCTTCGCTCTTTACAGGTTAGATTTATATAAATTTAATTTTTCCATTTGAATATATTTTTATTCTAGCTTATATCACACAATGTATATACAACTTTTGTTGTGAATTACTTTATTTTATTGTCGGTTGATTGATGTTATTTGGAAGTTCGTTATTTGAATTTTGTAACTGAACAAATATTTAACTTCACATCAATGGAGTACTTTAAATTGAATAGTAAGAAATGTTTCAATTGTTGACGAAAACTTTAAGCAGTTCTTCCACTTTGTCCAGCGACCACTAAGATAGACAAAATGTAATATTTATATTCAATAAATAGGAATTAAATTATCTGCCGACAAATTTGTCTGATTTTTCATTTATAATACTTACTGTCAGATAGTTGACGTTTGAATTTTCTGCTTATCTCACAGTTATTTGGTGAGGTAACGTGATAAGTGTACTGATGCTTCGTTACACCAAGAAGTTACTAGATGTTTTAAATTAATGGAAATAATGAGATGACCTTCAACAGACAAGATTTTTATTACGTAAGGCTAAGCCAATGTTTTGGCACCTCTTTGTACCCTCTTCGAGTTAACAATTCAATCTTCTAACAGAGTAAGCAAATTATCAATCAAAAACGGGGGTTAACTATAGTTCACACGCTAGTACTGACTCGTTCTTATAAAGGGGTACCGAAATGTCGGCTTACGTGATAAAAAACTTGTCTGTTAAAGGTCGCTTCATTATTTCCTTTACACAAAGAAGTAGCCAAATTAAAGCAGAAAATAAGTGATAAATTAAATACCATAATAAAAAATTTCCGCAATCTCTGGTGCTTTGATTTGGTATGTGCAAAAATGCATGATACAAAAGAATGACGCCCTTTTAATACAGATGTTTTAGCTTTTATGTTGATGCACAGCATCATACAATGTCTGGCGACGACAAGGCTGTTTTTGGCTGAGGTTTAATGTGTACTACACATTTTGATTCAAGAATACAAATAATAGAAGGCAAAATGATTCTCTATTAGGAAAGTTCTGTATACACTTTAACTTGCAATCAACTTCTGCGCCATAACTTTAACAGCTGCCCAGATTTCTTGTCCAATCGGTTTTATTTCCTCGGCTGGTAAAATGAATCCATGGTTACCAGTGTCGGGTAGCTCTATGGTGTACGCATATTTGATTCCGGCAACTCCTTTGGCCCAGTCATCAGAACTACCTGTGAAAGGAACAAGGAACATTGTGAAAAATCTGCAAATAAAGGCTTCCGCGTTGAATTTGATGAATATAGAGCTCACAGGACTTAATCCAGGTTATTATCAGTATATTAACCCAATCAACTGTGATTTAAATGCCGTATATGTAAACGCATTGTGCCCTCAACTGATTAAGAATGTATTTTTCACGCTAAATGTTTACAAAAAGTAAACTAATGAAGAAAAGTCACTCTCCCAATGTCACAAGAAATCAAGCAAGCTTACACGTGTGTCCTTTGTTCATGTCAACGTATTTAAAAACCCAGTTCCAAATGACACGAATGTCGTCACGTCATAAGAGTTGAATGGGTTAACATCAGGTTGTGTTCTACTCTCCACTGAGTATTGCTGTTGTCCACAGGGACGTTAATACTAGATAATTGTCTAAGGTCAAAACACATTTTTCAAAAACCTACAATGTGGCACAGACTATTGCAGTTTTACGTCTGCGGATCATGTTTTGACCTGACAAGCTATTTCTCTGAAGCTATACATTTTTTTTAGCCTGCCATTCAAACCTATTACTACAAAAACATTGTATGTTTTATGTATATCAGATTAATTTTGATATGGAAATTAAATTTTATATTCAAATATACTTTTTAAACAAATTTACCCGTTGCTGTGTATATAAGTTCAGGTGCTGTTCCCAGCAGATATTCAGTTCCGCGCTCCTTCTGTAGTGCTGCAAGACCCTCTTCGGCGAGCACGTAAAGCTCGTAGTAGTCCTTGGGCTTCTCTTTCTTGAAACTCCAAGGTATAAGCCACATCTGTGAATACGAGTGTAAGCTCAGATACAATCGTATGGTGCTGTTACGAGCCAGAATGTGGTCGGCTGCCGCCCTGGTCTCGGGCTCAGAAAATGCCTTCGGCCCGGCAAAGTCTTCGTTGCAGTTTCCTCTGTGTCTCTTCTCGATCCAGTGAATGTCCCAGTTGCGGTTGGGGTCCACTCCGTGACAGTTGGATCCCACGTGCAAGCTCCGTGTCTTGCGCCAGAGCCGATCCACTGATCGCGTGTACTCGTACCCGTCAGGGTTTGCTACTGGCATTATGTACCAATCGAAGTTTTCCAGAAGTTCCGGGTGCTCATTTTGAAACTCTACAAGCTGTAACATTAAAAATGTTGCTGTCGCCGGAGCTATCCATTCCCTCCCGTGCTGCCCTGTCAACATAAAAACAAGTTTTATTCAATTTTCGTGTAACAGATTTTAAAAAATTGTGTTTTAACTTTCCCTAATGGTATTATTGTTAACGTTATTTCCAAAGTAGAAAGGCAGTATGTAAAAAAAATTTGACTTATAAAAATATTTCTTTGATAAATGTATTATAATTAATTTATAAAGTCAATATATATATATATAATATCTTGGCATGGATAAACCCATATTCAAAGAGATAAGGGATTTATGGCAGATTTGGAAATAAAACCATGTTGATTGTGGTATTCGTCTCTACAGTATTAAATGAGTTTTTGCAGACTTAAACATTATAATTAATTAATTTAATTGATAAGCAGTTTTTGTCCATGTATCAACCCTTGTCAGGTTAACAATAAAGATGCTAAAGATTATATAAAAGTACAAAGTACAGAGATATTAGAGGTTACCAAAGATGATAAATCAGATGAAATAACAAAGATAAATAGTATCAAGGGTGGGATAATTTCATAACAAAGATCAAAATACTGTATTGCTCAACAATTCTTTGACTATCCACTAATATTATATCTATAATTACCTGACGAGTGTCTATGTCTGTACTGAAACTTTCGTTAAATGAAATTAATTATATTGTTCGATTGCCTCTTAAGGCTGTCTTAATCACTCAGTTTTCACATAGTAGCAATAATATTATTGTATTGAAGTACCTGCATCAATCCATATTGCCGGCTTGTCTACATTATCTTTTGACACTTTGAGTATTTTCAGTTCGCGCCCTTCTGTCGATGTCCCAATCACTTCCACGGAGCACATGTGGCTGTAGACTTTTGCCAGATATTTGAGGTAGCTCTCGATGTCTGTTTGCATAGGACGGTGTTAGTAATTACATTGAGAAGTAAGAGGTAATGTGGCGCGATCAATTTGTTACCTGCATAGGAGTGGTATCTGTACCACGTGAGGTGATGTCCAATGCGAAAGTCTGAATCTTCCTCGTAATCAGGAGGTGGATTCTCTTTGTTTATTTCTGCCTGGAAAAGAAAAAAAAAAGGGGGCGCATAACAAAACTTTCACAACAATATGATGACAGATTTTTTTCTTCATAGTAAGTTGATGTATTCTATATTTAACACAGTTAAATTTGTCACACACATGGCATTTGTGGAAATTAATTTTCCTCGTCCTGTGCGACTAAACATCCCGTCTTTGCGACTTCTGTATAAAACAACAACAATTTGTGCTTCTTCTTTGTTGTTATTCTCCTCTTCACGTTGTGTTAAGCTGCCCTTAAAGGGAATCTGAACGTTTTGGTGTATCATATTAGTTCTCTAGAATGATCAATGTGAAGTTATCGTTCATGAAATTTATTATGAGGATCCACTGTGATCCTCATAGAGCGCACACACGTGAGAAAATTGTTCTTCTTCTGAGATCTTCATGACAGACAATGAGTTAAAATATAAATTTATTATTATTATTTTTATTGAATGGTTCAAATTGTATTTTGAATTGGCTCCTTACGCTGCCACCACGGCACGGAATGGCCCTGTTTGCATGTGCTCACTTGTCGAGAGCACCAAAAAGGGGCAGTTGGTGGAGCTTTATTGGTAGGGCAGAGGTTGAAGTGGATTTCAGAGAGAAATCGTGTGCAGCACAGCACAGACATGGCCCCAGCTGGCTGATTTAGGAGGCAAGTTTAACGTCTTTGAAATTGAAGCGGGAATAGAATCCGTTTAAACAGTATCACTGTCAATGTTAAGAGAACGGAATTCTTCCCAAACTTATTGGTGCACTGTATGTAGCACATGGTCATGGCCAGGGCCGGATTTTCCTATCGGCTTCAGCCTAGGACCTCAACATCAAGAGGGGGCCTACACTCGAAATTGTTAGCAAAAATTAAAATTACATTCATTATTCTGTAAGCGGTGAACACTGAAACACTGGACCGAAAATGAGGAGAAATTCAACGCATGTGGCTAATAAACGTATTGGTTTAAGGTTAACACGTTTGGCTCATCGGGTCGGTTTGTTTTGAATTCATATGTCCACTCACTGCCGTGGCAAATATTGACGTGCCTTATGCTACTACTAAGCTCTGGGGCTGCCACCCTACTTTACCCTCCCGCTCCAATAAACCTTTCCTTTCTCCCAACACTTTTCTTTTTTTTTAAAAAAAATAAAAAAACCGTACAAAAAAATTTTGTAGCGTTGCTACATCAACGGAGCTTATATTTTTATATTTATTACTTTCAACCGCTACTAGAAAAAGTTTTGTTGTCCCCCCAACCCTTCTGTGATGTTCAAGAACAAAAGAAAAATATTGTTAAACAGACCTGTTGCTGAATCTAGAAAAACAGGTCAAGTAAATTATTATCAATAAAAATAAAAAAATAAATAAAAAAAGAAGTTAGCAGAGGTCCACTAATTATAATTATTTAAGAAAACGTAATACACACATATGATTCAAACTTTGCGGATAGGTTTGCACTGTCTTTTGCTAAAAGTTTAGATCATTTACATCAACAGTTTGAAATCTATGAGCCGTAAAAGTCGAGTTATATGAAAGAAAGAAAAAGAGAAAGGGACTTTTTTCAGTTTTTTCGCCAAACGGCATGTATAAGATGTCTTTAATTTTTTTTTTGGTTGTTACCATAAAGTGGTATTAAATTCTCCGTAAAACGAGATCTTTCGCAATGGCGTAGGCCGTTCCTAATGGGCACGTTGAGGCTTGAAACTCGGGGCCTGATGGTGATGAGGAGGTTACCTGCAGGTCGTGGGTGAGCACCGTGTAGTTGAGGGCGACGGCCCGGAAGACCTCGTGGACGGCGCGCCAGTGCGTGGGCGACGCCAGGACGTCCGCCGCCGAGTCCCGCCGCCGCTCCGCCCACAGCGAGAGTTTCCCCGCGTCCACGAGGGCGGCCACGGCGGCGCTGTGCTCCGCGGCGCCCACGGAGACCCTCAGCAGGCGGAAGCCCCGGTACGACACGGCGGGCTCTTGGGCGGCCGCGCCCAGCAGCGCCAGCAGCACGACGACCGTGAGGGGAGGAGGAGACATGGCGGAGCTCTGCGGCCCGCACGCCGACGGCCGCCATGTTTTATAAGCGTGGCGCCCGCATGCTCGCGACCCGCTGACCTGACCTGGCCTCGTCTCCTCTCCTCTACCTCAGTTTCCGAGAATTCGATTCAGGCTGCGGTGGACTCCTCTAACTTCCTCTTTTTCGGGCTTCAGGCACTCAAAAACAATAACTTGTCGAGTATTCATAACGCGACTCCGCCAACTGTCGCTCTAAATGAACTTCTACATACAACGGCGCCACTTTTCCCATTTCAGCTTTCACCTTTCATCAAGAAATGGCTTTTCTTCTCATTCACAATCATACCAAGCAAGTACTGCTTCTTCAGGAAAAAACCTAATGAATTAATGATTGAAACGTCTCGTCGTCGTCGTCACACGCATTGTATATTTGGATACTGGGTGTAAGGATAGAACACGTGGGAGAAAGTTGGGGAAATTCGCTTTTAAGTCACAAGCTCGGCATAGAAATGTGCTCGCAGAAAGCTGTGTGATCAGCGTAGAGAGGAATAGAAGAAGAAAGAAAGACTGAAAATATTAGGCATCGATAGATATATATTTATTTTTAAAAAGTAAAAACAGTAGAAAATTTTATTACACAGTTTTCTGAGCGAGTGTCTTATGTTAGAACACCTTTTCCTCTTGGAGTTTTCAGATTAAAAAAAAACTACACTTCAAAATTATTCCTTGGTGTAAACTTTTAGTAATTGTATTTGTGTTGTTAAATTACGAGCGAGGTTTTACCTCCCCGGCAAATGGCGTGTATAAATTCCTCTCGGGTTTTTCCAACCGTGGTCAAAGAGATCATCATTGGCTGAAGTCTGAAGATGACGGCAGAGCAAGCCATTGAAACGTCACTGATGATCTCTTTGGCCGCGGTTGGTTGGAAACCCGAGAGGAATTTTTACGCATTTGGGGTTTATTTATATTTGTGTTTTTTTTTGTATGTAGCTGCCACCGGGCAAATGACCAATAGCAGCCAAGTAATAATAAAGTAATGTAAAATAGCCATTTACACACTACTTTTAATTAAATTCGAGGAAAGTAGTATTAAATGTTATATTATGGACGGTTAAAAAATAGAATTATGTAAAAATTTTGGCTCTCAATGTTAATTTTTAGACGTCTCATATTAGGCAGCTTTCCTCTATTTGAGTATTATTTCTTTTCACACGATGGACTAAAAATAATTCAAATAATTATATTAATGGGATCCGGTCATTTGTTCGAAAGACAGATTATCCCGATTGACGTTTGCAGACGGTTGATTATACGTTTGCCCGAAGGATCATTATCCCGATTCGATTGACGTTTCGTCCACGTCTCGTTATCCCGATTGACGTTTCGTCCACGTCTCGTTATCCCGATTGACGTTTCGTCCACGTCTCGTTATCCCGATCGACGTTTGTCTGACGAATCGTTATCCCGATTGACGTCTGACGGAAGGATCTCTGTACCGTTTGACTTTTCCCCGCCGCTCATTTATCCCGATTAACGTTTGTCTGACGAATTGTTATTCCGATTTACGTTTGCCCGCCGGATAAATATCCCGATTAACGTTTCCATTCTATAACTGTTCTCATTACCTCGATTGACGTTTTCCCGAGGGATCACCAACGGTCTGACGTTTTCCCGACGGGTCAGTATCCCGATTGACGTCTGCACAACGAGTCCCGACTGGTCTTTTCCCCGAAAGGTTCGTTTTTCGTTTTTAACGAAATAAAGCATAAAAACACATAGTATACCTAATATGTTAGCTATATTATAATACGACTGAATGCATATCAATATGAATGATGGCAGCCTCGCGGGTAAAATATTCCGGAGGTAAAATCTCCGGGCGTGGAACGACTCAAGAAGACAGAGGGTGACGTTCTGCGAATCGGAGCGTGGAATGTCAGAAGTTTAAAACGTGCTGGTAGATTATACAATGTAAAAGGGAAATGCAAAGGTTAAAGTTAGATATAGTAGGCAGGAAGAGTAGGATTTTTGATCGGATAAATATAGGGTGATCAGCACAAAAGCGAATAGAGGGGATGCGGGGGGCAGGTCCTGTGATGAATGAAATTCTGGCGCGACGAATAAAAAAATTTAAAGGCTTTCGCAGGATCAATCCAATCTTAGGACTGATTACCACGACAACAGCAGCATTATTATACGCGATTTTATTGTAAATTAAGGTATTAAATAACTTTTCGTTGTAACTAGAGCCCTCTTTATCACGAGTTGGTTGTGTGGGTTTTCGCGATCGCCCACAGAAAACTTGTTGATTTACTGCGTTTTCCCCCGTCGTCGTCAGTGCGGGGTGAAGGTTACTGTTTCGCCACGTTCTTGCTGTGACACCACTCACAATTAATTTACCTTGTCATGACTCCCGCATTTTATTTTTTTTTTCGCCTCGACGTTCTACTTTCGTCGGCACTTTCCTGTACACGTGGGACGCGGGACTGTAAGTGTTTATTCCCGAGGGAACTTACTTTGTGGGTGATTATTTTGTAATAACCATTCTAAGTGCTTCGAACTTGAGATAGAATGCCGAAGGATTTTTGCAGAAAGTAAAGTGGATTCAAAAATAAATAAATATATATGTGTGTGTGTGTCAGGAAATTACATTGTCATGTTAATTAAAACAATTAATGGGGAAAGGGACAGAGAAGGTGACTTGCCTGAGGTTCATAGATGGTAGACACCTTGTGAGGTTTTAGAGTACTTGAATTTTTGGAGGCACCTTCCCCCTCCCTTCATCAGAAGGTTAGGAAGACATTTCCAGTGATTGGCTAGCCGATATATATATAAAGATTTAATTTAAAATTATAACGTATACAATTAATCAAATTAAATTTTAACTATAGCCCTAAAGTTAAGATTTAAGTTAAAATTATAACGTATACAATTAATCAAATTAAATTTTAACTATAGCCCTAAAGTTAAGATTTAAGTTAAAATTATAACGTATACAATTAATCATATATATATATAGATATAGTAAGATAGTAAATAAAAAATAGAATACGTTTTTGAACATATGTTGGCAAGAATTGTGCTAGGAAAGCATATGTCAAGGTCTTTATTTCTACGTTGACATAGTTTCTGAGCACAATTCTTGCAAACATATGTTTCACAGAATTTCTACTTCTCCCTCATTTACTATCCTTACTTATATTATATAACTATTTGTATACAATTTATTATATATATATATATATATATATATATATATATATATATATATGCATAGTTTGTAAGCATATGAATCGCTGCTCAGATCTAAATTACATTATTATTATTATTTTTTTCAATTGGCTCAATTTCACCAGTTGTCAGACCAAATTGTGGCCCTTGGCCCCCACTTGACATTGATAACTGGCTGACTATAATTTGGATATAGTGTTCTTGGGATTCCATCCGGGTATCGACATTTGTATCCCACAACGTTTTGGTACTGCCACCGACATCTTCTTCTTCAGGTGAAGTACCATAATTGTGTGTGTGTGTATATATATATATATAGTAAGGATAGAAATGAGGGGAAAAGGTAGGAAATTCAGATTCGCTTTAAGCCATTTGCTCGTCTTAGAATTATGCTCGGAGAAAGGGATGCGTTAAGCACGCAGAGCATAATGGAAGAAGAAAGAAAGACTGAAAATTATTATTATTTTTTTTTATCAATGTCACAGGAGGTTATAAGGAAAAAGCTCAAAACAATTAATTATATGTACCAATGATGAATTTATTTCAGGAGGAGTTGAAGGTGAAAGAGTCTGCAGCAACTTCGAAACCAACGATCTCGCCCGTCGAGAGGGATTCCCTTCTGGAAGAGTTGAAGGACCGCGAGGAAAAAATAGTGCAGTTGAAACTGGAAATAGAAATTTTGCAGGTAGTTTTTAATTATCTTGTATAATTGGTTTAATTAGTTGTGAAGACGTAACTGATAGTAAATGAATGCACCGTCCAAATAAGTCGGAAATTTATTCTAATAAAATAAAAAAAATAGAACGTGTTAATAAAAACTTGCACACAACATTTCATTCCTTTTCTTTTTAAGTTCTTCAGGTGTAGATATCAGTTTTTACAAATCTGAATCTCAAAGACAACAAAATTTGAAACATAATAAGAATTATAATTTACAAGGATGTGAGAAATTATTGAAAATTACTTGCACTTTTATTTCGTGAAATTTAATGGAGAAATTTTCTAAGTGTGCGCGTTACCAACACATTACAGCCAAAATGGCTGTTATATATGCAAAGTCGTAGAGCGAATAGTTGATATCTAAAATTATCAAATAAAGAAACTATTGTTATGATTTAAAAGAGGTCGAGGGAGTAATTCTATGAAATATTCTTGGATGAGTGTCCGTTGTCGCATTTAAGAGCTTAATATCAGTTTCCAGGCGGTCAACCATCTTCGCTTTTGTTCTTAATAATTTTTATTTTACCGTTGAATTATTATTTTTATTCAGTGCTACCTTATTAGGAAATATGTTTACTTAATATCTACTAGTTTATCTTTTCTCAAATGTGCCTTAAGACTCGTTCTTATTCTTAATTTCTTTATATGTAGAGTTCCAACAAAGAGCTTGACGCTTTAACCAAGAATCTAAATTCGACCCTGGTGAAGCAAAAGGCCGAGTTGAATAGGCTGCGGTACCAGGCCGCTTACAACTCCGAATGTGCCACCAGATCACCGAGGTCTTCCAGCGTCCACATCAAACAACTGGACAAACTGAGAGCCGATCTCTCCCGTAAGGAGTCGGAACACAAAGTGGTTAAACATGAGCTCGAACTAATTAAAAATGAACTGGGCAGCAAAAAGAGCGAGATTACCATGTTGAGGAACGACAGCAGGCTGCAGCTGGAAGCCGTGGAAGGCAGCGTCGCGGAGTTAAAGTCGCTGCTGGCCAAGGAGCAAGGTACCGTGGAACAGCTGCAGATGGAAAAGGCAGGCGACCAGCGGCAAATTATGGATTTAAATCGCCAAGTAAGGAGGGACATATTTTGTTGTAATAATTTACCTAGTTGTATTATTTAGTATTTTCCCATGTGTTGATAGAATTGAACTATCATAAATTGTGCTCATTATTTATTCATTAATATGCTGTTGGAGATGTGGGTGTGACACATTTGTTTACGGTGCTCTGCCCATTTTGCAATTCACTCCTGATCAACAAATTTGATATTTATTTTGCCAAAAAAGTGTGTCATTGGGCTGCGCAACCTTCAAAATTGTGATCATGAGGTCTGTCATATTTAAGGTAAATATTGTGCTGGTGCTTTCTTTGTGTGTTCTTCACTTTACTGATATTTTGTGCAGTTTTTAACCCCCTCGATTACCCCGACTGATTGTCATAGTTTGCACATATCGGTGTATATTTCAACACCGCGTTGCGTGCGTCGGCTAATTGTGAGAATTTTGCAGGTGAAAGAGATGGAACGAATCCTGAGGCGCAACGCCCAAAGTCTGCACCCCGTATTTCCTCCGCTGCCTGAAAGTGAAGCGGACTGCGCGTTGAATGCCCGAGTGAAACATCTGGAAAACCAATTGCAGCAATTTCAGGCCGAGCTGGAGCTGAAGGAAGAAGAGTGCAAGACGACCGTAGTCACGGCGGAGAAGACTTTGCTTACTTTAAAAGTATGGATTGTCACTATTATCTTTGGCATGGTATCGATTGTATGGCTGTGCTATTTGAAAAACAAAATAAATTTCAGTTGATGATTTAACAATAAATATTATTTTAGTTGTGATTAGAAGTATTAGGACTATGGCATGTTAGTCTACTGCTTATTTGCAAGTAAAATGTTACAAATGAAGTGGAAAGCGTAAAAAGTACATTGCAAGTATGGAAGAAATATTCATATGCTTTAAAGTGAGAACACAAATTTGAAATCTTAAATTTGATATCAAACTTGTGGGTCTTTAAACTTTCTTAAGTGAAAAATGCATTAATTAACTGCAAGTTTACACGTGTATGGCACTTGTATTGTAAGGTAAAATTCTATCTGAATTAAAATATAACATAGAAAACAAAAATAATTCACCCCCCCCCCCCTAATGTATCTAAATCTACTGTTAGACCTCTACGTAACTTAATGTACTTTGAATGTTTTAGCTGCCGATTCAAAACATTTAACTTCATTATATTCCCACTGAACTATTACAACGTCAGGAACACTATAAAATTGTTTTTTATAAAAGTGGTGTTATACCTCTTCATTTGTGTCTTATTCAATTCATACAGAGTATATCAACAGTTTTTTTTTGGTAGGATCCAAAAGTCTACGCTTTCATGATTTTTAATTGCAAATATGTGCGTTGAAAAACTCCGAAACACTCGGTGCCAGGCATAAGAATCCTCATCATGTGTGCATTCAGCATACTGTTAATATTATAATTGCCATAAAAGATTTTCTTGTTCTGTCACAGACTTGATCATCTTCAAAAATCTTATGTACAATGTGTCAACAAACTTACAAGGTCTTTTGCTATTTTGTTGCGGTTAGCCTTCAAGAACTGCTTGCTTCGCTGTCGTTTATAAGTATTTTTAAAATGGGAGCACTTATTAATTTTTTTTTTGTCTTTTACGGTGTTTGTATGTATCTTTGTAATACCTTGTTGCAGTTGGAGTATGAAAAGAAGATTTCAGACTTGGAATCCATGGTCAAAGCAGCTGTTTCAAAGAAAGTTGAGAAAGAACCTCCGAAATTGAGCTCCAAGAAAACGGCCAAAGAAGATGCCAACCTGCTGGGAAGCCTTCGAGGCTTGCAGCAGGAGTTGGCGACAAAGGACAAAGAGATTCACCGCTTGAACCGGGACCTGGAGGAAATGAGGAAGACCAACCGCCGCCTTCAAAAGGAAAGGGAGAAAATATTGAATCCTCCGTCAACCCCTGTGAAAGGTAACTCAAGGTATTGTGAGTTTCTCTAATCCTAAATGTGTATACTCTCTGTTTTTTTTTCTTTTCATCTAATGAGAAATTAATCGCTCAGTTGAAAAAATATTTTTACTTGATTGGAAAGTCATTTGGCGTGATTATTTTGGAATAACCGTTTCACCGCTTTGAAGTTTGAAATTGAATGAACAAAAGATTAAATTTTTTAACATTTTGGCATAGCTTGTAGCAATACAAATCTCGCATTAATTTTATAGCAACATTATTGTATTATATTTATTTTGATTATTTTCGTGTGATTATTTTGGAATAACCGTTTCACCGCTTTGAAGTTTGAAATTGAATGAACAAAAGATTAAATTTTTTAATATTTTGGCATAGCTTGTAGCAATACAAATCTCGCATTAATTTTATAGCAACATTATCGTATTATATTTATTTTTATTATTTTCGTGTACGTCAGACCTTCACCAAATTTAGCTGAACAAATTACAGTCGGTTTAGCATGTCTGTGAGGATTTGGACTGTAATGGATTGCGTTGATTATTCTTCATCATTTGTAGTTGTAGAATACTTGCTTTACAATCTACGTTATATTACATGTAGACTGTGCTGAACTGTCTGTTGTGTTTTATCTCGCGGTGTGAAGAAATGCTTGGCTGCGAACTCGCTGCAAGCTTAACATTAGCATGTTGGCTGCGAACTCGCTGCAAGCTTAACATTAACACGTTGGCTACGGCGGGTCGTGACAACTTGGGGGCGACGACGACACATTTTCGTCACATCCAAATGCGCCTATACGATTCCAGCATTAAGAAACGGTAGTTGTTGAAGACTCCCAACAGTCAACGTGTTAACTTACACCACGGCTCTGCTTGCTTTTAACCTCTTGACATCCTTACCTTTTCATAACCACTGGGTTACATCTCTCAATTGCCCAAAACATAATGGTTTTCTGCCTTATTTTCACTGGCCACGAGTGCAAAACTAAAATGCCCTCCTTCGCTAGTCTCGTAGTCCCCGCTTCACCACACTAACATGTTAACGTATCCTTGAACCAGGCGTTTCTCAAGAGGCGAAACAAAACTGAATGTTTATATTTAAAATTAATAACTTGACATCAGTAAATAAAAATCATGACGACAAACATTTTAATTTTTTTTTTGTATTCAATATATGTAGCAACATGAGTTAGTTTATCATCTTCTTGAGCAATATAATTGTTTTCACCACTTATTGTTTTGAATAATTGATTTGCAATATATTTTTTAGAGGTTCAAAAAGGGGACAAGCCAAACACTGCAAGTAATCTCTCTAGCCCGCATAGAACGTATCTAGCAGAAAAATATACTTCCGAGCAAAGTAAGGAAGATGCTGCGAAGTTAGAAGAAGAGAAACAGAAAATCCATCACGACTTGGTTCAACTGTCTGAAGAGTTTGAACAGTTGAAATTGAAACGGATTAAAGATGTGAGTGTTTCATTCACACGACACCGATTTTGTTTACTATGATTTTTTTTTTATAAACCAAAATTTTCAATTCCTTTAAGAACGTCTTTAGAGTGTTACTGAATGTTTTTCCTCTCCTTTTATTTTATTTCTGTTGTATTTAGTTTAATTTCTTTTCTTTTTGTAATAATTTAAGAGTGTGACGAAATATTTCAATACTTTCTGATCTGATCAGTTATTTTAGTTCACTCTTTCTTGATCAAAGTGACAACTTTGATATTTCCTCACTGGCTTTCTTTGCTTTGAAAAAGGTAATTTACGTCATCAGCTGACTGAACACTGAAGAATGCATTGATGGTGCAAATGACAACATTTTTCTTTTTTCAAATTTTTCTGATCAGACCGGTAATTTGATGTATTGTCACATCTACCTGCTTGTATTAATTTTCTCTTCTGCCAAAATCCAACTGACATGACATATCCCTTGAAAATTTCACCTCGACTCAAGCGTTTTGTTACTTGCAGTTGCACATCCTTCAGGAGCACCATAATCTGGAGGTGAGGAGATTGCTTGAGGAAAGGTCGCACATGGTCGCCGGCCCGAAAATAGCCGAGCTCGAAACTCAGCTGTCGACGCAGCAGCTCATAATCGACCACCTCAAAGAGAAACTCAAGCAGTAAGTACATTTTTCGTTCCTCTGGAAGTTCCCCCCCTCCCCCTTTTCCCGTTATTGTCAAGTTGCAACTAATATATATTTAATTGCTTTGAAACCTCTACAGTTGTGGTGTATTTACTGTATCGTATGTAACCTGACAACATGAGAAGCGTCTGCATTAAAAGTATTCTAGTTATGCATCTGATTGTTTGGCTGTCTAATGTTGATATTGACGAGATAATAAAAACCCTCTTGTGGTGATTCATGACCCTTACAGTCGCGTAAAGCAAAAATAATTTAGTTTTTGTTATTTACGTATACAGGACGGAAGATGAGAATGGCTTTGGTGGTGGGGCCGAGTAGGCGGGAAACGTCACTGTCTGCAACATTGTTGATGGCCTGGAGTAGATTAGATTAACAGTCGGTGCAGGGAGGCTGCCTGAGGGAGAGAGACGCTAGGGAGAGACGAAGCAGTGGCAGAACAAGGCGACATGTATAAAATTTAGTTTCTGCACGTTTCGAGAAAGGAAATTCATTTGGTGGGAGTACAGAAAATAAAAAGACAACATTTGATCTGAGGGAGAGGCGCTGGAGAATCTTAATATGAAGAAGACGTGACCCAGGAAAGGAACAACCGGCATACGAACAAAAACGAAGAACGACGTCATCAGGCGTTAACATCTGGTAACGGCATTTTACCCGGCTTTTCCACACAAACCATTCTCGTCTGATTCGTGATTTTAATTTTCAACTATATCATTCGTCACCCGCGACGTTTCCCCGGGGAGCAGCAGCCATTTAAGAAGCTGCATAGATTATTATTTTTGCTTTTACAGACTGAGCCAATGATTAAATTGATATTTGTAAATTTATATTTTTTTCCACTATAACTTAATTTGAGTTATATTTCTATTCAAATTAAATTCATTATTATTATTATTATCCGTTTGATTGTACATCAATATTTTTGATGGTGTAACAAACAAACACCACACTCTCATGGTCAGAAACTGATTTATTACAACCGTAGCTTTCGGCAGATTAAAGTGCCATATTCATTCTGTTCTATTTAGAACAATTCTACTTCAAGGAATTCTTTAAAAAAAAATTTATAAACAACTGATTTTTGATTTATATGATGATGGTGAAAATTCCTAGGTTTATATCAGTCACACCATTGAATAATCTGAAACAATATATTAATTTTGATGTCAAATTTATTTGATTTTGGAGGAGCTTTGGCTTATGCCGGAGTTGTCTACAAATTTGAAAAAACAAACATTATTTGAAACATCACAATTTTCCTTTTGATGGAATTTTTAAGTAAACTTTTTCCCATAATCTATTGAAAGTTGCCATTTTTCTTGAAAAGAAAAAGAGAGGGCGGGAATTGTAATGATTCAAATAATTTGTGTTTTTAAATTTGTAGGTGACTGTGGCATATGCCGAAAGCTCCTGAAAAATTAAATAAATTTCGAAACATAAATTAGTGATAATAAAGTTTTGGATTATTAAATGGCGTGGCTGATAAAAACCTAGGAATTTCACGATTATCATAACAGTTCTACTTTAACAACATCATCTGTACAGCGAGCGTACTTTGTACAATTTAAAATGCTTTGCGTTCTCAACACGTCGCCCAACAACTAGTGTGTGTTATAAAAGCTTGATTTTCCCGTCATGTACGTAAAAAATGATATTATTTTCAGAGTTGACTTGCTTCAAGAGGAAATGGTGGCCATCAAATCGGAACGTGACTACCTGGAGAACAATGTCATCGAACTCCAGAAAAAGCTGGCGAATCTTCAACATCTCCACGATCCTGTAAGTTAGATTATATATATATTTTTTTTAAATTCTCTGTTGTGTTTCTCTCTTATCCCACTTGTTATAAAGTGTAACACATGAGGATTGAATTTAAGCGAGTGTTGTTGTACGCTATGATGTATTATAATGAATAATAAGATTAATCACACTTAGACTATTTTTGCTTGTAATTTTCTTCTCCCCCCCAATAAATACTTTGTCAAACAATGTGGCCAAATAAATTCAAATTCTTTGATCATTCAACTAAATCACTGACATATAGTATCTGTTGTTGTTTTTTTTTTACAACAATTTTTAAATATTTCCGTTAATAAGGTTGATGAAGTTTCATCCAAACTGTAATGTAAAATTGGTCTTGATATTTCCAACAGGACACTGACAGGATACTAGCGCTTCAAGAACAGCTCACGGCTCTGGAGTTGAGACACAAGAACCGAGAAAGTCGCCTGCAGACGGTAGTTCAGGACCTGCTCAAGAGAAACGCCGAGCAGAGGACAAAGATATCGGAGCTTCACGCCGACGACACGCTCACCGGTCTCCGCCAGAGGCTCATAGAGAAGAATCGGCAACTCCTGATGTACCGGGCGGAGATGGACCGCATTATGGAGGCCTTGAAGGAGGTCCACAGAACTATGAGATCCGCCGAAAAGCCGTAACACGGGATTTCTTTCCCCACGGTGGGTAACCGAGACTTTTGTCCGACGCCTTTGAAGTTTCTGCGACGAGGTGTTAAACTGCCAAGAGCTTACTAGTTAGTATCTAGATTTCTTAATAAGTTGATGGAAATTAACCAGTACAATAATATATTTTATTTTATTAGAGACTGTGATCAAGAAGTGTCTTAATTTGGAGCAGACAACTTTCTAGTCTTGATAAGCGCCCGTCTATGAATGAGTCCGTCTTGTCATTTTTGCATACTTGTTACGATAGTGCCTGTTTGTGCACATGCATGTTAAATCTTATTTTGTATTTATTGTATTGAACCACTTTAATTGAAATGTGCAATCCTATACATATATATATTTTTTTGCTGTAAATATTGTAATTTTGATATTTTGTACCTGCGTGATGTTATTAAATATTTAAGTTATTTGATGTGGTTGGACCTTATTTACCTACATTTCCTAACACAATGCCTTCCATAAAAATTAATGTTTGGTTGGGTGGTACTGTTCTGTGGGACCATCGATTAACTCGAAGAAGATCGAGACCCCGAGGATAAAAACTAGATCCATTTGTCCTCGACGGTGAATCGATAGAGGATGTGGATAGCTTCACTTACTTGGGTAGTATAGTTACCTAACGCGGAGGAACTGAATGGGACATATTGCAAATGGTGCCTTTGTAAGGCTGTATCCAGTGTGGAAGAACAAACTCTGCATTTTCTGAAGTAACGTCATTACGTGGGGTCTGAGACTTGTAAAGTGAAATTACCTCCAAGTTTTCAGACCTTTGTCAACCGCTCGTTTTAAGACATATTCTGAATAACTATTGGCTGGAAGTAATCTACAACCACGAACTGTGCAGCAGGATGGGAGAAACCAAGATAGACATGCAGGTAAAGCGGCGAAAATGGGAATGGATCGGACATACGCCAAGAAAGTGAAATTGAAACCATTGAGAGAGAGAGAGAGAAGTTCTGGGCTGGAACCCACAAGGAAGAGATGGAGGCCCAAACAAACGTGACGAAGATCTGTACATACGGGGAGGCAATGGAAGAAGGCAGGACACGGAGAGAGACTAAGAGGCTGTCTGTCAACAGGACCAGACGGAAGATGCCCGATGTTCCATTTGGAACAACAGGAATTGATGATACATAATAGCGCAGTAGTCGTTATAATCAAGTACATTTTTCAAAAAAAGAAAGAAGCAGCTTCTAGTCTAAGGAAGTGGAAATGCTTCAAAACTAAGGTCAGTAAATCATGTAGCTAATTTTTAGAGGAGAGACACGAGAATAGAAAAATGTCGACCGGACCAGGGGCTCGAACCCAGGAACTCCATCCTTAGAATAGAATTAAATGCACCTGTGATCAATTATATGCAATGTCCATTCTTCACGTATTTCCTGGAATTAAGGTGTAAAGAGTTGGATTAGTGAATTGGTAGACGAGACCTAGCTTAGGTCTAGAATGGACGTCGGCTCGGATTAGCTCAGTTGGTAGAGCACCCGGCTGGATATCGGGTTAGACTCCCCGGACCGGTTCGACATTTTTCCATTCTTGTCTTTCCTTTTAAAAAAAAGAACAGCTTGTACGAGTGAGTGATCAGGGAATGCTGTTGATAAAAGTCAGTCATTCAAGAACAACAAAGTTTTCTTCTCTCATTCAATTCCGAGTTGTGCTATTATCGGGAAAGCAGCTGACAACTCCTACTTTAGTTTCTCAGAGGCAATTAAAACTCGAACACAGCGAATTGATACAATACAGGAGACCGGTTGAAATGGAAAAACAGCTGGAAATTGTGGACAAATATTTGATTTGGTAATTGAAGTATTTGCGTTTGAGCTTATTTTCTAGGTTCGAAAGTTACACTAAAATGTTGTTATTCTTTTGTGAACTCACATCTAACTGCACAGTTTTTCAAATTAAAACAAGCATTACCAACTCCTCTTTTTCTTTCACAATGAATAATAATCATTTTATGTTCTTTCCTTAGTATTTGTGCCAATACAGACAAAATGTGTGTTTGCTCATAAAAAAAATATATTGACTTTTATTCCAGTGAATGAAGAATGTGGATACATTTTTAGCAAATAACGTTGCTGTTGAGGTATTTTCATTCAATCCAAATGGTGAAAAATGCTTCAATACAAGTTTCCCTCCTGTTATTCTTTTCTATTTACCATATCTCGCTTGTAATGTTTCACTAAAAAAAAAATCACTTGGGGCTGAATTAAAATTATTATAAATAATATTGCACACTTGACACACACACGCATATGTTCCTCAGTACCGTCGGCAGCCAATCTCGTGACGAACCCTCGGCAGTTTGATAAATGTGAAATCATTATATTTTATGCACTCAGATATTTTTTTTTTAAGAACAATTATTTAGAGTCTGTGAGAAACAAAGCTGAGCTATTTTTTTTTTAATCTACAATTTCTTTAAGTTATGCTTGTTACGTGTGGACCAAATTCCATGATACTTGATTGACTGTTGACAAGTTTCTGTCTGTTTTCTCTTCTGCTTGAAAAATACAACCAGCTAAGAAAAGTAAGAAAAAAATTATTATTCACAAATTATGAATGAATTAATCCTACCTTTAATACAAATATAAATAAGATCTTAATGTGGTATTCAGTCCCTAGACTTCTTCTTTGGCTCTGCAGCCCAGTGAGGGCCTGGGCCTACCGGGTCGACTGCGGACTGTCGTCTTGCTCGACACATTCCGAATTTGGAGTAACACATGGTCAGCATATCAATTCTCCGAGCAGTCTTAGTCCCGGTCTTTGCAACCATGACGACACGAACATCCAAGCCCACGGCAGGATTCAAACCCAGGACCCCTGGGATGTGATGCGGTGACGCTAACCACTAGGCCACAGGACGTCGGCGGTGTAGCGTATTTTTAGTTAAGACTGGTCTGGTGCAACCCTTTTCATCACCACATCCTCCCTAGTCTCCTTAGCTTATTCCATCCTTCGCCTCCGTCTTCTGTTCTTACCCCTCACACACTTCCCTCTAATGCTAATTTTACAAGACCCTCGTGTCTCAAAACGGGGCCTATTAATCTATCGCTTCAAATCTTCCAAATTGTTCTCTATTCCCCTATTCTGCTTAGAACTTCCTGGTTAGTTATCTTATCTACCCATCTAATTATCCTATAACAGCACCCACATTTCGAAAGCTGCTATTATTTTCCTGCCTGCAGCTCCTACCGTCCACATTTCGCACCCGTATAACGCCACACTCCATACCAACATATTTAGCAATTATTTCGTAATATTCACATTAGCTGTAAGTAAATTCCTCTTCCTTGCTATCCTGTGCTATCCTACTCTAGTTATTACGCTGCCCAAGTAGCAGAATCCCGTAACTTGCCTCGAAATATCCCTTCCAAATCTGTCGGCGCTTTGTTATTACTCTCTTTCCCATACTACATTCCATCACCTTGGATTTAAATTTGTTTAATATGAAGCAACAAATGTCTTAAGAACGGGTAAAAGTTTTCCGCCTCACCTGAACGTGAGTAGCGCCGGCAACGTGAGAAGCGCACTCAACACAAAGAATGCCGCTGGCACTTCTGTGAAGGTGTACTGGTACACCTGGTTGTAAAGGGGAATCACAATCAGAGGGACAAGCGACTGTGATAGAGACATCAGAGAATACAATTTTCCTGCAAGAGAAAGTAGTTTTCATTATTATTATTATACCCTTCCTAATAAAATATTTTGAAGCAGTAGTTCTTTACTTTAAAGGATTACATCCTGTTAATCCTAAATTGTCCCTAAACAGTATTACTTGTGAACGGCAAAGTGAAAACAAAAAATAGTCACCTATATCCGACGGAGCCACAGTCTTTGAAGCGATGGACTTCTGCACAGCGAACGATGCTCCGTGCAGCAGTTCTGCGATGGGCACTGCGTGTGTTGGGGGAAGGAAAAGGAAGAATGATTCCGTTAACCTGTTCCAAATGTTACTATTTACAGCCTACTTTACCTAGTCTTAAAAAATCAAATCTCGCTTTACCTAGATACAGTTGCCATCCGACATTTACAGACAAATACAAGCAACTGGCGATTGTCTGCGTCAGGCACGAAAGTAGACCGATCATCGGATCGGTTAGCTTCAACAGTTTGCACAGAATGAAGACGGTTAACAGAGTTCCTGGACGGGGGGAAAAGAATGTCTGCGTCACTAGTGGCACATAAACTTATATTACAAGTATTTCTCTAACTTTTATTTATTCAAAGTTTCTTGGCAACATTGGAAATGATTAAGCAATTGATGACCTTGTATAGACTTTATTCTATAAATTTACTCATAACGATGTTTTGGCATGTTTTTATGCCTCCTTCGCTATTTTCTTAATTTTTATTTTTTACATATATATATTTTTTAGTTTAACTGGGTTCATTTCCCACTAGTGTTAACTATAATTTCTTTTTCCCTCTTGTTACTTAAATATTTGAGATACACTCCAAGTCCTCTGGTAGGGAGGTTGGAAATTCCCAGATTCCTGGCCAATATTCAGTCTGGCGGTAAGGCAGGCGTTGTAGTGTTATGTGTTGTTGCCTCGGGACTTCTGATGTAATTTTTTGTTATGTTTTGACACTGTTGTTGTGGTAAGTTTGATTTACAATACAGTTTTCTCACTTTAAAATTTACAATAAATAAAAAGGCGGCCAAAAAGTCGGCATATAAATTTATCACTATTTATTCACAAGCGACATTTCGTCTCCATTTTGAGACATCCTCAGGCGTAAAGCTTAGCAATACATCTATTTACTCCTTGACTCACTCAGCAGCTGAAAAGATTATTGAATTTACATGTGAGGAATTGAGTGTTGTGCATGGACGGTTACGGCCAAAATTATTTAAGTTTGATTTAGTTTCCATATAATTTTTTTTAAATAATTGTTTTAATTTCACCTCCCTATGGTTAATTTTCTGTACATTTTTCCTCCACAGGGAAGGAAAAAACCTGAAGAAGGCATAAAGACATGCAGAAACGTTGTAACGAGTAAATTTGTAGAATAAAGTCTGTACAAGGTCATCAATTGTTTAATTATATATAACAGACATTAAATTTAAAACCTTTCGAATATATTAAGACAGTCATATTTTAAATTGAGCAAGAAGTAAACTAAAAGGAGGAAAAGATTTTCTGCATTTGCTGAGATTACAGGGTTTAATTTCAGGTAAATAAAACCTTTTTGATGGTGGAAAAAAAATCAAGGCTCTCACCTCCGAATATCATAACCATCTTGAAAGCTGCATAAAGACTGTAGTCGACTTCGGTCCAGTGGAATTTGTAACGCAGGTAGAGGTACAAAACTGAAAATTCTCCTACAGTAACAATTTAATAATAAAAAAAATGTAATATGCTTTCCTTTTTAAAATTCAAATAATTACAAGTGTGTACAAAATTATTTTTCACATCGAAGAAAAAGCTTGGATACGTTTGTTTTATTTTTTTATATCAATTATGTAGAAAATGTGTCTGTTGAACAAGACAGAACTTTTTATCATTATTAATATGTTGCAAGGAAAAAAAAAGCGTTATGCCCAACGGTTTAGTAGAACATGAATACAAGTGTTTGAGTAAAGCCCACACTTAATAATTTTCTCCACTAAATTTCATTTAACAATTTATATTTGCACCTGAAGGGCGCGATATGTCGTGCTAGTTTTATTATATGATGATAAAATATATTTTGGACAATATGGCTGTTGAATTATGTTGATATATGGCTGCAACATATTTAAAGGAAACTTGTAATCTTAATAAAATAATATTTTGGTCCAATGTTTTATGGATCATTAGTTGTGAAAGAAATTTCTAAAATAAACCATTTGTTGAGAGGAAATAAGAAGTACGGAAATCTAAGAATATAAAATTGATCTTTGAATATGCTCACATAAAGATGAGAAAATTTTCACAGCAATACTCTAAAATGTTACCTTCAATCGGTCCGAGGACAAACAACGTAAGTGACGAAATTATCAAGACTTTTGGTTGCAACAGTAACCGAAGCGCAGCTTTGAGCTCAAACGAGTTACTGGCTTCTTGTTGCTTGGGCTCCTTCAGTCTGAGAATGGCGTAGATAAGCCCCACGCAGTTGATGCCGGCACACAACAAATTGGCTCCGAGGAAGCCCAGGTAACGGTTACAGACTCCGGCGAGGGCCGCTCCGATTGGGGATCCGATGAAAATGCACGCCATCATTATTCCCATGCGGACTGTTCGCTCTGCGACTGACGTGATGTCGGTTAGATAGCTTGTGACGCCTATTCCAAGGACACCTGGAAATTAAAAATTTTACTTTTTAGTCTGGAGTCTCATAAACACATTCAATTTATGAAGAAAAATGTACTCTGCATCATGGTCTTCTTTTTTAAAAAGCAACAGGTTTCATGACAAATAAATAAAAATATAAACTGAAATGTATGGTGAATCTGCAAATAAAAGAATATCAAAATCATGTTTATTACATTGTTTACCCCTTTTTCGTGAAGGAAACATGATAGTTTTTGGGAGTTCCAAAACTAATATTGACTTCCTAATCCTATAATGATCATAATAATAAATTTATTGAATTTAAAGTTCTTTGGGTTTCTACCCAGATTATATTGATTGTAAAACACAACGTTTCAAAAGCTATCTCATCAGGTACCTGAAGACAATGGCAACTTTATATTCAATATTTTCACTGGGAAAATCTACATTCAATAATACGTTTATTGTTGCAACATTACAAAGGAATATTAATATATAAATTTATGTCACTGAACTAGATTAACATTTTTTTTCATTTCGATACACCCAGAATGCTAAGCAAAGCTAAATGAAAAATTCTCGAGTTTAAATGTGGCTACAATTATCAAAACACGATATACTTGGATGGTGCGCTCTGCCGCCATCATCAGCAGCTCTACAATAATTGTGAGGAACTGTATTCACATCTAACGTGTCGACCTCCTGTGGTCTTGTGGCTGGAATCGCTGCCTCGCGACATAGAGGCCCTGGGTTCGAATCATGATGGCATGGGTTTGTCTGTTTGCTTGTTTGTGCCGTCATGGTCACGGACACTGGGTTTAAGACTGCCGGAGAACTGATACGCTGACCACAGATTACTCCAAATTCGGAACGTGTCACTTAGATGATGGTCATCAGTCGACCTGGTAGGTCAAGGCCCTGAATGGGTTCCAGAGCCAGGGAAGAAGAAGAAGTGTTCATATATATTGTGCCACTTCTTGTTGACTCTTGGTTTTTATTGGAGGATGACAATGGCACAGCACACCATGGAAACATTCTGTTATAATAAGTGCTTAACCTGAATGGAAACCCAAGAACATTTTATTAATCAATTTCCACAGGAAAGTTCCATGGTCTCCCAAAAAAATTATATTATTTTAATATTCTGTTATTTTGGACTCTTGAAGGATTTTATACTTAACTAATTTTGGGACCATTGTAAAAATGAATTGCGCATTCTGGGACTGACTTATGCATGCAAATGTATTAAAAAGAGTTTAAATAAACAAAAAAGATTGCCAATAAGTCAGCATATAAATTTATTGCTATTTATTCGAAAACGTCATTTCATCTCGTTTTTGAGACTTCCTCAGGTGTAAACTATAGCAATTCAACATGTTTAAATGTAATGAATTGCTAAATTTTATGCACGATGAAGTCTCAAAAAGGAGACAAAATGTCAACTTTTTAATAAATAGTATATGCTGACTCATTGGCCGTCTTTTTATTCATTGTAAACTTTAGTCAGAAAACTCTATGTTGTAAAAAGAGTTAAAGTGTAAACCCATGCAATAATGTTCCTAAGAAAGAAGCATTGAATTTGAACAAATAAAGGTGAATGCTCGTTTAATACTCAAAATATCTGCGCGTTGAATCTTACTACTGTAAGGTGAAAATGATATGAAAAGGATTAAAAGTATCTGTCCAAAGTAATGGAAATGAAAAATTGTAAGAATGGAGGATAAAATAATGTGAAAATATTGGATTTTTGTACCATAAGTGTTTAAAAAATATAGGATTATGAAAGATATATATTTCAATTCATGTCAATATTGTACATAAAACAAATTATAATTAAATGCTAAGTAAGTAATGTTTTTCACTGAAGCCGCGACCACTCAGAACCTTGTAAATATGAAAATTTGTAAGCAATGTGATAAAATGGATGTAATTGAGGATAAGTAGTGTAGTATGGCGCCACGAGTAACATGAGGATAAATATTTGGGAGTAAATTTAATGTAGGAATATGAATCTATCCAAATGGAATAAAAACTACTTTAAAGAGAGACAAGCATTTTGTAAAAATAATTACAAAAGATATCATTCATACTGGCCAATAAAGATACTCAATTGGTATACATTTTTGGTTCAGTTATTTTGCATTTTAATAGTCCATATTTTTGTGTTTCTACAACAAAAATTTATAATTTATACCAATTGAAAACCTTTATTGGCCAGTGTGAATGATATCTTTTGTAATTATTTTTACAAATTACTTGCCATTTTTTAAAGGTATTTGCTGGTTATTTAATATTAATAAAAAAATATATATGTAAATAATAAATAATGTAATATGTATGTAACTGAAGAATAACAAGCTAATTTTTATGAATGAACAGTAAAATATTTCTTTACCGAGTCCACCGCTTACAGCTGCCGGCAAAGTTTCACAAACTGCTAAAATTTCCGGACTGATTTCCTTCCACCAAACCACACACAAGGCGACGAGCAAATGTGCCACAATCTGTCCAACCAAGGGGATGAAGATCAGCGGCCTTCGACGACAGTGCCTGAGGAAAGGAGACGTGTGTGGCATAATTTAAAATCTAAATTTAACGGACAATACGATTTGTTGTCTTTTTAATTATGAAAAATGCACAGGCGTAACTGGTTATAAATCTCACTAGCAACAGTAATGAACAAATAATATTAAATTATCACATGATTACTGTGGCAAATACTGCTGGAAGATTCTAATGTAAGTTTAAGTTATAAATAAATGGAAATTTGATAAAAATAAACTAGAGGTGACTGTTGTCAGTTTAAAACAGCCTTTATCTAATGTCACACAGTTGTGTAATTGGACAGTGAGTATGGATAGAAATATGGGAGAAAGATGGGAATGTGCCCCGTTGAATGCATGGCTTAGGAATATGCTGAAAGAAAAGCAGTAGTTTACGGAAGGGAGGGAAGAAGAAGGAAAAATTGAAAATATTCAGCAGAGCTGGGGATCGAACCTGGGACCTTAGCTATAGCCATTGAAGAAGCCTGGATGCCTTGGTTAGTTTTGAGAACTGTATGCAACAAGGTGGCAGATGTCGAGGCTCCCATAGAAACCGTCACTGAGCTGCCTCACCAAGCATGGTAGTTAACCCTTGGCTACATTGGTTTCAGAGGATATTCAACCGAGAAAGCGATCTTTACTCTTTTAGACGACATAATAGAAGAATTAAATAAAAAAAATCGCCCATTAGGTATATTCTGTGACTTAAGTAAAGCTTTTGATTGTGTAGACCATAGCATATTGCTAGAAAAACTGAGGTACTATGGAATAACAGGAACTTCATTTTCTTGGTTTAATTCATACTTACAAAATAGAATGCAAAGAGTAGTATTAAAAGACTCGTGCACAGGTGAAATACATAAATCAGATTGGGGAATTATTAAAACTGGGGTCCCACAGGGATCAGTATTAGGGCCATTATTATTCCTTATATATGTAAATGATCTTCCTAATATCATAGATTCAACTTCTAAAGCTATCCTCTTTGCAGATGATACTAGTGTAATAGTAAAAAGTAACAAAGACACACTAGAAGAGGCAAGCAACAATAATTTAACTAACCTGACCTAACATGGTTTAATGCGAATGACGGACTAACAAATAACTGTGACAAAATACATTTCATGCAATTTCACACACTCAACACAACTTTACAATCTATAATAACACTTAAATACGACAGCAAAAATGTAAATGAAACTTCCTCTGTTAAATTCTTAGGTCTCTTAGTAAATAATAAATTAAATTGGACTGATCAGATTAATCAATTACTTAAGAAACTCAGCTCAGCTACATATGCTGTCAGAGCAATGTCCACCTTCAGTGATTTAAAAACAAGAAAATTAGTATACTTTGCATATTTTCATTGTATTTTATCATATGGTATTATATTTTGGGGCAACTCAGTAGGCATAGATAAGATTTTTATTAGTCAAAAACGTGTTATTAGAGCAATATGTCAGGTTTCCTCACGAACTTCTTGCAGAAATCTGTTCAAAAAGTTAGGTATTTTCACTTTGACGTGCCAATACATTTATTCATTGATGTTATTTTTAATCACAAATAGGCACTTATTTTTGAATAATTCTGATATTCATCCCTTCAATACAAGGAACAAAAATAATCTGTATAAAAAATGTAAAACATTGTCAATTGCACAGAGAGAAAGGAAGGTGTGCAGCATTATCCATCATCAACAGACTGCACACAGCACAGAATTAAACAGTTGTCCGATAATCAAGGTAAATTTAACACTGAATTACGCTCATTTTTGCTTAGCCACTCCTTCTATTCAATAAAGGAATTTATAGAAGAATCGGAGAAGAGTAATTTATAATAGTTTATAATACAAAAATTTGTTATAAGTATATTTATCTTTTATACAATAAAATAATGTAATAAATGTTTACACACCCTGCCCTGACCCATTCACACATCCTTGAAGCTTAGCTTCTTTACAGGATCTACGGAATATGATTATTATTATTATTATGATATTAAAGAGGAGTGGCAAGCTGACCTGTCGCTCCAGGGCCCAGCGACCAGGATGGCCGCGACGGGCAAGAGGTTGAGGACGTAGGTCTTCCAGGAGGCGATGCTGGCCACCAGGGCCTGAGCGGCGGCCTCGTCGGGACAGACCTCGACCATGGTCGGCGGAGGAGCGTCCGGCCAGCAGCTCTTGAACAGGGTCAGGTTCTGGACCACGATGTTGGAGATGGTCGTGGCGACGTAGTAGCAGGCCAGCAGAGGCTCCACCGTCACGTACTTGCCCATCCACCGGACGGACTTCGTGACGCGGATGTTCATCTGACGGCCAAACATTACATCATGTCGTAATCAAGTCAACACACATTCATTATACTAAACTTGTAATTGGCAGCGGGTTGGTTATTTTTATTATACGTCGTTTACTGTTATCGTAGTGCTTTTCAGTCCTAAGACTGGTCTGATGAAACCCTCCACGCTTACCTTCTCATTTCCACATTTCCTCTTATAACTTCCTGGTTAGTTACCCTATAAACTCGTCTCATTCTCATCAGCCAGACGATTCACACGTCGAGATCAACCCATTTTGAGACGATTAGACAAGTCATCTTGTAGGGAAATTGTGCTTCTTTGACACTGACAATGTGAATTCCCTTCGTAGCCTTGGTGGGACAGGACCTGGGAGTCTCTGGACCTTCACCTGCCCTCATAACCCGCGGAAAACTAAGTGTGTTTGCACAGTTAAATAATACAATGGGTCAATTTCAAGTTGTTTTTCTGGTATTGAGTACTTAGACTGGTCTCATCCATACTAACCTATCTTCCGCAAGCCTTTACATATCCGCTTAACTACCTCATACCACATCCTCCCTAAACTGCTTAACGTGTTCCATCTATGACCTCCCTCTTCTGCTCACTTCCCTCTAATACTTACACCCTCGTGTCTCAAAACGTGGCATATTAATCTATCACTTCAGTGCCCTCCATATTGTTCTCTATTTCCCTATTCCTCTTATAACTTCCTGGTTAGTGACGCTATCCACTCGTCTCATTCTTCTACAGCACCGCATTTGAAACGCTTCTATTCTTCTCCCTTCTGGAACTCCTATCGTCCCCACATAACGCCACAGTCCATACCAACATTTTTAGCAACGATTTCCTGATATTCACACTTCAGTAAACTCCTCTTCCTTGCCTGTTGCTATCCTACTCTAGTAGCAGAATTCCTTAACTTCGTTCAAAATATCCCTTCCCAGTCTTTGTTTCCCCTCCTACACTCCATCACCTTGGGGTTTTCCCTCTATTAATCCTCATATTGAACTCTTCCTCCAGGACCACGTTCATGCCATTTATTATGCTTTCCAAGCCTCCTTCTAACTCCCCTAATACTACAATATCATCAGCGGCAAAGCGTAGGGGTTTTTATTTCTTCTCGTTGCACTTTGTCTTTCTTTTCCATATTCCGTTTTGACTTTCTTCATCGCCTGTTCTATATATATACGTGAAACAGCATGGGTGACATACTACATCCTTGTCTCACGCCTTTCTTGAAATATGGGAATTTATTTATATAAGTATCTTTTTTTAAAGAAGAAAGGAATGTGAACCCTTTAATATCTTTGATGATAGAGAGAGTAGAGTCGCTGATTGTTGAAGTGAGAATCTTTGAGTTGTTCTTACTGTTTGAAGGAGATTCGACAGAGAGAGAAAAAAGTAACAAATTAATGAAAAATATTGTGGATAATTATTATTAATTTTTTCAATGACAACATAATTAACTGATCCTCTTGTTGATATCACAATTAACGAGACGCGAGTGCGGCTTCAAACTCAAGATGGCGGATTTCCTCCGAGAAGAACCTGACAAGGAATTACAAGTTGGGTATGGCATATTAATATTGGTTTTACGCGTTAATATAAGCAACAAAAAAATATAGTATCGTATAGCTTGATTATATTCACACCTTCACCTCGACCTACCTGATGCAGGTTTTCTAGGGTTTTCCCTCCCTGCATCTCTTTAGGTGAAACACCGGGTAGGATCCTTAAACCACAGCCCGGGGGCCCTAGTTAACCCTTCCTTGGCTACCTTGCTCTACCTTCCGCATCCCCCCTTTTCAATTCCCTTCCTATGCTATTAAAGGGGAGTTGCCTGTTTCAGGATCACCCTCATGTAGCCTGTTAACCAAAAAAAAAGTCCTTATATGGCCATATTTATGTCATATCAAAAAATATACATGGAAACATATATTTAAAAATATACATAGAACCAGAGAAGGTGTTGCTATTTCGTCCAAATTGTACCGGAGAACACGTGCAATTTACCCGTCTTAAAACGTGGCCTGTTAATCTATCCCTTCTGTTGTTCAATGTCCTCCATATTGTTCTCTTTTCTGTTTAGTTCTTCCTGGTTAGTTACCCTATCCACCCATCATCACATTCTCCTGTAGCGCTACATTTCAAAGGCTTGTAACTCTTTTCCTTTCCGCAACTCCTACAGTCCATGTTTCCATACCTACATATTTAGCAATGATTTCCTGATATTCAGACTTCCTATTAGCCGTAAGTAAATCGCTCTTCCTTGCCTCTGCTATCCTATTCTAGTTATTACGCTTCCCAGTAGCAGGATTACGTAAGTTCCACCTTCCTAATCTATTGTTTTTCCCATACTACGCTCCATCACCTTGGTTTTCGCTCTCTCTTAATCCTCATATTGAATTGTTGCTCCAGGACCACGTTCGTCTTCTGATTCCCCTAATGCTCCAATATTATCGGCATATTCCCCATATCATTTACAATACTACAACTACTTATTAAAATGCGAGGTCTTTCCCGGTGAATGGCCTGTATAAATAAATTGCGGGTCGAAGAGATTATCAGTGACGTTTCAGTCTGAAGATGATGGCAGAGAAAGCCATTGAAACGTCACTGATGATCTCCTTGACCCGGTTGGAAACCCTACATACTTGACATAGATGTCTCTGAGTGTGCAATGTGGGACGTCGAAACTGACTGGTGTTCGTTTACAACTCGGCCAAAAAATGAAAAAATTAATTCTTTTTCCAGAAAAGTCGAAAATCGATAACTCTGCTAGTAAAATGATGAGTGGAGGAGCTGCGGTACCGTACCTTACATTTTTCCATTCCCACAGCCGGCTGCGGAGGAGGATGTTTACCTCTGTGCGTGCGTGTGTGGCGCTCCGTCTTATGAAACACCATTTAATCTGGAATTATGCAGGCTTCTGGATACTCGGATCTCCTCTGTCTCCTCTCCTCTGTCTCCTCTCTCCTCTGTCTCCTCTCCTCTCCTCTCTCGTCACACGGCAGCCAAGGAGGCGCCGAGAATCAACAACATCAGTTTCTCGGGAAAAACAATAGATGATGTCATCGGCAGGACGGGATCTGGCGTCGCCGACTCTCTCCACTTACACTTGGAAGGCAAAATAGAAAATATTATTTTTTCCCGCGACTGCTGATGCAGGTTTTCTAGGGGTTTTCCCTGCATCTCTTTAGGTGAAACGCCGGGTAGGATCCTTAAACCATAGCCCGGGGGCCAGCCCTAGTTAACCCTTGCTAGGCTACCTTGCTCTACCTTCCGCATCCCCCCTTTTCAATTCCCTTCCTATGCTATTAAAGGGGAGTTGCCTGTTTCAGGATCATGTAGCCTGTTAACCCCGCAAAAAAGAGAGGATGACGTGGAATTTCGCGTCGCGAATGGAGCAATGTCGTTTTTTCTTTTTGAGATTGAGATTGAGTTTGGCGTGTTGAAGGACTGGTGTAAGAGACGACGGAGGGATGCCGCTAGATGTCACGTCCACACGTCCACTTTACACATCCGACAGCTCCACGAAAATAGGAGAAAGCGTGTCATGGTGTCAGCAGGCGCATCCGGCATAAAAGGATAATCCGCCCCATACGGTGGGTCATACTAACGCTCCATTTTGGGGATCAACTGGCCCCAATTCCAACTCAAACCAAGCAAAACAGAATCCTTAGAATCGTCTCCAACTCCCCGTGATGGTGCCTTGGAAACTCGGTAATTCACAATGACATCCAAATTCCACTCATCTCCACCACAATGAAATCGTGAATATCCAATGACACTGGCCGTAGCAATCCTCTTCCAGCTCCTCCTTAGAGATGGGCGATCCCATCAAGAACCAGTGAGTCGTCACTGAATCGTAAAAAAAGAGCGGCAGGTCTTTTGATTCACCACAGTGCAAGCACGTGTTTCAATCAGTCACTCGGTCAGGAATCAGATCACTCTCTCAGGAATCAGATCGTGGAAAGCAGAATCTTTTCCTTTCTGGACACGTTACCGTGGCGTACAACTAAATTAAGTGGCACACGCACAAAATATTGTAACCGAACGTTAATATTAAATTGTCTTATCTGGTTGTGCATATGTAATACCTAGTCTTGGCTACACTTGACTCTTTAGCCTATCATGCTCTTACTAACACTATTAATGATTTAGTTACCTTGACAAGTGCGCTTATCACGTCACCTGCTCTACTCACGTGCAGGTCACGTGGAAAACTTCTACCTGTTCTCAGACATTTATTTGCTTCATATTAAAAACAAATTTAAATCCAAGGTGATGGAGTGTAGTATGGGGAATAACAAATTGCTGTCAGATTCGGAAGGGATATTTTGACGGAAGTTGAGGAATTCTGCTACTAGAGTAGGATATCACAGGATAGCAAGGAAGAGGAAGTTACTTACGGCTAAGATAAGTGTGAATATTAGGAGTGTGGCGTTATATCGGGTGCGAAAAGTGGGCGATAGAAGTTGCAGACAGGAAAATAATATAATATTTCTAAATGTGCTGCTGTAGGAGAATGCGATGGGTGGATAGGGTGAGCAACCAGGAATTTAAATATCATAAAATGGCATTAAATTGAGTGTTAAACGAGACCTTTCAGAGGGTCTGTACTGTTTGGACAGTGACTTCCTTTCAGGGGGTGGGAGTGAAGCCTCGACCAGACGAGACGAGACGAGGATTAGTGCCAGTGCCGTGGGTTAGCGCGAGGTTAGTGCCTAATGCTATATAGCGTATTTGTTTGTTTTTCATTTTTGTCCATACCTCTTATTAGTTTTGTGACAAGGGTCGAGTGGAGAGTTTTATTTTGGACGTCCTCGTAAAACGCGTCGTCCCCAAAAACTGAGTGAAAAATACAGGCCCAATTAATCTCAAGGACTTTGTGACGAACGAACAGACGGAGATAATTATATGCGCGGCCGTTATCAAACAGGCTGACAACATTCACAATATGTGATGGTGGTCAATAACCTCGCTGGGACGTGACGGGAAAAATCATTCGCCATCGCGGGGACGAGAGAGAGAGAGAGAGAGAGAGAGAGAGAGAGAGAGCAAGGAACTCGCCATATTACTTTCATGACGCCAGGAATTAGCAAATAAAAGAAAAATTGGTTCCCCTTCCCACGGCCATCTTCCTACTTACAACTCTCTTTTCACTCATCTAGGTGAAAAAAAAAGAGAAAGAATTCAGAACCGTTATTATTCCTCACTCAACCACGGCTCGGCAAGATGGCGGCGGCTCTTTGGACTGTCGTTCTCGAGTTGCTCAGAAAGCAAACTTTTTTTAAAAATGAAAAGTGACCTGCTGCTGCTACGTCTCTCTCTCTCTCTCTCTCTCTCTCTCTCTCTCTCTCTCTCTCTCTCTATATATATATATATATATATATATATATATATATATATATTGTAACCTGAAAAGTTACACACGACAATGCAGGCTAGCAGCTTGCGAGTTGTAATTGTCGCAACTCGGACCAACAATGGAGTCTGGCGAGACTTTGGGGAGTCGTCATGGGGTAGTGGAAGGAGAAGGTTGTGTCGACGGGACGACGAGAGAGAGATAATTTTTCTCATGTTCGGAAATGGATTAAAGCTATTAAAATCCACTTTTTTGGTATTTTTATTAAAAAATACCTGGCGCCCAAAAAGCATTTAAATCCTCGAATACGGAGGAACGCCGGATCGTCTACAATATATCTCTCCTTATTTATCACTATATCGCTCCATCTTTCTTCATTTCTCGTCATCCTCCCCATGTCTCTATCTTTCTCTCAATGTTTTTCTCTCTGTATATGATTCTCTATCTGTCTTTATTGATCTCTATCTCTCCTTATCTCGCTCCATCTTTCTCCATGTGTTAGCGTGGAGGGTTTGCATCTGACCAGTCTTAGGACTGAATACCACAACATCATAGATGTGCAGGGTGACAAGGGTGAGCTCAGACTATTTGGAATTTAGCCCATTCTTCGGAGCAGTGAAAGTATGTTCATGGGGAATGAGAAATATTTGCAAAATTTAACAAAATGGTTACAAAAAGAGTTGGCAAACCTTGGCGTGGCCATAAGCCAGCGAATTTTTAAAGTGAAGAGTCGGGCAGCGAAGTTGTCCACAGGAATCTCACCATGGATGAGGACTGTTGAGCTCCGACGAATGAATCGCGCCACCATTTTCGTTTCTACAAGTAGTTCACGTAATCAGTCTGCGTGCGAGACCTTCGTCACTCGTTACTGTCACCTTGTATCAGCGTGTGTGACGTCATGCAAGACACACAAAATAATCAGCGTTATATACAGACAGTCTGTCATGAATAATAATAATTACACAATAGATTTTGAAGAGCACTGGAATAAAATATCGA
This sequence comes from Eucriotettix oculatus, assembly GCA_034510155.1. Lineage (NCBI taxonomy): Eukaryota > Metazoa > Arthropoda > Insecta > Orthoptera > Tetrigidae > Eucriotettix > Eucriotettix oculatus. Next base: position 6,761,012 of record CM067379.1, read on the forward strand.
GAAAGCAGACTTGAGCAGAGGACAGGGAGCGGAAATTAAAATAGAAGATCAAGAAAAGAAAGCCGTAATAAAGAAAGGATGCAGCGGTCTGTCGCCCATGCTCTTTCACTGATATATAAAACGGGCGATGAAGGAAGTGAAAATGGAATATGGAAAAGGAAATTATACTGGAAGGAGGCGAAATAAAAACCCTACGCTTTGCCGATGATATTGTGGTATTAGGGGGGATCAGAAGGAGACTGGGAAACCATAATAAATGGCATGGGTAGAAGAGTAAGAGTACTACATGAGGGTTAATAGAGGACAAAACAAAGGTAATGGAGTGTAGCATGGGAAACAGTGGAATAACAAAGGCTGTTAGATTGGGAAGGGATATTTTGAAGGAAGTTAAGGAATTCTGCTAATAGAGTAGGAAGGCACAATCAAGGAAGAGGCATTTACTTACAGGTAATATAAGTGTGAATATTATGAAATGTTGGTAATGGAGCGTGGCGTTATATGGGTGCGAAACGTGGTGGGTAGGAGTTCCAGAAGGCAGAAGAATAGAAGCGTTTCAAATGCGGTGCTGTAGGAGAATGAGATGAGTGGATGGGGTAACTAACCAGGAAGTTATAAGAGGAATAGGGAAAGAGAGAACAATATGGAGGACTTTGATGTGATAGATTAATATGGCACGGTTTTGAGACACGAGGCTGTGAGTATCAGAGGGAAGTGAGCAGAAGAGGGAGGTCATGGATGGAACACGTTAAGCAGTTTAGGGAGGATGTGGTATGAGGTAGTTAAGCGGATATGTAAAGGCTTGCGGAAGATAGGTTAGTCTAAGTACTCAATACCAGAACAACAACATGAAATTGACCCATTGTATTATTTAGCTGTGAAGGTCCAGAGACTCCCAGGTCCTGTCCCACCAAGGCTACGAAGGGAATTCACATTGTCAGTGTCAAAGAAGCTCAATTTCCCTACAAGATGACTCGTCTAATCGTCTCAAAATGGGTTGATCTCGACGTCCGAATCGTCTGGCTGATGAGGATGAGCCACGCACGGTTTCCTGTTTGCGTCGTAAAGGGAAATGGAGAGAGAGAGAGAGAGTTTGGTGATAGCAAGGGGCTGACGTCACCGTGACGCTATCACCAGCAGCGGAATGGCGGCCTTGTTCACCGCGAGGGTAGAATATCAGCACGGGATAAGTTACTACTCACGGCGGCTTCTCGTCCTCGCTGGCTCGTGCACCTGTTTGTAAACACTCCTCCAGGAAAGACAAACAGCGACTGCTGCTATCCAGCCCGTGCAGTGCTCCTTTCCACACGAGTCTTCCTCTCACCACATCACCAGGTCCTCGCTAATCTGCAATGGCCTCACCCCACCTCTCATGCTAATTTTACAAGACCCTCATGTCTCGAAAAGCGGCCTCAATTTTGTTTTCTATTTCCCTATTCTCCTTAGAACTTCCTCTTTAGTTACTTATCATCCATCTCTTTCCTACTAGGGGGATACACACATTCGGAAATGCGGGAATCTATTCCTTGACCGGGGCCGCAACGCCTGCGCAAGGTCCTCGGGGGTCGCACCACCGTGTAAACGGCACGCTAATCTTCGATGCCTGGTCCTTGTCACGAAATCCTGCAGTCTCCCAGTTTCGCAACACCGTATTCCATACGTCCACCGAAACGTCACGCGAGTTCCATACGGGCGGGCCCCGCTCACCGATGCTACGGCTGTACGAAGGAAGCGCCCGCGACGAGTGGGCCGCAGAGGAGTGTAGGAGTCGGCCTCAATTTTGTACACCTATTCCGTAAAAGTTCACAAGAGCAGACAGTCCGTCCATTGAAGGTAACGGGCTTTGCCTCCCTTTATCCTCTCCATCTCATGGGGGCTCGGCTACAGTCACACCGGGGCACTAATCGATATCATCGTACAAGCGGTCCGTTCTTCAGGTATCTCGGGGGTCCGCCCCTCGCTGGCCTGGTCCTCGGGTTACCCCCACGTTGCGCCGGTGAGGGCGGGCGGGGAAGGGCGGGGGCCTTAAAACCCTGACCCGCGAGGTGTTCCGAACTACACCCAAACTCAGCAATGACTAGGACCCGAGGGGGCCGAGAGGCAAGCCCAAACCTTATCTATAATAGGCCGTACGTTAATTCCTCTTCCTTGGCCTCCTCCCTCTTCCGTTCTTACCCCAACCCCACAGACACGTTTCCCTCTAATGCTAATTTTAGAAGACCTTCACGTCTCAAAACGTGACCGATAAATATGTCCCTTCCCTTGGTCACCGTCCTTCATATAGTTCGCTCTTCCCCGATTCTGCTTGGAACTTTCTCGTCGGTGATTCCATCCACCCTTCTCATCCGTCGATAGCCCGCACCTTTCCAAAGCTTCTATTATTTTCAGCAACTCCTATCGTCCATGATTTTGCGCCCCCGTGTAACGCCACGTTCCAAACCAACGTTTTTAGTAAATTTTTCATAACATTGATACTTATATTGGCCGTGCTATCGAACCCTTGTAGGAGAATTCCTTCGAAATATCCCTTCCAAATCTAACAGTCTTTGTTATTTCACTTTTTTTCCCCCCAATACTACACTCCATAACCTTGGTTTTCCCCTCCATTAATCCTTATGTTGTTCTCTTTCTCCAGGACTCCACGTTCACGCCATTTCTTATGGACTCCTTCTGACTCCTCTAATACTACAATCTGAATCGTCACGTTTCGCCCCCAATAATAGGGGACTTCCTCCTATCAAAAAAAAATAGATAATTGTCCTGTATATGTGTGAGGAATGAGATACGTGAAAAGTCAACATACTAAATCGGTTTACCGTAGTCAGCTCAGGAGAATCCGCACAACCTCACTGGATTGCGGGACGACGTGAGAGCGAGAGATTCGGTGACGTCATCGTGACGTAATCAGAACGGTTTGCGGCTTTGGTCGGGAAAAATAAGCCACTGGCGCCCTCTATGAATAACATTAAAGTATTAATGATTATTATTATTCTTTTAAGAAGCTATGTAAAAGGGTTTGGGATATTTGAAGCGTATGAGATGTGTACGTGGTTTTCCAATAAGGGCGGGTCCATGATGATAAAACAAGCTGCGTGTGAGGTGTTAACGACATTTATTATTATTATTATTTGATAGGTAATTCGCAGCGCACAGCTTGTTGTTATCGTCCAGTTACATTCGAGATATGGTAAGGGACTCCCTCGACGACCGGCGGAAGGACCTTCGGGAATCCTTAAGCACCTCTGGGAAATACCGCCATCACGTAATGACACGTGCCAACTTGTACACAGCAATCAGTCTGTTGTGTAAGGAAACGTTGCACGGACCAAGGGACACGGGAAACTGAAATTTCGGCGGAAAGCTGAGAATAAAATCTATTTCCTAATTTATTTATATTAATATGCCCATAAATTCAGTAAAATGAAAATTGACGCTGCCAAACAAAAGAAGGAAGGTGTAGCATATGGACGTCTTTTACTAATATGTTTGATTTTAAATTAATAAATTATTACTGATTTTCAGAAAAATGTGTTTTTCTCAGCAACATGATTTCTGTTCAAGTAGTTTAGGTGAAAAAAAAATTTAAAGTGCTGAAAAGTGCTAATTTTAAATTAACCGTATGAAGGTATTAACAAAAAAAAATTCTCCCCACACTTTTATTTAATTTCAAAAAATAATACTGCCAATTGATAACAACGGCCAGCCCTGCATGTAAAATTAAAAAAGTTTGTAAGATAATTTGAAAGGATTCCGAAGAGTGTGTCGTTAAGTTCATTATTTATTTTGGAGAAGACGGGTTGGGAGGATGGACTTTGTCGAAAGCTTTCTCTGCGTCAGTAAGTTAAGTTTAAGTGAGGGATAAGGATAATGACAAAGGACGAGTCGCCTCGACGAATTAACATTTATTATCGTCTTATTTTAATTATATATAGCTGTACAAAAATAGTTACTTTTTTGGGGTTTAAAAATAAATAAATTGTTTGATTGGTATCGGTTCAGGACGAAGCCTCCGCCTCCCTGTGTTCTCCCTGTTCCTCGTCTCGCGTCGCTGTTGATGTCTCGGAGGCGGCGTTGGTGGTGTTGATGTCTCCTTCCTTCCTGCTGAGGACGTGCAGCCAGCTGCGGGAAACAGGCAAGGGTCAGCAACCTGACTGAGGGAGAATAACGCGAACCTTCGTCACGGCGACCTGCCTGCATATCCTGGACTCTATCCTCTTCTTCCTGCTCCTTCACCTACCAATACATCATTCACCCCTCCCCCTCCCCCCCCCCTTTCAAGTCGTCTGGCATCTGTATCATTCTTCTTCTTCCAAACACCTATATTTAAATCCATGACGTCACGCAGCAAGCAGTTTCCTCGTAGTATGTGCCCGTTATAGTTTACCTACAGCGCGACAGTCAGTATTTTATAGTATTTGTAAATGTAAAATCAGCAAAGGATTGGAAAGTCGACGTAGGGCGGGGTTGTAAGCCTCTGGAATTGCTTCGGGGCACGCAGAAAATCTGACCTGCGTTATTTTCGCAAACAGCCGGCGTGGGAAAGGAAGATCCCACGAAAAGAAACCCTCATTTGAAATACCACGTGGATGCCTCGGCCAATGCGGTTTCGCGGTTAAAGATAAACCAATTGTAAAGGATAGATTTCGAGGTTTTGGACACAGCATTCGGCTCTGAGAACCTGGATAATATAGAACTGATTGCTTCGCCGAAAACTTAAATTCTTTGTAAATATTTCTCCCTCGCTAATGTTTCCCTGTTAAAATTCCCTTTTGTAATTAAATTTCAGAACGTTTCTTAATTACGATTTTAATTTAATTCCCCGCCTCTCCTACATACACCCTTATTTGATAATTGTATTTAAGATTGATCTGTTCTCTTAAAACTCGTTAATTTGCTCCAAAATTTCGTCCACTATATTTTCACCTTTCTAATCCCCACTTTTCAAAGCTTTCCAGATAATTTTCCTCCTTCCCGTCTTAGTGTCCCCCTGTTTCTGCTCCACACGAGGGAACACGACTGTACCAACATTTCCCTCGGCAACGAATAAACTCTGCCAGTCACATTGTATAACCCTTCTAATGTAATCGCGAAAGAATGTTTTTACATAAAATATGCAAACACGACACATTTTATCTTTGGTTTGGCAGGTCAGGATAAAGCGGGATATCTTAAAATAAATATTCAGAGAGACAGAGAGAGATGTTAATGTCAATGAACATTAATAAGAAATATTATCAGTAAAATGTGACCCACAGAAAATGAAATATACTGGATATTGAGTAGCGAGATTAGTTGGAGCACAATCGCTGGGTGACGTAAACAATAGCAAAGATATACATTAATGTATAAAGTAAACATTTTCAAAGATTCTAGTAAAAATTTGAGGGTTTACATAGGTTGCGGTGAGGTTACCTTCAATATGAAATTCCCTGATCTCTTGTTAAGCTATGTTCTCTGCTTTTCTATTAACATCGCTGCATTTTCGTTTCATGTCGCCTGCGATGACGTCGCGATAATTCCAAAGTCTTCTCAACTTTTCGGCCAGAACGAAACTTTGACGAGGTGGCACGTGTTTGTCATGTTTTTTTTTTCCGGTAGCTGTCCTCCGACGACTGTTCCTCCCCTGACGACGATACTCCCGTCCGCCGTGCCGCCATTACTCTTTATTAGTTAAGTATTTACAACGCGCAAAGCTGGTAGTAAGGAAGTGAACAGTCGCCATTTTGCGTGCTTACCTGAAGGTGAGCAACGCCGCCAGAGTGAGCAGGCCGCTGAGTCCGAAGAAGGCTGCGGGGAAAGTCTGAAACGTGTGCTGGTAGACCTGGTTGTACAAGGGGAATATTATGAGGGGCACCACGGCCTCGGACAGGGACAGGAGCGCGTTCAGCTGACCTGAGCACAAACACATACACACACTCTAATTAATTTCAATAATTAGTCCAACAGCGTATTCATCTGAAAAGAGTTTATATCCACTGCCTCTCAGTAAATATATATTTCTTTACATAGAACCTCCGTAGAGACGTTTCCTGCCGTTAGACGGTCTGCTAATTAATTATTATTACTTTCAGGAAGAACACCAGAAGATTTTAAGAACAACAGAATTATCCTTATACCGAAGAGGATTATTTTGGGACGGACGAAAACTAGCATGACTTACTGACTTGAGACACAGGGATAGTGATCCGGGAGTGTTGGACAAACACAAGCATGGCTGGAACGGCTTTAACGGTTGTGCTACTGTTGCACAGGGGAAACTACAGCAGTGTCTTTTACTTCCCGCGTACATGCAACGCTCAATGCACACCACAAGATGATGGCAGCCTCTCGGGTAAAATATTCCGGTGGTAAAAATAGTCCCCCATTCGAATCTCCGGGGAGGATGTCATCAGAAAGACAAAGAGTGTGACGTTTTACGAAGCGGAGCGTGAAATGTCAGAAGTTAAAACCGTGCGGGTAGATTAGAAAATCTAAAAAGCGAAATGGAAAGGTTAAAGTTAGATATAGTGCAGGTATTAGTGAAGTTGGATGGTAGGAATGGCAATATTTTTCGCCGGATCAATATAGGGTTATTATCACAAAAGCGAATAGAGGAAATGCTGGGGTAGGTCTTGTAATGAATGGAAGGTTGGGGAAAGGCGTAAGTTATTATAAACAAGATAATGAAAGGTTTCTCGCGATAACGTTAGAAACAAAACCGCAGCTGACGACAATTATTGAAGTTGATATGCGCACAAGTGCCGCTGAGGAAGAAGAAAGTGAAGAAATAATGAAGTATGTCAAGGGATGGTAATGGGTGACTGTAACGCAGTAATAGGAAAGGGAAGAGGAAGATGTGTAGTTGGGAACTGTGGACTTGATGAAGTGAACGTGGTCCTGGTGGACGAGTACTTCATGAGGAATAATAGAGGGAAAACCAAGGTGATGGAGTGTAGTATACGAAAATTCTGCGTCATGGACTGCCTTTTCAGACTCTCTCTTAATGTACTGCCGAGGATTGTTTCACCATACGAAGAGTGCCTGTGGGAGTTTCTATCGCATTGGATCCTATTGGATCAGTCGGCCAACTGCCTCCTAAAACTGGTGGAGACATGGAGAAGGGAATGCTGCGACCCCACAGCAAACTCGTCTCCCGTCATTCGGAAGGGCCTGAGAATAGTAGCCAATGCCCGACCTACCTGATGCAGGTTTTCTAGGATTTTCCCTGCATCTATTTAGGTGAAACACCTGGTAGGATCCTTAAACCATAGCCCGGGGGCCCTGGTTAACCCTGGGCTACCTTGCTCTTCCTTCCGCATCCTCCCTTTTCAATTCCCTTCGTATTCTATTAAAGGGGAGTTGCCTGTTTTATGTAGCTTTTTAACTCCCCCCCAAAAAAAAATTCACCATCAGGAGATTCTGCATGTGTGAACCTGCCGTGGAAAATAAGTAACGCGGCCGTCTGGGAAATGTTGACTTATATTTCCCCTGGAGGAAGTTTTACTTACCGATTTGCGAAGGATCGACCATTTTGGACGCGATGGACTTCTGCACGGCGAGGGACGCTCCGTGCAACATCTCGGCGATGGGCACTGGAAAGCGGGGGAGAAAGAACACGGTTGGTTGAGGAGGACGACGTGAGTAGCGGGGGGATGCCATGTCAGGTACGTACCCAGGTACATGAGCCAGTCCGTGTTTACGGCCAGGTAGAGACAACTGGCGAGGCACTGAGTCAGGCACGAGATGATCCCGATGACGCAGTCGCTCAGCTTGAGCAGCTTGGACAGGAGGAACACGGTCAGCACCGTCCCTGGGAGAGGAACACGCGTGTTGCAGTGCAGTGCAGTGCAGTGCTAAGTGACTGGAGGTGGAAGATGAGGACGAACCTGCAAAGATGACGCTGAGCTTGAAGGCGGCGTAGAGGCTGTAGTCCACTTCGGTCCACTGGAACTTGTAGCGCAGGAACAGGTACAGGACGGAATATTCCCCTGGTGGAAACACAAATCACAATTATTCAAAAATATCTTCTCATCAGTTTGGTTGCAGGAAGAATGTAAGGGACAAGAGAAGCAATAATGACTTTCCGACTAGTTTTAGAAGACAGGATAAGGAAGAAACAGGCCTACGTTCATGCCATTTGTAGATTTAGAAAAAGGGTTTTATTTTGTGAACTGGAAGACACCATTAAAGATTTCTGAACAGCACCGGAATGAAATATGGAGAAAGGAGGCTTACACATAACCTCTACTCTACAACAAGACAGGCGGCAGTAATTAGCATAGAAGATCAATAAAAGAAAATCTGTAATCAAGAAAGGAGTGAGACAAGGATGCTGCGGTCTGTTGCCCCCCACTCTGTTTAACTTAAATATAGAACAGGCGACGAAGAAAGTTGAAACGGAATGTGGAAAAGGAATCATACTGCAAGAAGGAGAAGAAGAAATAAAAACGCTACGCGTTTCCGGTGATATTGTAGTATTAGGGGAATGAGAAGAAGATTTGGAAACCATAATAAATAGCATGACCGTGGTCCTGGAGGAAGAGTTCAATGTGAGGATTAATAGAGGGGAAACCAAGGTGACGGAGTGTGGTATTGCGAAGGGATATTTTGACGGAAGTTAAGGAATTCTGATACTTGGGAAGCGTAATAAACTAGAGTAGGATAGCGGGTAATATAAGTGTGAATATTAGGAAATGTAGGTATGGAGCGTGGCGTTATATGGGTGCGAAACGTGGAAAAGAATAGAAGTCTTGTAAATGTTGTGCTATAGGAGAATGAGATGAGTGGATAGAATCAGTAACGAGGCAGTTATAAACAATATGGAGGACGTTGACGGAGACAAGGGAGGGATGTGGTAGCTGTGTCACCTTGCAGAGGGCCGAGCACGAAGAGCGAGGTGACGACGACGAGGAACATCCGCGGGGCGAGCAGCAGCCTGAGGACTCTGTTGACGCCGGACGCGTTGCAGGGCTGGAGGTTGGGAGGTTCCCCGAGTCTGCAGAGGGCGTAGAGCAGGCCGGCGCAGTTGATGGCCGCGACCATGACGAGGACCCCGAGGAAGCCCAGGTGGCGGTTGGCGACGCCCGCGAGCGCCGCCCCCACGGGAGTCCCCACGAAGACGCACGCCACCACCACGGACATGCGCACCGTGCGCTGCTTGGGCGTCGTCACGTCCGCGATGTAGCTGACGAGCCCGACGCCCAGGACCCCTCGACCTCCCGTCAGAGCCGTGGGCAGCGTCTCGGCGACGGCGACAACCTCCGGGGTCGTTTCCTTCCACCAGACGGCGGTCGCGATCAAGGACAGGTCCGACGCTATCTGGCCTGCCATGGGGATCACGTACAGAGGCTTGCGGCGGCCGTGTCTGCAGGAACACAGACGGACGGTCATGAGCTGCAAATACAACCTGCCTTAGACAAGAATAGGGCGACGGCTGACCTCCACGCAGGGAGAGCGTTCCACTTTATACACGGTACTCTGAACTACAGACCCCCTGCTTCAGGCAAGCGCTTACAAATAAATAAAAAACTGTAAATCCCATTCAATGTATAAAAAGGATGGAAGCAGCTACTACCTACCATAGTTTTCATCTCCCTTCATATTAGAGTCTCCGCTATTTTCTTTCTTCCCTTCCATATTCATCCAGCTGCGATCTAACAGCTTTCCCCCTGCATCTTCCTACCCCTCTTTCACCCTATACCCCTCTAATCATATCTCTACTTTTTGGTTAGGAATACTGTAAAAAAATATATATTCCGGGCTTTCGAGCTTGGTCTTCATCCCGCCCTATAACAGAATCAATGTTGTTAGCTTCCCACCTGGCCTATTTGTTTTCGAAAGCCTCCAGGGAGGCCACGGGGAGTTCCTTGTTTCCTTAAAAACCCGAGAGGATAGGATTCCCGTCCCCTGGGAAAGACTGAAGAAAATGGTTGTGCGTCCGCGAAACCACTCTCCCTCGAGTCCAACTCCAACCTGCGTTGCTGGGCTTTAGGGCCTACCCGAAGGATGGATCTGACGCCCCAACGCACCACGAGGACGGCCGCGCGCATTGCTCCTTTCGGTTCAGGGTCGCCCCGCAGGGAGGAGACGCGCTCACCATTAAACGGCCCCTTGAAGCTAGTCTGGCTCATTCCGGGCTTTCAAGCTTGGTCTGCATCCCGCCACTAACAGCGTGAGCAAAGCTGTCAGAGGCTTATGGCCCGGAAGGGCCTGGACAGGTACGGAACTGGTGCCAACACTGAGCCTCAACACCGCACTTCTGGCACCTTCACGAGTGACACGATGACCGCCTTGAGTAAACCTCAGCTGCTGTCACCTGCTGACCACACGACCTCGCCTTCATCGTACCACCGAAATTCTGTCACCACCGCCACGAGAAGGCATTGCCCTGTGCCACCTTAGCTCGTAAACGGCACAAGTAACAAGACTACGTGACTGGCCAATGCCATGGCAGAGAGTGAGAGAGAGAGGATGGTCTGACCTGTCGCTCCAGGGCCCCGCGCACGCCACGAAGACCACGGGCAGGAGGTAGAGGATGAGCGGCTTCCAGGAGGCGATGGCGGCGACGCGCGACTGCGCAGACGTCTCGTCCGGACACTCGGCGCTCATGGAGGGTGGAGGAGCGTCGGGCCAGCAGAACTTGTAGATCATGAGGTTCTGCACGACCACGTTGGACACTGCTGTGGAGATGTAGAAGCACGCCATGACGGGCTCCACGGTGACGTACGTGTCCAGCCAGCGGAGGAGCCGCGAGACTCGTCCAGGCAACAACATGGCGCCGCTCCACACCGTCAAAAGTCACGTCCACCAGCGGCCGCTTTTCGAGGGCAGTCTGAAGGAATAGGTTTCCTCTTCTCAAAAACCCTCGCAGATGTGTTCTAAGACTGGTCTGATCCATGCTAACCTACCTTGCACAAGCCTTTTTATTCCCGCATAACTACCACATCCCACATCCTCCATAATATGCTTAGCGTATTCCATCCTTTGCCTCCCTCTCCCGTTCTTACCCCTGTTGCTAATTGTACAAGACCCTCATGTCTCAAAACGTAGACTATTAATTTATCCCTTCTCTCGGTGAACGACCTACATATTTTTCTCTCTTCCCCTTTTCTGTTTAGAACTTCCTGGTTAGACACCCTGTCCTCCCATCTCATCCTCCTATAGCACCACATTCCAAAGGCTTCTATTATTTTCCTTTCCCCAACTCCTATCGTCCACGTTTCGAACCCATATAACGCCACGCTCCGTACTAACTTTTTTAGCAACCATTTCCTAATATTCACACTTATATTAGCTGTAAGTAAATTCCTTTTCTTTGCCTGTGCTATCCTACTCTAGTTATTACGCTTCCCAAGTAGCAGAATTCCTTAACTTCCGTCAAAATATCCCTTCCCAATCTAACAGCCTTTCTTATTCGACTGTTTTCCATACTGCAGTCCATCACATTGGTTTTCCCTCTATTAATCCTAACACTGCACTTGGTTTTCTCTGCGCTTTCAGCGCTGTACCCATAATAGTTTCTGAGAAGAAGGAACCTAAAGGTCCCTATTTTAACCTATTTCCCTTAAAGGAGACTGTGAGTTTCTCCGCTCTACGCTATTGGCTGTCAAAACTTCCACACAGGGAATGAATGATATTTAAAAGAAACATGCTTTACAGTGGCGCCAACAAGTAACCACCTGATCTGGAGAGATGGAGTTTCAACACCACGTGCCACTGTTCATCGACCATAATGACAGACGAATGTGACCGTTGACCAGAGATACTATGAGAACATGTTCTGTAGCAGGGAAAGGGCACGACGGTACGGGCAACATGCATTTGTCCCTGCGGAGCCGCGGGACGTGAGGAATGTAGCGGGGAAACCAAAGTGATGGAGTGCTTTATTAGATTGAGATGGAAATTACTAGAGTACAATAGTGCCGGGGAAAAAGTTTCCGGCTAAAGTAAGTAAGCAATGTTGGAATGGAGTGTGGCGTTACATGTGCTTGCAGAAAGGTTGAGATAAGAATCTTTTGAAACGTGGTACTGCAAGAGAATGAGGTGGGTGGATAGGGTAACTGACCAGAATAGGGGAAGAGAGAACAATATGAAGGACTTTGAAGGTGTTGAGACAGGAAGGTCTTGGAGGGAAGACGGAGGCCAAAGATTGAGCTGAAAGGGCTTGCGCAGAAGAGGTTAGCGTGGCACGTGTAGCAACCAACGTCATAGAGAATCCTGTCGGTGGAATCTGCCCTCACCTGACTTGTTTCCCTTTCCGTCACGTTCCTGCCAGAGACTCTGTTGTTATCGCAGCCCTGAGACGCTGACTGACGCGCACCTTTATTCGTCCCTGAGAGCCGCCATCTTCCCCCCCTTCCCACGCAACCTTTTACAGCTTCCGCCATCTTATCGTACCTTAAGTCTTAATCACATCAAGTCTTAACGTGAAAAATAAACAGGATTATCCTCTGTTTTCCTTGTTTGCTTCCCTCTTAACATACCATAAACACAATTGCGGTAGGACGACAAACTTTACATTAAGAAAAAAGTTTCCGCCTCTCCCTCCCTCTCATCTCCTCTTCTCTCTCTCTACTTCTCTTATTCTCTTCTCCCTCTTCTTCTTCTCTTCTCACTCTTAATGTAGGGACAAGAGAAGCAATATTGACTCTGCGTCTAATTATAGAAGACAGGATAAAAAATTCGTTCGGCCTCCGTTCATTGGATTTGGATGGAGATTTAGAAAAAGGTTTGATAATGTGAACTGGAACACGCTGCAAAGGATTTTGAAGAACACAGGAATAAAGTATCGAGAAAACACAACATATACAGAAGACAGGCAGCAGTAATTAGAATGGAAGATCGAGAAAAGAAAGAAGAAATCAAGAAGGGAGTAAGACAAGGATGCTGCAGTCTTTTTAACTTGTATATACAACAGGCAGTGAAGAAAATTAAAACTGAATATGAAAATGGAACCATACTGCGAGAAGAAAAAATAAAAACCCAACGCTTTGCTGATGATTTTGTAGTATTAGGGGGAGTCTGAAGGGAACTTGGAAACCGTAATAAATGTCATGAACGTGGATCCTGGAGGAGGAAGAGTGCAAATACGAGGAATAATGGAGGGAAACCCGAAAGTGATGGAGTGTGGTATGGGAAACAGTGGAATAATAACAAGGGCTGTTAGATTGGTGAAGAAGGAAGTTGATGAATTCTGCTACTTGGGAAGCAGCGTAATAACTAGAGTAGGATAGCAACAGGCAGGGAAGAGGAATTTACTTACGTCTAATTTAAGTGAGAATATTAGGAAATGTTGGTATGGAGCGTGACGTTACACGGGTGCGAAACGTGGGCGATAGGAGTTGCGGAAAGGAAAATAATAGAAGCCTTTCAAACGCGGTGCTGTAGGAGAATGAGATGATGAGGTGGATAGGGTAACTAACCAGGAAATTGTAAAGCAGAATTAGGGGAAGAGAGAGCAATTTTGAAGGGTCTTGTAAAAATTAGTATTAGAGGGAAGTGTAAGAACAGGGGAGGGATGGGACGAGGTGACAGGACTGTGCAGGTTACCTGCAGCAGGCTGATGTCCGAGCCCGAGTTCGTCCCCCAACTGGTTGTAATCTATCTACCTTGTGCCACAAATACTCAAGATGCAGATAAGAAACGCATTTCCCCACATTTGCGTGACTCTGATGGCCGCTCATTATCAGCTCCTGAATAAACATCACACTCGAAAACCCTGGGGAATGCCATCACTGAACCCTAGTGGCAGACATGCTCTCATCTTCTTTACATTTATTAAAAGAGCAGCGTGAATAAATAATAAGCAAGCTTACAATTTTATAATGCTGTTGTGGTATTCACTCCCGAGACTGGTTCTGATGCAACCCTCCATGCTAACCTTTCTTGCGCAAGCCTTATCATTGCCGCATAACCAGCACACCCCACATATTCCATAATCTGCTTACTGTATCCATCCTTGGCCTCCCTCTTTTGTCCGCTTCTCTCTAATGCTAATTTTACAAGACCCTCATGTCTTAAAACGTGCCCTATATTAATCTATCCCTTCAGAGTCCTCCATATTGTTCTCTCTTTCCCTGTTCTGTTAAGAACTTCCTCGTTAGTGATTCGCATTCCATACTTAGCCTCCCTCTCCTGTTATTACGCCACACACTTTCCTTTGTTGCTAATTTTACAAGACCCTCGTGTCTCAAAACGTGGCCTATTAATTAATCTATCCCTTCTCTCGGTTAACGTCCTCCATATTTTTCATTCTTCCCCTATTCTGTTTAGTTAGAACTTCCTTGTTAGCGATTCTATCCACCTCATCATCTCATTCTCCTATAGCACCACATTTCAAAGGCTTCTATTCTTTTCCTTTCCGCAACTCCTAAAGTCAATGTTTCGCACCCCCATATAATGCCATGCTCCTTTACCAACATTTCCTAATATTCACACTTATATTAGCAGTAAGCAAATTTCTCTTCCTTGCCTGTTGCTATCCTACTCTGGTCATTAAGCTGCCCAAGTAACAGAATTCCTTAACTTCCTTTCAAAATATCCCTGCACAATATAACAGCCTTTGTTATTCCACTGTTTCCCATACTACACTCCATCACCTTGGTTGTCCCCGTCTATTAATCCTGACAGTGAACTCTTTCTCCAGTACCCCAGGCCATCTTCTGACTCCTCTAATACTACATTATCATCGGCCAAAGTGTAGAGTTTTTATTTCTTCTCCTGGCAGTATGATTCCTTTTCCATATTCCGTTTTAACTTTCTTAATCGCCTGTTCTATGTATAATTTAAACAGCATTTCTTGATTACAGCTTACTTTTCTTTTCTTTTCTTTTCTTTTCTTTTCTTTTCTTTTCTTTTCTTTTCTTTTCTTTTCTTTTCTTTTCTTTTCTTTTCTTTTCTTTTCTTTTCTTTTCTTTTCTTTTCTTTTCTTTTCTTTTCTTTTCTTTTCTTTTCTTTTCTTTTCTTTTCTTTTCTTTTCCTTCAATTCTAATTACTGCTCCCTATCTTCTGTAGTGGTTATGGATAAACCTTGTTTCTCGATATTTTATTCCAGTTCTCTTCAAAGGACGAGACGTTCTGTAGTTATATATCAAAATGCTTAATTTAAATCAAACACTTTTATAGTTGCATAAACAAAAGTGCAACAGCACAATTAATCAGAAAAGCACTTCTTGTTCAACGCAATTTAATTATAACTATTATGGTGTTAGTAAAATTATTTTAAAAAATATAACAGTGTTTATTAATCCAAACAACAGTTTACATATACATGTATATAAATCACTTGCATGAAATAATTAATTAACACGAAGGTACACATGTGTTTGGGTGATGGTTAATTATCGGTCTGCGTTAGTAAAGGGTTGGTATTTGATTCAACAGTAGTGCAACCTCATTACAAACCCACTTCATAATAGATTAACATGCCGAATAAGATCATTGTGGTTGTTTCACAGCTGGCATCCCTTTAGGAAATATTCACTTTCCCCATTGTGCATTGTCTTTATATATAATATGAAGCGAGAGACTAGTTTGACTTTTTCCCCATCTCCTGCAGACTTGAACAGCATGGGTCGCAAAATGGTGCCATCTTTGGTAGAAGCTGGAAGGAGTTGTCCTTCAGGGAGTCTTCCCTGCATCTGGCTTCTGTTCTACTTCAGGTTCCACTTTCCCGGTTTCCTCCTTCCTACTTACTATGTACAGCCAGCTGGACACGAGCAAAGAAGAAAAATATATTACAAAAAAATATGTATATATTAAGAAGTTGCTTTTAATATTCCTACTGTTGATTTATTACAGAATCCGGACATTAAGAAAAGCAAAGAAATGCACTTTGCACAATAAAAATTAATTAACCAAATCAACTCTGCTTTAAATACCATGTATGTATGTAAACACATTTTGCTCTCAACTGAATAAGAATGTATTTTCACCCTTAAATGTTTATAAAAAGTAAACTAATGAAGGAAAATTGCTCTCCAGCCCCAGACGGTTAGGGCCAAAAAATCTTGAAAGTTTTGAGAGTAAATGTATAACATAAATTTTAATAATAGTAAAAAGTATTATTTCTGACTTTAAGTTTACAATAAATAAAAAGGAGGCTAATAATATTTTTTTTCGGCCGAGAAAGTCAAGGAGTGAAGGACATGAATTGCTAAATTTTATAGCCTGATGAAGTCTCAAAATGGAGACGAAATGTTGTATTTGATTATATAGTAATAAATACATGTGTATTGTAAATTTAAAGACAGAAAATTATGTTGTAAATGCCACATTTGATTCGATGGCACGAGGAAGAACTCTGAAGTCAAATCGGCTCCCATTTGAAAAGCAATATAATTTAGATGTTCATAAGGCTTTTTGAACTATAATTATTATTTTCACCCAATATAGAGACTAAATGTAATGTTTTACTGTCTTTATTAATTTCTGTGTCATTGAATAAACTTGCTACAATTTACCGGCCATTTTATCTATTTACTCATTGCCGAGCCACCATATAAATATAAATATATATATATAAACCAATGTCACTTAATGTCTGTTTTTCAAGAGAAATGACGAACCAAGTTTTTATTCAATTCTCACAACATTTTGTCCTCACAGTTGGGACTCAACAGGTAAATTTGTTCAAGATTTTGAATTTTTGGAATAGTTTAAAATTAAAATTGACCTATTTAAGTCCCATAGAGCGTATATATATCTAATTTTATATGTATACAAGACTATTGAAAATATTTAATTATCTTCATGAAATGTGAATAATGGCCATGTAACTGATAACTTTGGACAGAATGGTTATAAACTATTCTTAGCTTTTTAATGAACATTTTATCATAATATAGGTTTAATAGTATTTTATACAATAAATAATTACATTTTTATGCTGGTAACGTTTATCATCAGCTGAATCTCATCAAAAACCTCCATGAAAAGCAAAGTA
This sequence comes from Eucriotettix oculatus, assembly GCA_034510155.1. NCBI lineage: Eukaryota > Metazoa > Arthropoda > Insecta > Orthoptera > Tetrigidae > Eucriotettix > Eucriotettix oculatus. Next base: position 6,777,930 of record CM067379.1, read on the forward strand.
TCTAGCTATATATTACCTGAAAATAAGAAGCGCTGGTGCAGTCAGAATTGCACTCAACCCGAAGAATGCAGCTGGGAATATCTCCAAGGTGTGCTGATACACCTTATTGTATAACGGGACAATGATGAGTGGGACGGCAGCCTCTATTATGGAGAGCATCGAATTCAGCTTCCCTGCAAGTCACAAAAAGGAAATTTTTTAAAAATAAACGTTCAATTGGGGACAGCTGAGGTGAAAATCGGAAAAGAATTCTCTTTACCAAGCTCAGAATTGTCCACCATCTTGGTTGCGATTGACTTCTGCATCGCCAGAGATGCTCCGTGTAGCATTTCTGCTATTGGTACTACAAATATGGGGACAGAAGAACATTCTTTAAATACGGAGGAAAATTTCAGTGCTCATATAGATGAAGAGCATTCACCGTCTGTGTGTCGCCGAGATCCTAATTTATCACCAACTGTACAAGTTAACGGTAATTTTTGTAATTTAACGACGGCTTGCACGAGATATGGAAAGACTTGCACTTACCGACAAACATGAGCCACCCGACGTTCACGACCAGGTACAGTAAGCTTGCAATCAGCTGCGTAAGGCACGAGATGATTCCAATTGTCGAATCCCTAAATTTCAACAACTTGCACATGACGAGGACAGTTATGATTGTGCCTGAGAAAAAAAAAATAAAAGCGTTTTTAAACAGTATTTCACCAAATTTAATGTGGTAAATGCACTACGCTGTGTGAGTTGGGTCTTCCTGCTCTTAAGTCAATTAATTATCAAGCGCCCCACTGTCTATAATAGGAGAAATTATAAGAGATGGAAAGAGAAAGAACCTATGTCCATTGTCGGGTTGAAAGTTTTAAGAATCACAGCTGGGCTTATGAGTCGTAAAACTCTTATTTTAAAAATTTTTTTACCTCTAAAAAACCACAGGTTGTTGTTCTACATATTAAAACTGCTCTAAAAGACCAACCATTAATTATTTTTATTTCTTAATACTAGATTAAAACTCTTATTAAGAAAATAAATCTACTAGAGTCATCTCATCAAAGATTTTCCTGGTGCTTTCCGTGATGTTTCGACTTCGTAGCTTAAGCTTCATTCGACCAGGGTGGAAACCCAAGAACTGTTCCTCTAGATTCATCTTGTTTGGGAGAGCTGCGGGGAGGGGGAAGCTGTCACGTCTGACTGACTGACTGACTGACTGGAGATACATTGTCCCATACATACATTAAAAAGCACAAACCTGCAAACACCATCGCCAACTTGTACGCAGTGTACAAGCTGAAGTCGACCTCCGTCCAGTGGAATTTGAACCGCAGGAACAAATACAGCACCGAGTACTCTCCTGTTTTTGGAAAGGAAAAATGTAGACAAGGCATTATTTATTTGGTCCACATGAAAATTAAACCTACAACCAGACAAAAAAAAAAAGTTATTTACTATAAACGGAATATTGAGCCTACAAAATGTGAGAACAGAGAATGTCAGTCAAATGCAGTTTCCAAGGAAGCGGGAAAATGCCCAAAGAAACTGTCATAATGGAAATTATTCAGCCAAAATAACTCTTTCCCTAAATGCAACACTGCAATTTTGTAGTTGGAGAGAGGTAACAACAATTTCCTGTCTTTTTGTTTTGCTGGATAAGATTGTTTGCCCCTTTACTTTTTTGTTTTGGACCACTTTATCTATCTCTTTAAATCAGAATAATGATGTAAGCATACAGAAACTATAATTTCACTTCGCGTATTTAATTTCTTTCTAACACAAATATATTTTGAAAGTAGTAATAAGAAACTGTGTTGAATCAGGAGGAATGTCGTTATAGCCTTTTTCAAATGGGAACCGACCAGACCCATGAAGCTGTTCCTAAAGTCAACCAATCAAATTCTTGTGGCATTGTCACACCTCATTGTCCCCACAGCTTAAGTGAGGGTCGAAGTTGCTCGACATTCTCATTTGCTGAACGCGCAGATCGGTTCCCATTTAAAGGAGGCTAAAGAGTTTTAGCCAATAGCATATAATGACTTATTCAGTTGCATGGCAATTTTGCTCCTCATTGTATAATCCATATTTTCATTAGGTTGATAAAATGTTCTTATGAGGAGTCATATTATATAATTACATCTAGATACAGGAAGGGAACCGTTAATCAGTCTTGATTAAGTGTACATTCCTGCATTTAAATCATCTATCAACGGTCCTGGTAAATTCATCACGCTTGTAATTAAACAATTAATTTCATTACCTTGGAGAGGCCCCAGCACAAATATCAACGCTATGGCTACGATAAATATGCGTCCGTTGAGCATCATCTTGAACATCCCGCTCAACGCAAAAGTGTGAGTCGCCTTCAATTCTTTCGGTTCCTTGAGCTTGAAGAAGGCGTAGAGGAACCCCACGGCGTTAATCGCTGCACACAGGAAGAACGTTCCCAGGAAACCGATGTTACGGCTGCAAACCCCAAAGAGGACCGAACCGATGGGCGTCGCAACAAACACGCAGGCCGTCATGGCTCCCATACGCATTGTCCTCTCTTCAGGAGTCGTCACGTCAGCCAGGTAGCTGGTGACGCCGATTGTCAGCAGGCCTGTAATTAGGTGCGTAAATGCTACAGTTAATTGATAATTCAGTGTTTACCTGGATTTTATATATAAATTATGCAGAAAGGTTTTTCTGCTGATGATAAATAGATAATGATAAACCCTTTGATGGTCACGGTTTTAAAAAATTAATTTAATTCAAACGGTAGCTTTTTGCAGCTTATACTGCCATATTGTGATTGTCAAAGGGTTTATTATTATTCATTTATCATCAAACATTAATTGGTCAAACAACCTAACATTTTCTGCTGTTGAATTTATTATATGACTTTTAATATTTTTAAGTACTTGTTACTGTTCACTTGGATTTAACCAGGCTTATGATTTAGGATAAGAAAAATAATATAAAGTACCGTTATGAATTATAGCTGTGAAATCATGGTTTCTGAATGTTTATAAAAATTCAAGAGATATTTTTCAACGTACACCATAGTTAAGGAGCAAAGGCTTTCCCGGTGAATTTGATTCAAATATAATTCAGGTAGACTGTCTGTCGATGACGATGGCGGAGCTTGCCGTCGTTGAAACGTTGTGTGTACAAACTTTTACCCGGGTTGAAACCCGAGAATTATATTTGGTACACCATAGTTATTAATTTTTTTTTTATCATAGCAGTGTTCTGTCCTTGAATGTAGAAGTGTAAAATAATAAATACTTGATTAATAAATAGAAAATTTGTTTATCTTTATAATATAAGGTTTTGCCCAAATATTTAAATTTTTTAAATCAGCTAACATCTCAAGAACAATTCTCGGGTTTCAGCCCGGGCCAAAGTTTGCTAACACAACGTTCCAACATTGTCGTCAGGTCACAGTCTACCTGGGACTTGCTGTCGAAACTTTGTGTGAGCAAACTTTGACCCGGGTCGAAACACGAGAGTTGTATTTGAAACAATTTTAGTAGATGAATTAATGACCACATTTCGGTTTAAGTTGCCCTTGTAGGCAGTCAAGTTTATATTTTTATACATTTGGGGTCTTCCTTCCATCAGAATTTCAAAATATAACATTGCCCGGGGGAGTCCCAAATTTGGTGACAAAAACTTTTGATTCGACTAAATAAAAAATTTAATATGAAGTTATAATAAAAAATGAAACAGTCAGTAAAGTTATAATTTATCAATTTAAGTTAACCTAATTTGTTTTTCCAAGATTAGAATTTTTGCCCATGTCAGGCATTATTTATAAATTAATTTAAATTATGCACATACAAAAATTAATTGATTTTTGAAATTCATGACACACCTCGAGCTCCAGTCAAAGCAGCCGGCAGAGTTTCTATAACCGCGGTGATTTCAGGACTTGTTTCCCTCCACCAGACAACGCTAGCAGCCATCATGAGGTCAGACAACACGTGTCCAACCATTGGAATCAAAAGCAGCGGCCTTCGACGCCCGTGCCTTTTAAAGCCAAATATCCATGAATATTAAAAAAATATATTTAAACACTGTATGTACTTGAAATATTTGTCAGAATGAATATGTTTAACATGAATAGGAAAATGGAATGATTCACTTACTTGTCACTCCATGGCCCAGCACAAGCAACGGCAACCACGGGCAGTAAGTTCAATATGAGCGGCTTCCAAGTCGATATTCCCGCCACACGCGACTGTGCGTACGTCTCGTTCAGAAAAACCTCATTCATGGAAGGAGGAGGCGCGTCGGGCCAGTTGGACTTGTACAGTATCAGATTCTGCGCCATCATTCCAGACATGGTGGAAGCTATGTAGTAGCATGCCAAAGCAGGCTCTACCGTGACGTACTTCTCCAGCCACTGCCTCAGAGAAGTCAGAGGGAGGTGCATGGCTTGTCACTTCAATCTCTCACGCATGTGCCTGTGGAGGAGAACAGCCAACGTCACAGAGGAGAAACTTTGCCAATTTTTTACTTGCATATATATCTGAGATGAAGTCAGAGCACATTCTGTTGCTCATGAAGCTGTGAATTATTACAGCAAGATATTTTATCTGTTATAAAGAGGTCAGTCACCATCAAAATGCTGCCAAAATAAAATGCTAAATAGATTTACAGATGTTCATAGTCCCTTTCAATGTAGTGTATTTATTATTTTGTTGTCTTGATTTAAATCTAGAGGTAAGAAAGAAATCCATGCAAAATCTCACACACTGCAAAGTTTTGTGGAAGAACTGTGTAAACTCAAAAATAATCCAACTCCAAAGTGGGAAAAAACATGGATAGGAACTTAGTGAAAATTTTAGTCAATATTGTGCAAGGGGATATGATCCTCCTGTCTTCTATTAACGGACAATATAGCCAAAATTGAGATAAAGTCTTGTTTCTGTTTCAGTGCATGAACAAATATTTGATCAATATGATTTTACAAGCTTTTCTTTCTATGCACCAAGTACGGACCCTTGTGGCACTACAAACATTATTCACCGTGGTGTTTACCAATGTTTTCTCATGTTTTACCACCAGTAAAGCAAAGGTTTCATGCCAATCCTCTCACACACAGCTTGTCTCAAAATGCTGAGATAATTGATGTCTGTTGTGTATTTGATTAAGTCTTTGAGTGTGTCGTGCTAAATATTACTTACAGCTTCAGGGGTTGTGTGGGCGTGAGGCCAAAACTGATGTATGGGAAGTCAAGAGCTCGGACTATTATTAATTATAATTATCAGTAAATGTTATAATCTATAGTTACAGCTTGAAATGAATACCACACATATTAATAACATAACCAAGGATAGTTTCTAAAAGACAACATGGGGTTGACTTGAGTTGATAAGAATATAGTCTAAGATTTATTAGAAGGAAATAAATGAAATTGTAATATTTTTATACTTTAATATAAATTCTGTACATTTTATATTTTAATGAAATATTATCATAATTAACTTTTTTTAAAAATTGTTGTTTATAGTTAACTTCTGTTGAAAATTAATAACTGTGTCCAATAATCCTTATATAAAGGACTGGAAATAAATAGTGTTGAAAAGGTGTTTTCTTTATTTGTAAATTTATGATTGTCAGATAATTGATTTATTGAAGCCTTTAAAAATGGTTGTTGTTGTTGTAGTATTGAGTCTGTAGACTTGGTCTGACCCATGATAACCTATTGTGTGCAAGCCTTTTCATTTCCATATATAACTAGCACATCCCACAGCTTCCCTAATCTCCTTAGTGCATTCCATCCTTTGCCTCCCCGAGCTCTGTTAACTTTCCTCTAATTCTAAGACCCTCATGTCTCTTAACGTGGCATATCCCTCCCTTCAAAGTCCTCCAGACTGTTCTGTCTTCCCCCCTATTCTGCTTATAACGTCCTGGTTAGTTTCCCTATCCTCTACCCATCATCTCTTTCTCCTTCAGCGCCACGTTTCAGAGGCTTCTCTATTCTGTTCCTTTCCGCAGCTCCTACCGTCCACGTTTCGCACCCCATATAACGACCACGCTCCATACCAACATTTCCAAATATTCCCACTTATATTAGCCGTAAGTAAATCCCTCTTCCTTGCCTGTTGTTATCCTACTCTAGTATAGCACATTTCCTTAACTTCCGTCAAAATTTCCCTTCCCAATCTAACAGCCTTCGCTATTCGACTGTTTCCCATACTACACTCCTTCACCTTGGTTTCCCCTCTATTAATCCTCACGTTGAACTCTTGGTCCAGGACCACGTTCATGGCATTTGCCATGGTTTCCAGGTCTTCCTCCCGAGTCCCCTAGGACCACAATATCATCCATCTGCAAATCTTTGGGGATTTCTTTAAAGATCAACCATTAATTAAATTAGAAATCTTTGTATTTAATAATATATATATATTACAAAAAACAATCAGTTTTGATAATATAAAAGATTGTACAATAGATTAAGGATATTCAAACAGATTATAGGAAAAATAGTGTTGTTTTTTTTACATTGTGTAATTGTATGTAAAAATTGTAAAGTTTTAGTTAATTTGTTTTTGTTTTTTTTATTTATAGATGGCGACAGCGTGTGCCAAGAGGCTCCTTTATATAATCTTAAAATGGTTGTAATTAAAATTAACGAAATAGAATTTTTGGTTTTTATGAAAATTGAGAGTGAGAATGGTTTTAATGAGGGAGGTTGCTGGACGACTTAGTAGCTGAAGCAGCAGGATAATAAAGTGAAGGAGCGTTCCTTGTAATCCTCACCGTAGTCGTCGTCGTCGTCCCTCTCCTCGCAGCAGCTATTAGTCGTCCGTCGACGACGACAGGACAGAGAAACAAACGTGCGTGGGAGAAGAGAAGAGAAGAGAGAAGTCAGCATGTGCTGATGCTACGGACTCCACCATTCCATACAAAAGGATGATGACTGATCACCGAGTGGAAACTCACAGCTAAGTGATTTGGGGGGGAAACCAAACTCAGGCGTACGAGAAAAAAACTAAAAAAAGAGGGGAGGACAGTTACGTAAACGACAGAGTAACTGAAACTTTTAAAGTTCCTCGTAAACGTCCATTACGAGTTCCTCGTGTAGTTTTCATCACGTCCACGTTCCGTTCCGTCCTTTTTCGCCTATAAAAATTTAAGGAATATAGTTTAACGTTCACGCGCCTTCTTTCTCTGTATTCATTGGAATCTTTTTTTTTCCTCCCCCGAAAATTTTAAATTTTCCTCGTCGCCGTTCAGATTTTTCCCCTTTTTTCTTCTTTTGTGTGTGTCTGTGTCTGTCATTGTCCTCCTTCCGCCTTCCTTGGAACACAAATTTCCTCATAAACGTCCATTATGACTTCACTTGCGTAGTTTTCATCACGTCCACGTCTCGTTCCGTACTTTTTCGACCATTTAGCCTACATAAATTTAAGGAATACAGTTTTACGTTTACGCGCCTTCTTTCTTTCTATTCATTTGAATCTTTTTTTTTTCTCACGAAAATTTAAAATTTTCCTCCTCGCCGTTCAGATTTTTCCCCACCACGTTCTCTCTTTTTTTCTTCTTTTGTGCGTGTGTGTGTGTCTGTCATTGTCCTCCTTCCGCCTTCCTTGGAACACAAATTTCCTCATAAACGTCCATTATGAGTTCCTCGTGTAGTTTTCATCACATCCACGTCTCGTTCCGTACTTTTTCGCCAATTTCGCCTACTTAAATTTAAGGAATACAGTTTTACGTTCACGAGCCTTCTTTCTCTCTCTATTCATTTGAATCTTCTTCTTTTTTTCCCCCACGAAAATTGAAAATTTCCTCTTCGCCGATCATATTTTTCCCCACTACGTTCTCTCTCTTTTTTTTAGTGTGTGTCTGTCATTGTCCTCCGCCTTCCTTGGAACACAAATTTCCTCATAAACGTCCATTACGAGTTCCTTGTGTAGTTTTCATCACGTCCACGTTTCGTTCCGTCCTTTTTCGCCTATAAAAATTTAAGGAATATAGTTTAACGTTCACGCGTCTTCTTTTTCTCTGTATTCATTTGAATCTTTTTTTTCCCCCCCGAAAATTTTAAATTTTCCTCCTCGCCGTTCAGATTTTTCCCCTTTTTTCTTCTTTTGTGTGTGTCTGTGTCTGTCATTGTCCTCCTTCCGCCTTCCTTGGAACACAAATTTCCTCATAAACGTCCATTACGACTTCACTTGCGTAGTTTTCATCACGTCCACGTCTCGTTCCGTACTTTTTCGCCAATTTCGCCTACAAAAAATTTAAGGAATACAGTTTTACGTTCACGCGCCTTCTTTCTCTCTCTATTCATTTGAATCTTCTTTTTTTCCCCCCCACGAAAATTGAAAATTTCCTCTTCGCCGATCATATTTTTCCCCACTACGTTCTCTCTTTTTTTTAGTGTGTATGTGTCCGTCATTGTCCTCCGCCTTTCTTAGAACACAAATTTCCGCCATTTTTTTCCCTCCCAACGACGCCCCCGTAATTTCGTCATGTAATTACTCTTAAAAACGGAGGAAGGGGGAGAGGGAGAAGGTGAGATCAAGAGGAAGGGGGGAGAGGAGAGAGAATAGAGGGTGAGGGTGCGATATATATATATAGAGAGAGGAAGGGATGGGAAGTGGAGAGAGATGGGGGAAATAGAGAAGGTTTCCCCCTCTACTGATCCTCATATAGTACTCTTTCTCCCTCCAGGACCACGTTCATACCATTTATTATGGTTTCCAAGTCTCCTTCTGACTCCCCTAATACTATGATATCGTCGGCAAAGCGTAGGGTTTTTATTTCTTCCCCTTGCAGTATGATTCCTTTTTTCCATATTCCGTTTTAACTTCCTTCATCGCCTGTTCTTTATATGAGTTAAACAGCACGGACATCCTTGCCTTCCTCCTTTCTTGATTTCTGCTTTCTTTCCTTGATCTATGATCTGAATTACTGCTGACTGTCTTCTATAGAGGTCATGCATAAGCGTCCTTTCTTGATATTTCATTCCAGTCCTCTTCAAAATCCTTAATAATAATGTGTTCCAGATCACGTTATCAAAGGTGGTTGTTCTTTTTTTTCCCCTACAAATGCCATGAACGTAGGTGTGTGTGTTTTTTTTCTCCTTATCCTGTGTTATAAAATTATCCGCAGAGTCAATATCGCTTCTCTTGTCCCCCCCCTAAGTTCTTCCTAAAGCCGAGCTGATCTTCTCCTAACTCGGATTCTATTTGTCGTTCCATCTTCCTATATAGTATTTTTGTTAATGTTTTGCACTCCTGAGAGACTGAAATGATTGTCCTGCGTCTGTCAGCCCCCAGTCTTCTTCGGTATAGCTATTATTATTAATGTTTTTTTTTACTTAAGTCTTCGGGTATTCTTCCTGATTCACAAACTATCCTGAACAGCCATGATACTGCTTCTTGTCAACTCCGCTGTAATTCCTCTCGATTTGCTCAGGTCTGTCAGCCATGGATGGCCTTGTCAAACTATGACCTGAAAATTTTGTCCCCTAACTCATCGTCATCATCCACCCTCTCCTCCTCCTCCTCCTCTTCTTCTATTACCGACTGATCTAGATTTCCACCCTGATACAGGCTCTTCTTGATATTTCCTTCCACCAGAAATCGTTCAGCTCTAAGGTCGGACAAGCATCGCCCTTCTTCTCTCTCTCTACACCAGAAAAGTATTCACAATACCCCCGGGGATAATTTTATACAACAGCCTTCCTTCCTTCCTTCCTTCCTCCAGAGGTTAAAAATAGTAACTACAAAAGCTTCGTGGTGAAGCAGAGTAAAACTATTCTTTTAAATGGCGCTGCTGCTGCTGCTGTTTTACTCTGTGGTACAGGATTTTCTTAATCGTCCTTTCCTAGTATTTAAATCAAGGTTCCTGCTGCTGCTGCAAGTGTTGAATGAGCTGCTGCCAACCTTATAAAATAGCACATCACAACATATCTTTAAAAATTTCTATTCAGTTTTTTCTGCTCTTTTGTTTGTTTGTTTCATGTATATAGCTGCTGCTGCTGGAGCAAGGACAGTTTCCTTCCTGGTCCAAGTAGTTCAAAACTCCTCCATTGCGTGTTCCTCAGTGTGTGTGTGTGTGCTTGTTTGTGTTTCCCAGTGTGTGTGTGTGTCCCTGTGTTGTGTTTATATTGACTTTTGTCTATATACACTTTCTTTTACTAATTTATTTTAAGTTTATTTGTCTTTAATTATTTACTTTATTTTGTTCATTTTTAATTTTTCAATGTATGACGTATCCATCCTATTTCCTCAATCGAGGATTAATGGAAAAACAACAATAAATCTAACTCTTCTTTGGCGTGTAAAAGCAGGGACTGCTGACGTCATCACGGTACGCAGCGAGGTGACGTCATCGAAAACCTTCCTGAGGACTGGATGATGATGGTGGTGATGACGGCTTGTGGTTGAGTGAGTCGTCCGCTGAAGGGTTTTGGTGTGACGCCCAGGGACCCGTGGTTGGACTCGGATGTTGACCCGGGTTCTGCTGAGGGTTGTGTGGAGTTGTTGAGGGAAGGGGAGGTGCTGCTGGTGGTGGTAAGGGAAGCTCAGGAGGATGGATCTGCTTCACTTGAGCCGCCGCCGCCGTCGCTCAGGAAGAAGGAAATAGGTTTCAGTTTCGACTGAGGATCATCATTTTGGAGGTTAAGCTGTAAATGTCGGTCGCCCAAACCAGTTTCCATCGGACTGTGTAGGGAGGCGGAGGGGGGCGGGAAGGAAAAAAGAAACCCGTGCAGCAGCTCCGCCTCCAGAGGCCAAGTTACCATTCACATCAGGATTCACGTTTGGTATTAGGTCCAATAGTTAATAAAATTCTCCATATGAAAATCATTCCATCTGATGGTAGATGATCTATCCAGAGAACCAACAGCTGGAGTTAAGGATCCTCCCCTCATCAGTTGGCGTATGAGAGGCGATGTGGAGGAGTCAGTGATCCTGCAGCCTTAGCCTTGGCCTCGCACAGCTTCTGCCTGGGAAACTCTCGTCCTGCAATTAATCACGTAACTTCCTCCTGTGGAAACTTCAAGTCACGTCACGACACAAGTTGGCGCCGCTGCCGCTGCTGCTTTCCATTTTGCTGTTGTTGTGGCACTAAGTCCTAAGACTGGTCTTGCGCAAGCCTTTCCATTCCTTATGAGTAGCCTAATCTCCTTAGCGTATTCCATCCCTCCCTCCCTCTTCTGTTCACTTCCCTCTAATGCTAATCTTCCAAGACCCTCGTGCCTTAACCCGTGGCCTGTCATCCCCTTTCTCTTGGTCAACGTCCTCCAAGTTTCTAACCTCCTGTGGACGTTTCGCAACTAAAGGGAATAATCCTCAAGAACAGACCTGGAGCTTCTCCGCGCGGCTCGGTAGCCTTGGCAAAGTGTCGAGTCATCCTTCTCCCGTCTTGAACCTAGAAGGGAAAAGGGAAAACTCCCTCTCATTCGTTGAGGATCAGAGAAGACAAGCATGTCCACATAAAGCACAATCGATGAAGAAACTTAAAACGGAATATGGAAACGGAATCACACTGGAAGGAGAAGAAATAAAAAAAAACACCTACTCTTTGCCGACGATATTGTGGTATTAGGGGAGTCAGAAGAAGACCCGGAAAGCATAATAAATGGCATGAACGTGGTCCTGAGGGAGAAAGAGTGCAACACGAGGATTAATAGAGGGGAAAACCAAGGCGATGTAGGTGTAGTAAGGGAAAACAGTGGAATAACAAAGGTTGTTAGACTGGGAAGCGATATTTTGAAGGAAGTTAAGGAATTCTGCTACTAGAGTAGGAACAGGGATTTACTTGCGGCTAATATAAGAGTGAATATTAGGAAACGTTGGTACGGAGCGTGGCTTTATAAAGTTGCGTAACGTGGACGATAAGGGAAAAGGAATAGAAGCCTTTGGAACGCGGTGCTGTAGGAGAAAGAGATGATGAGGTGGAAAAGGGAAACTAACCAGGAAGTTCTAAGCAGAATAAGGGGGGGAAGAGAGAAGAATATGGAGGACGTTGAAGGGGATAAAGCCACGTTTCAAAGAAAAGTAAAAAAAAGAGAAGAGTGTGGGGCCAAGGATGGAATCCGCCAAGCAGATTGTGGATGACGTGGCATGTGGTAGTTATACGAAAATGAAAAGGCTTGCGCATGATAGGTCAGACCAAGTCTACTACAGACTCAATAAGGCGACAACAACAACAACAGCCATTTTTAAAGGCTTCAATAAATGAATTATCTGACAATCATAAATTTACAAATAAACTTTTACTCTATTTATATGAGTCCTTTACATAAGGATTATTTGGACTTGGGAACAAACAGCAATTACTTGCCAACAGAAGAGAAACAGAAACAGCAATTTTTTTAAAAAACAAAAAAGGTTATTTATGATAATATTTCATTAAAATGTACAGAATTTGAATTAAATTATAAAAAATAATACAGACAACTGTCTGTTATTTTTTTTCTCCTAATAAATCTTGGACTATATTCTTGTCAACTCCATGTTGTTGTTGTTGTCTTCTACAAACAATCCTTGGTTATGTTACTTTTGTGTGATATTCATTGCAAGCTTGTAATTTATATATTATAACATTTATTCATAATAATAATAATAATTAATAGAAAATCAGTTTTGTCCTCACACCTCCTGCGGATGTAATACGCTAAGCAGATTAAGGGAGGATGCGGTGGTCATAAGCGGCAATGAAAAGGCTTGCGCAGGGGAGGGAGGTTGGCCCTGGATCAGACCAGTCTCAGGACTGGATACCACCACGACAACAACAACAATAGTTAATTCCAGGAAAATTTTCCCCTGATAAAGTCACAAACGTGAGGACGAAACCGCTCTAGGATTTGGAAATTGGGAACTTGGTTTGTGTTTGTGTGTGAATTGGTCTGGAATTTAATTTTATGTAAAGGCTTTTTTTTTAAAAAAAAATAAAAGTTTCCCCTGACTTGTTCAGTTTAAACTGTGAAGAATGGACCGAGAGTTGGTGAAAGTTGTCTTCTCTCTCTCCTTGTCTCTCTCTCCTTCTCTCTCTCTCTCTCTCTCTCTCTCTCTCTCTCCGTCCGTACGTGTCAGTAAGCAGATTTCTTTTCGCCTTGTTTACGAGTGTTTGGGAAGAAGGTATTTGCATGCCCTTCAGGAATGTTTGCCAAGTGCGTCATACAAGAGGACGAGACTCGACAACGGGGGTGGGGGAAATTATCATCTTCACGTGTCATGAAATAGTTTCGGTCCACTTTCCTCTCTTAGGCAACAGAAAAAAAAAGAAGCATACACAAGAAGAACAAAGAAAAGAAAAAAAAGGCACGCCCGAGAGAGTGTGCGGCGATTAAGGACTTCCTCAAGGTTCTATCACGAGCCTCATTGCTCAAATAGGATGCGAGTTAGAAGGAGAAAATCAGTTTGATATTTTTTTTCAGGAAGAACGCAGGAGGCGAGAGAAGCGATATTGACCTTGCTATATAATTTTAGAAGACAGGATAAGAAGGAAAAAGAAGAAAAAAAATATATCGGCCTACGTTCATGGGGCATGTGTAGATTTAGGGGGAAAGGGGTTTCGGTACCGAGAACTGGAACGCACTGTTTTAAGGGTTTTGAAGAACACTGGGAGGGAAAAAAAATATCGAGAAAGAAGGCTTACACACATAACCTCTACAGAAGACAGGCAGCAGTAATTAGGATAGAAGATCAAGGATGTAGCAGTCTGTTGCCCTTTTTTTTGGGGGGAAGGGGAGGTTAACAGGCTACATGAGGGTGATCCTGGAACAGGCAACTCCCCTTTAATAGCATAGGAAGGGAATTGAAAAGGGGGGATGGGGATGTGGAAGGTAGAGCAAGGTAGCCAAGGAAGGGTTAACTAGTGGGCCCCCGGGCTATGGTTTAAGGATCCTACCCTAGGGGTGTTTCACCTAAAGAGATGCAGGGAAAACCCTAGAAAACCTGCATCAGGTAGGTCGGGGGGCATTGGCTACTATTCTCACGCCCTTCCCTATGAATGACGGGAGACGAGTTTGCTGTGGGGTCGCAGCATTCCCTTCTCCGTGTCTCCACCAGTTTCAGGAGGCAGTTGGCCCCCGACTGATCCAATGGGATCAGCGGACAGCTCTTGCCATATGCCCAAGGTCTTTGACCCCGGTACATATACCTCCTAAAATAGGTGAAGGTGTCTCGGCATATGAGAACTTTGATAAAAAAATACCCAGAGAGAGAGAGAGTGCAGGAGGCATCCCCGACATGATCAGGTAAGCCCCGCAGTCACTCTGGGCTGAAGCGTCTGCGAGAAAACTCCCGCAGCGCCTTCGTACCTCCATCTGTTGCCCATGCTGTTTAATATATATATATATATATATATATATATATATATATATATATATAGAGAGAGAGAGAGAGAGAGAGAGAGAGAGAGAGAGAGAGAAATGTAGAAGGAATATCAACAAGAGAGCTTTATCAGGGTAGAACTCTAGATCAGAAGGTAATAGAAGAAGAAGAGGAGGAGAGGGTGGATGTTGAAGAAAGAGAGAAAAAAATGACGGGAGAATAGCTCAGACCAATAGGAAAACATGGATAACACAAGAAATTAGAAGAAAAAAAAACACAAGATCGATTAAAGGCGTAAATATAAAAATACGCGAGACTTGAAAATGGTGAAGTTCAGAACAGACGCTCCAAGCAAAGAGATAGGATAGGATAATAAGTGCAAAGCAGCCAGAGAAGAGGTTCGGCTTGCAAGAGAGAAACGCTAAAGCGGTTCAAAGATTTCACGGTGAAAGGGGAAAGTAGACGCAGCTTACAGGAAAAATTAAAAAAAAAAAGAAACAAACATCCGGATGGAGGAAAAAGTATCAGCAAGAACATCAGGAGGGCGGATGGGATGGGAAGCCAATTCTGGTTAAAGATGAGAAAGGAGAAAGAGATGGAAGGGAATATCAAGAAGAGCCTGTATCAGGGTGGAAATCTAGATCAGACGGTAATAGAATAAGAAGAAGAGGAGGATGATGAAGAGTTAGGGGACAAAATTTTGAGGTCATAGTTTGACAAGGTCATCCATGGCTGACAGACCTGAGCAATGGTAAATAGCCAGGAATTGATAACATTCCAGCGGAGTTGACAAGAAGCAGTATCATGGCTGTTCAGGATAATTTGTGAAACAGGAAGAATACCAGAAGACTTTAGTAAAAAAGAAAACATTAATAATAATATCCATACCGAAGAAGACTGGGGGCTGACAGACGCAGGACAATCAGTTTAGTCTCTCAGGCGTGCAAAACATTAACGAAAATACTATATGGGAAGATGGAACGACAAATAGAATCCGAGTTAGGAGAAGATCAGCTCGGCTTTAGGAAGAACTTAGGGGGGACAAGAGAAGCGATATTGACTCTGCGGATAATTTTAGAAGACAGGATAAGGAGAAAAAAAACACACACACAGACCTACGTTCATGGCATTTGTAGGGAAAAAAAAGAAAAACAACCACCACCTTTGATAACGTGATCTGGAACACATTATTATTAAGGATTTTGAAGAGCACTGGAATGAAATATCAAGAAAGGACGCTTATGCATGACCTCTACAGAAGACAGGCAGCAGTAATTAAGATCATAGATCAAGAAAAGAAAGCAGAAATCAAGAAAGGAGGAGTAAGACAAGGATGCGGTCCGTGCTGTTTAACTCATATATATAGACAACAGGCGATGAAGGAAGTTAAAACGGAAAAATGGGAAAAGGAATCATACTGCTGCAAGGGGAAGAAATAAAAAAACCCCACGCTTTGCCGAAGATATTGTAGTATTAGGGGAGGCAGAAGGAGACTTGGAAACCATAATAAATGGCATGAACGTGGTCCTGAGGGAGAAAGAGTTCAATATGAGGATTAATAGAGGGAAAACCAAGGCGATGTAGTGTAGTTTGTGAGAAACGGTGGAAAAAGGAAATTATAGGTTTTTTTTTCAGGGGGGTGCAAATCATTTATGTGTATATTGAAAAACAGAACAACGTAGCTGATAATAGAACCTTGAATCGCACAGACTCTGCAGGTTAAAGGGAGTCGGCCATCTTGACCAGAGCTGTTAACTGGTCATGACGTCATCACGACACGTGTGGATGGAGATTCCAGGAGTGCCAAAGGACCTGCACACACATCAACTGTTAGGGAATAACGGAAAGAGATGCTGTGGACGTTCGCGGGTGTCACTTAACGACAGCGAAAAAAGTGTGATACGTGGAATAAAGAATCAGATGAGAAGAGAGAGAAAAACGTGGGGGGAAAAAAATTACAACATGAGAAGAGAGAGAGAAAAAAAATTTAGCAGACCGAAATGCAAGATAGAGGAGAAGGAAAATGGTAAACATGAAAAATTTATCAACTCTGACGTCCATCAAAAAATTCTAGACATAGACGAGAGTGTAATAAATTTGTCTCGGTGATTAATTCATCGAGCAATTAACTTCTTGGCGCGCGCTGTGTTTTCACAACAGAAGGTGAAATTGCTTCAACAGCAACAAATCGAGTTGAATTTACGCCCCATCAGCCTCCTGACAAGCGCAGTCAGTCACGTGATGACGTCATCCTCCAGCAGGTGACGTCATCCGCCACGCGGCAAGGGCGAGGAGGAACGATTCTCAACCCGACACAGGAATTAGTACAACTCAAAACATAAAATTCACTCTTAATCAACGGAAAAAAGAAAGCGTAACTACTGAAGGAGTGTGGAGGGATTACGGCCTCCCTCAAGGTTCTATCATGAGCCTCGCTGCTCAAATAGAATGCGACTCAGGTGAAGATCAATTTGGTTTTAGGAAGAATTGCAGGGACAAGACAAGCAATATCGGACTTTGCGTCTAATTTTAGAAGACACGGGATAAGAAACAACACAGGCCTACGTTCACGGCATATGTAGATTTAGAAAAAAGAACAACCTTTGATAATGTGAACCGGAACACGTTATTAAGGATTTTGAAGAGCACGAGAATAAAATGTCGAGTAACGAGGCTTATACATCACCTCTTCAGTTACAGGCAGCAGTGATTAGAGTAGAAGAACGAGAAAAGAAAGCCGTAATCAAGAAAGGAGTAAGACAATCAGCAGTTATTAAGATCATAGATCAAGAAAAGAAAGCAGAAATCAAGAAAGGAGTAAGACAAGGATGTCCGTGCTGTTTAACTTATATATATATATACAACAGGCGATGAAGGAAGTTAAAACGGAATATGGGAAAAGGAATCATACTGCAAGGGGAAGAAATAAAAAACCCCTACTCTTTGCCGAAGATATTGTAGTATTAGGGGAGTCAGAAGGAGACTTGGAAAATATCATAAATGGCATGAACGTGGTCCTGAGGGAGAAAGAGTTCAATATGAGGATTAATAGAGGGAAAACCAAGGCGTGGAAAACAGTGGGATAAGGAAGGCTGTTAGATTGGGGGAAGGGATATTTTGACGGAAGTTTAGGAATTTCAGCTACTAGAGTAGGGATAGCAACAGGCGAGGAAGGATTACGGCTAATATAAGTGTGAATGTTAGAAAAATGTTGCTATGGAGTCTGGGGGTTTTCCACAAAAAGGCGCGAAACGTGGACGATTAAGGAGCTGCAGGCAGGAAAAGAATAGAAGCCTTTGACGGGACAGGAGAATGAGATGAGTGGATAGAATCATTAACGAGGAAGTTTCCAAGGCGAGTAGCGAACAATATGGAGGACGTTGATCATAAGGAGGGCCACTTTTATAAGGCCACGACGGTCTTGTGAAAATTAGCAATAGAGAGGGAAGTACGTGTGAGCGGGTAAGAACAGGAAGAGGGAGGCCAAGGGGTGGAATACGATAAAGAGGTTAGGGAGGACGTGGTAGGTAAAAGGTTTCCGCAAGATAGTTTAGCATGGAGGATGGTTGCAGCTGGATAGTCTTAGGACTAAATAATACAACAACAACAACAACTACAGCGTCGCCCCCTTTGCCCCCCTTCCCAAAATTAGGCCTAAAAAGGTCCTACCCGAAAGACCTACAAGAACTAGTAACACGGTAGACGATGACGTGACGTGTCAAGCGAGATGATTACACACCTTACTTACGTTTCATTGAAGTATTAACAATGTTTTACAAGGGGCAGGGATGTCCACAAGGTTCAGTTTGCGGTCCAGTTTTCTGGAATTTATGTATGGAACCCCTTCTGGACTCAGTCAACTGTTGGGGACATTATGATAGGATAGTAGAAGGAACCTCCAGGTCAGAACTCGAGGCCAACGCGCGAAAAACAGCCCCCTACAAGTAGTGGTGGTGGTACAACTACATAAATGGTGCAACAACAGAACAACAAAATAAAAACGAGCATAGCTTATAATAAAACTAGTTACCTGTTGATGAAAGGAAATTTATCCCGCAACCCAGTGGTCAAAATATGTGACAACGCTATAAAAAAAAGACAAAAAAAAAGCTTAAGGTATCTTGGAATTTGGCTGGACGACGACAAAAAAAAATACATTTTCGGGAGCAATATAGATGCACAATAAAAACCAAAAAGCGTAAAAGTAATGAATCAAATTACAAGAGTGGCAACAATTAATTTCCAAAATACCTTTAAATATTTTCAAGTTATACCACCACAATTCTCAATATTGGCAGCAATGACACAGGTTGAGCACGTGCATGGGGATTGAGGCTAGTTAAACCAATGCTTAAAAAATCCAACAAATTCAGCGGAAAACTTTGTGTTAAGAATATCCCCCAGGTGCCTTGAGTACAACCCCACCTTCAGAAGCACCAACAACAGTTCTCCTTCCTAGCTGCTGTTGTCCCGTTGGAAATCTAGAAATCAGCAGCACTGGATCAAAAAAAGAGAACCAGTGCAAAGTCGGAGGCAAGGAAGCAAATACCAAAATAGAAATTAAAGAAGAAATATTAAACATTTGGCAAGAAAGATGGAATTCATCGAATAAAGGGGAGAAGTGTGTGTACGAAATTCTACCTAACATAAGAGAAAGATTACACCTGAACCCAACCAAGTGGGAATGACTGATGGATGTAGACATTATTTCACGTCCGTATTTCCGTGTATGAGGTTATTTAAGGTGCATGTCGTGGGGCCGTGTAAAGGGTTAGGGAAAGTGTGACGCACTTCGCCCCAGGGCATCGCCGGGCACTCGGCTGGCTGGCTGGTAAACGTAATTAGCACATACTTTGGTTGGACTCACCGAAGTCTCGCGGTGAGCTCCCGGGCGCCGACTGAGGTCCCTCGCCTCTCCTCTCCTCTCCTTCAGCCTGTCAGGATAATTAACATAACATACCGCAAGACGGACGGAGGCTTCTTCCTCCCAAGGGCAAGGCATTCCTACCTCCGCGGCGGCGGCTCAGGTGACCTTGACACAGCCGTTACGCTTGACCCACTAACATCAACATGCATCAATTATAACAGAGGTCAGCGCCTCCAGGAACCCCACTGGGTGTGGTGATGGCTGTCTCATGCAGCAAACCTCTATGCTAACCTGCATGCCCTGCGCAAGCCTTTTCGTTTCTACATGCCAGCTACCACATCCTCCCTAATCTCCATCTCCCTCCTCCCCCTTTCCCCTGATGCTAAGACAACCTCACGTCTCAAAGACTTGTGTATACTGACTGTACACAGAAACTAATTCAAATTTTTTACCCTGTCATTACCGAATATGCTGATTTATTCAACTGAAATGAATTCACTTTTGGGCGTTTCCAAAAAAAAAACATTCTTCTGTAGTAGACGGACAGCAGCTTTCACAGCAGTTTCTTATTGGCACGGGCTGTTTCAGTTCTGGTTGGGAAGAAGTCAAGAGCATGGCGTGGCTGATGCTGCTTTAGAGTTTTCCATCATTCAACTTAAATTGTCCCTCTGTAGCCAATCCTCTACGGAGAGAGAGAGAGATAGAGAGGGAGAGAGAGGGGGAGAGAGGGAAAGAGGGAGAGAGAGGGGAGAGAGGGGAGAGGGGGGAGAGAGGGAGAAAGAGAGGGAGGGGAGAGGGGGAGAGGGGGAGGAGGGAGAGGGGGAGAGAGGGGAGGGGAGAGAGGGGAGAGGGGAGGGAGAGGGAGGAGGGAGGGAGGGGAGAGGGGAGGGAGGGGGAGGGAGGGGAGGGGGAGGGGAGGGAGGAGGGGGAGGGGAGGGAGGGGGAGGGGAGGGAGGGGAGAGAGGGTGAGGGAGGGAGAGAGGGTGAGGGAGGGAGAGAGGGGGGTGAGGGAGAGAGGGAGGGAGAGGGGGAGAGGGAGGGAGAGGGGGAAGGAGGGAGAGCGAGGGGGAAGGAGGGGGAGAGATTAGTGAGGAGAGGCTCTCAACCGATACCACGAATAATAAACCAACAAATGCGTACAAAAATATTTATTCCGAAACCAATTGTTTGATTTATTACAAATACAAAGAATAGATATACACACATTAAACTATTTTACAAAAATAAATAGCTAAAAAAAATACAAATTGTCTTTCTCAAATACAGAACAAAATACATTTAAAAAAATTTTTTTTAGCCACGAGTACAATTTACCTCATAAAAAAAATATATATTTTAAGTCTCTAATGGTGCAAACTTTGGTATAAGAATGTGAAATGAAATTATCGGGAGGTTGAAATGTGGTGAAAAAAACAACAACTACTATGATGTGAAATGGAAGGTGGTGGTGGTGGTTCATGCTCTTACTACTTACTGATGAAGACATTTGGTTTTATTGGTCATGGTAACTTAAATAACAACGGGGGCAACAGGGGGGGGGGGGAATCAGCAACAACAACAACAACAGGCTTGCTACGTGTAACCATTAACTAGGAGTTTAATTACGGCAGAGTTAGTCGAGAAGAAAAAGCATGTCAGCTTGGGGGGATTAACTAAAAAAATCAATATTAAAATTATAATTTTCTGCTTTAGAATCAGAACCTTTTTTTTTTGTCGATGGCACGAAGGCCGCTAACTTATATTTATGAAAAATTGCTTTATGTTAGTGTAAATGACAATTTTTTTCTGGGATCCAGCACGACCTTCCAGTAGCGAGCTGTGCCGTCGTCGTCAAGTGCAGTTCAGTTCCGTTGAGACAGCTGTCTAGTCTCCTCTGCTCTGAAATCGCTCTACACCTGATGACGACAGCACAGCTCGCTCTCGAAACATCGCAGTTTTAATAAATTCTTAATAATATTTGATTTAAAATAAACTGTTCCGGCAGTCTGAACAATAACATCACAACAATTTAAACCAGTTCACACGGTGGCAACAACAATTTTATTTCGTCAGTAGCTTCCG
The DNA here is from genome assembly GCA_034510155.1 of Eucriotettix oculatus. NCBI lineage: Eukaryota > Metazoa > Arthropoda > Insecta > Orthoptera > Tetrigidae > Eucriotettix > Eucriotettix oculatus. The sequence goes on from CM067379.1 coordinate 6,799,128, forward strand.
GCTAATCTCTCCACAATCATCCGAAATTGTTGCGAATGTGACATGTACAATTTGGTCATATGGAGGTTTTTATGTCGAGGTCTTTAAAATTTGCAGCCGTTTCAGATGGTTGTGGTGACATTAGCCGAAAGGTACTGATGAAATAAAGTAATTGTGACTTTAGCGGAAAGGCAAGAACGAAACAAGGTCAACCGGACCAGGGAACTCAAACTCGGGACCTCCCAATATGTCCATTACCGTATTGTGACTGTTTTAAATTAACATGATATTGCAAAAGAAAGTTTCGCATACATTTTATATCATAATCATTCATTTTATTATTCTGACCCCAGTGGGTTATATATATATTCATATCTGGTCAAAGTACGGTGCTCAGTCGATTACAGTAACAACAGGAAAACAGACTCATATTTGTTTGTCAATTCTTCGGATTCATACTTTTCGACATTTTTCACATCAATTCTGTAAATTAAATCTTTCACAATTAATTCAAACATTTAACTGGCAGTTCAAGGAATAAGTAGAACAATTGACGAATGATCGGCGACTTAAAATTTGCTTAAACATTGCTGTTTCATTAATTGACAATTTTTCAATTTAATCGTGAAACATTTGATTCAAAGGATACAAATGTCTAAAGATCTGAAGAATTGATAAAATGAAGATTGAGGAAAGTTTCCTTTTTCTCTATTTAAATGAAATCAATTTTTGACCAGATGCAAGTAATGTTTTTATTTAGCGGAATTGACTTTTCATCACTATATTTTGGACTTCCTCAGTCAACGTCAAATTTTGATGGGGGGCGGAAAAAATATGCCAAATGTTATAAAAATCTAAACTTGACTGCCTGCAAGGACAATTATCGTGAAAAACAGACGTTTTTGATTTACTATTTTCTCATTATAACTAAAATATTAAAAAACAGCCCTATACTGTTTCAAATACAGTTCTCAGGTTTCAACCCGGGTCAAAGTTTCCTTACGCGACGTTTCGAGGGCGAGCTTCGCCATCGACTACCTGACGACGATGGAAGGGTTTGCCTGCCGTCAATGTGTCGTGCAAGCAACGTTGACTCGGGTTGAGACCCCGAGGAACGAAATTTGCAAGTAAGGTTCTATGACCAAAAAAGGTTTTAGGGAACAGTGGGAATTTGAGACAGTCAACGGACCAGGAAAAAAACTCGCCACTTGTATTTCTTTGGAAAAGAAAAAAAAAACCTTAATCATAACTGAACATAAAGCAATTACTAAAATATTAGGGCAAGATGTCAGTATCGCTGAGGCCTGAAAGACCTGACAGATTTATCCCAAAAAAACAATTACAGGTTTCTTTTTTTGTTATTCAAGAACTAAAATACTGTGTGAAAGTATCGGAAGTTACAGGAGGATTCTTCCTGCAATTTCAACCAGGTAAACACTCGCATTTCTTTAAAAAGGAAAGACAATTTATGTTAAGAGTACACAAGAGGTTTGATAAAAGGAATCAAAATGTAAGTGAGGCAAGACAGAGCCTTAAATTCGTGTGAAGAACCAACGTCGATGATCCTCTGGCATTAACTACAACCAATAGAATAAAAGCGTCGTGTCCATCTGGATTGACGACCGTGGACACAAATGGCGATGAACATACCAACAAGCAACAATTAATTGTTGGAGTAGAAAGTCTGTTGAACTTTAAATGAAGAGTTAAATGTAGACATTGACACCAATAGCTGTTTTAAATGTGCCGCTTTACAAACTAGAAGAATGTCTTTCAATAAAATTGGATGAGTATCGGAATATTAAAATGGATCCTATATGACGCATTGCAAGAAAGGAAGGAAATATTGTGCTTGGGATTGAGAAAGACCGTGAACTTGAAGAGCGTCCAATATCAGAGTTTGAGAAAGAAGTTGTAGATGGTGAAGAATAAAATTTCATAGTCTCTTCCAGCAACATGGCTAAACCTCAAGAACTGCTTGAAGACCTAGAAAAGCGTTTGGATAAGAAGAAGCAGTTACGAGTGAAGTTGAATTTGTTATGTGTCAGACTGCGTGAAGAAACACTTCATGGTAGCAGCTCCTCCGTAAAAAGCAAATATCCCCTCCACGATTGCGCCTTCTTTGTTTGACTGCGCATCTGACACGTGCCCGACTATTCCTTACAACCTACAAACATTTGTCACTTAAATATATATATGTGTTTAATTTTAAGAAGAGGCACGAGTTTAATGTATTGTCACATTATCATATGAATTGTTTTAAAGGTTTTGCTATCAACCGTAAGATCCGTTTATGGTAAACAGTCTACAACATCGATTCTAATCCCTTTACAAGCAAAATGATGACGTTGGAGACTTTCTCAAATATTAAAGAAAGACCCTGGACATTCTGGGTAAAAACGAAACTTCTCCAAAGGTTTTTATTAACTGAAGACGTCCCGAAAGTTGGGGACGAAACATCTTATTTTGAATTGATAATCTTCCATTTCTGGGTTTTAGTCATTGATTGTATTTTACTTGTAATATTAAGTCAGATGAATCTAATTTTTTTTAATAATTACATAAAGAGTATGGGCAAGACTAACAAGACTAAATGTGTCAAGAAGGATTTACCAAGCCAGTGGTGGTTATCAAATTTCCTTCTCCTACTACACATCCTTATTATAAAATAATGAATGGGCAAGGTTTTCAAACATCGTTAGTAAAAGCAAACGTTAAATTAAATACTGGCCAAGCAACAGTGTGCCCAACGATTTGAAGATGAAACAAACAAGCAAAATTTTGCTCACCATTTCTTCACACACACTACTTAAAACTTACAAGGAATTATTAAAATAAATATCCATTACTTAAGTTATACAAAAGTTTTGCTTATACATATATATATATTACCCCACAACCAATTCATTAAAGCCATTGTACCAGTTTCAGAGAAAGAGAAGGCGAGAGAGGGAAACAAAAAATTCTTACAACTCTTTCCATAAACATTATTCAGGTACAGAATACAACTAAGAGAATGTGATAAATTCAACACGACGATGTAATAACGGTTTATATAAATGGGGTGAGGAGAACTCTCCGATATTTATTGTGAGCAGGAAATGAATCAGATCCTCGGCGTCCGACGGAGTCGCCGAACAGGAAACTCTGGAGAGTTACGCTCATAAACTACTTCCCCGTCACTATATATATATCAAACATACCAATAAAAAGAACTAAAAAAAATTAGTATAAAAGTTTTAATCTAAAAAATATTTGGTACTCTATTAAATACTATATATATATAACGTTAAATATGTTTGTATAAATAAACTAAATACTAACAGCCTTTGGAAACAAAAAAAAAAAATACGAGTCATGCAGTAAACGAAATTTGTAAGTGAGGTTCTATGACCAAAAAAGGTTTTAGGGACAGTGGGAATTTGAGACAGTCAACGGACCAGGAAAACAACTCGCCACTTGTATGTCTTTGAAAAAAAAAAAAACCTTAATCACGACTGAACATGAAGCAATTACTAAAATATTAGGGCAAGATGTCAGTATCGCTGAGGCCTGAAAGACCTGACAGATTTATCCCTCCCAAAAAAAACCATTACAGGTTTCTTTTTTTTTTTTTGTTATTCAAGAATTAAAATACTGCGTGAAAGTATCGGAACAGCAAATACGAAAAGTTACAGGAGGATTCTTCCTGCAATTTCAACCAGGTAAACACTCGCATTTCTTTAAAAAGGAAAAGACAATTTATGTTAAAAGTACACAAGAGGCTTGATAAAAGGAATAAAATTCAAGTGAGGCGAGACGGACCCTTAAATTCGTGTGAAGAACCAACGTCGTCGATCATCCTCTGGCATTAACTACAACCAATAGAATAAAAGCGTCGTGTCCATCTGGACTGACGACCGTGGATACAAACGGAGACGAACATACCAACAAGCAACAATTAATTGTCGGAGTAGAAAATCTGTTGAACTTTAAATGAAGAGCTAAATGTAGACATTGACGCCAATAGCTGTTTTAAACGTGCCGCTTTACAAACTAGAAGAACGTCTTTCACTGAAATTGGAAGAGTATCGGAATATTAAAATGGATCCTATATGACGCATTGCAAGAAAGGAAGGAAATATTGTGCTTGGGATTGAGAAAGACCGTGAACTTGAAGAGCGTCCAATATCAGAGTTTGAGAAAGAAGTTGTAGATGGTGAAGATACGAATTTCATAATCTCTTCCAGCGACATGGCTAAACCACAAGAAGTTCTTGAAGACCTGGAAAAGCGCTTCGGGAAGAAGAAGCAGCAGATTGCACGTCAGTCACGAGCGAAGTTGAATTTGTTATGGGTTAGACTGCGTGAAGAAACACTTCATCAAGCTGATGATAATACTGTAAAATATATGTAACAATATTGAAATTAAGTTCAAATTACAAACACGATAACTCTTAAACATTTCAAAAAATAAATTTGCTCATAGTTAATATATAAGTATGAAATATAACTCAACAAAATTTCAAATTACACTTAACATGGTTTTTACACCGACATTTAAAAGAACTGTCCATTACGTAAATGAGAGATTGGAAAATGGATTTTTTTTTGGAAGAGAACCACCGGTACTGGTGCTCAGATTCACACCGCGAAAGACGAACAGAGTCTCTATGGTTAAAAACCTCAGTTTCAACATTTACCGAAAAATTATGGATCCAATTTCTCATTGACGCAGAAGACAGTGGACGAAGCTGTATAACCAGTTTAACATTTATCAGAAATATTCAGCTTTCTTTAACATCAGTAAAGCCAACTGGGAAAATTTTAACCATAGAATGCACAAACTGTAAGCCAATATATATATATCAAAAAAATTGTACAGTATTTTATAGTTAATTCAGTAGAACAACATCAAAAAAGAACTGAATCAAGCACAAACTTTTTTTTTTCTCCCAGTGGTAACATAAATTTTATGTTTGTGTAAAAGAAACTCAACTAATTCACATTTTTAACAACAGTTTACATATTTGTTTACATTAAACATACATGTCTAATAAAACTTTTAAATAAATTTCTTGAAGTGTAGAAAAAAAATATATATATGTCTATTTATATCATAAGCGTAAGTACAAATTAGCAACAGACTTTACATTCCAAAATTTGACCCAGACAGTTATTAATTCCCTTTTATAAAAAATATTTTATATATATATTATACATGATGGGATACTTCCTTTCTTTTCTTTTTTTTAAAAAAAAATATTCCATTGCTGATTAAGCCTAGACAAATAGTCAAACGAGAGAACTATTCACACAACTACTTTGGGCTTCAACAAATTTTAGACTCTGTAATATGTTTTTAAACCTTCGTACCCTGTTAGATAATTATTATCATCAACACCTGAATCAAAGATTCCTACAGCTCTCCATTTCAAGAAAGGAAACCATAAGTTTCCCCAATTTCATAACAACATAGGATTTCCTGGTCATATCGACTAAATAAACGATTCCGAGTTCGTCTACAAAGGGTAAATTGCTTTATTATGACACAATCGGCGACGGCGGAGATGGAATTTTCTCTGAAATTTTATGTCATCGTAAAGGATAACCCAGTCGATAGACGAGACTTTTTCAGTATTTTGCAATTTCGTTTTTAAATATTACAATTGCTCAACAAGGAGCCACATTATATATATATATATATAAAAAGTTTGTTTTAACAATATATATGCTTTACTCTAGTTTTGATCTAAGCAAATAATTACTCAAACAGAACGGAGAACATAATTTTTGCCAGTATACCGTCTCGCTCCGCCAGGGCATTACGCAAATTCCAAACAGTTTTATTTAAATAATTTTAACACACACACAGAACATACTGGATTATTGTACACATTTTTTTTTGAAAGTTTAAAATATCAAGTGATAAAATTGACATTAATATTTGGTAAACCAGCCAAAATGTTACGAAGAATAATTTTCATATTAGATATTTTATAATATTTACCATAATGAAGTAAATAATTGGATAATACAGCAATGAATGTACATGTTTTTTTTTATTGAAGTAAAATGTGTACGACAAATTACTACGATTCAATCATCTTACGGTAATGAAAAAATATATCAAGACGGAACCACTTTTCTTGTAAGGCTTAGAGAAACAGACTAAAAAAAAAAACTACAGCATGATTATTAAGACAAAATACACTGCCCCGGCATATTCTAACGCACCTATGTGCCTCCATTTCCTCGGCAGCTAATACTGGAAACCGGGTAGCGGAGTCCTTCAAACCTTCAGACCCGTGTCGAGGCCCAGCAGCTGTTTCATTAACTCGTAAGTGGAAAACGACACGGCGACCATGGGGACGGCTCTCAGGTAGTTGATGCTGATGCCACGGTACAGCCCTCTGAGGACCCCATTCTCACGGTATATCAGGCGTATCGTCTGCCCCATGCCCATGCTGTGGAAGCATATAAAAAAATTTCATCGACATCTTGCATCAAGCCTAAAGAAAAATACAAATACTTGATGCAAAGGGGGGGGGGGGGGAAGGGGGAAGGTAGAGGAAATTAATGCAAGTGTACAGAACATTTCAAAATGTCCACAGGTTTTCAATCTAGAACAAACTCTCTGACAAAGTCAGGCGTGCAAAAATGAAACAAGTACACGCTCCTGATTTCTTATCATTATTGCCATAAAATTAATTTACTTTATACAGTGCAGAAGCTATTGCTTTAAGTTTAATTAGTAAAGATTTATAACATACCAACTAATAACCAGCAGCACCATCACCAGCAGAATGAATATCCATGTAGGAGAAGAGAGAAAATATGGAAAGTAGAGAAATTAGAAAAAAAAAATAAGCTCTTAACAAAATAGATAGATTAATCATATTATTTATCTCATAACATGCAAAAAAAAATTGAACATGTATACACTTATCAACAAAATACTGAAAGGTTTTGCATGATGACCTTGTAGCATACACTTACATATTATTAAATTAACTTTACCCTAAAAAAAAAAAGCTTTTCTTTGACAGTTCTTATGAAACTGAGAATAATTGAGAAATGTTGAAATTTTAATTCTATTTCTGACCAGAACTAGTGGCTTTAGTGGTTTAATTTTACAACTTATTTATGTAAATAACGAAATAAAATTTATGACCTGCCTCAGACTCTTGATTTTTCAATGCAATTAAAAAAAAGAACAACGTTTCAGTACATATTTTTACCATCCTCAGGTTATTATCCTAACTGTCGCCACAAGTTTAAACACAATCAGATAAAAATACATTTAGAATTATAACGCAAAATTCTACAAATTTTAATTATACATTCAGTTTTATTATGACGGCACGAGTTACATTAGCAGAGGAACCTGGGGAGAAATTTATAAAAAATGGTAACACTTTTAATTCTCAATATATTGTATCTGATAGTAGAAATATGTACTGAAACATTGTTCTCTTGCAAAGATGGAAGATTTTCTGCTTAAACATTTCTTGGGTTTGCATCCAGGTTAAATTAAGCTTAAGCCGTGGCATTTTGATGGCGTCGTCCGCCATCATTCCCAAGTGAAGGAGAAAAGTGTGTCAGAGTACGCCATTGAAACATTGTGTTGTGGCCTAACCTTAATTTAAACCGGGTGGAAAGCCGAGACTCGTTTATCCATTGCTCTTTATAATTGCATTTAAAAACAAAGTCTGGATCAACTCGTGCAATTTTTTAATTGGTGCCTTCAATATTTGGTCAAATAAATATACAAGTTGGCTTCTTGACATTCTATACAATTTATAAAAGCATTTCAGGCCAGATCTCCTTTCCTGGTTCAACGGTTTGCGAGACTCTTAGTTAACAAGTTTATTAACATTATAAAGTATAGCAAAAATAATTAAAACAGGTGAATTGTGGTTATATAGTTTATCATTACACAATTTTATAAATGGAAGGATGTTTAAAAAAATAAATTGAAACTAATGTGAAGAAAAAGAGAGATGGCCAGAGAACAGACAGTAAAGCTGCCCCAGATCCCCTTTTTAAAGCGTTCATGCGAGAAACATTGCACGAGGTTCGTTACACCTGTAGGAGAATTACTTTAACGAGTATTTTTGAAGTGACTCACCCAAACTTTCTCGTGTCAGGGTTCATCATGGCAAGCTGCATACGCCTCCTGGTAACATCCAACGGGTAAGCTAAAGACTGAGCCGCTAAACCGGCGAAGCCGCCGCAGAGCAACTTCGCAGGCAGAAGTAAAACCAGTCCACCTGCAAGTGTAAATTGCCAATGTGAATCTTAATTTATTCCCCCATCCCCCCACCCGCCCCAGGATTAGTTACTCTTCTCTTCCACAAGGAACATGATTTAATATCAGTACCATTCAGTAAAGAGACTCTAAATTCGACCGAATATTGATGCCATGTACGAGGCGAGACGTACCTGTGTTCCTGTCGCACGGCTCACAAGTGACGTTGGGAATATACTTCATGCACAGATACTTCAACTGCTCAAAGCAAAAGAAGCTGGTCCCTGCATATGGTATCATACCACAAACCGTGGGCAAGAACCCGCGGTAAAGTGCACGGATGCCGCCTTCCTGCAATTAATAATAGTAACAACTTTGAACAGTAGACTACGTAGAAAACTACAATAGATAACAAGTGCGCCTGATATTTTCCCCCATGAATATTCCAGTTTGAAGTATGGAAATCTTGTAAAACAAATGGCTTTAACTCGCACCAAGTTTTAATATTACACATTCCTACGTCGCAGACCTGCGAGTGTCTTTTAATAAACGGTGGTCGTAACTGTGGCACAGTGAAGTTGGTGGAGGCTGTGTAGAGAAATAGATTAATAACATCCCTTAACTTCCAGCTGACATCTCAATGAACCTGGTTGATGCAGTTTATTTCAAACGTCAGGCGAGGGGAATCATATTTTCTACAAATCTGAACTTGTACTAGTTACAGAAATAATTTTTAAAAAAAGAAATCGACACTTTCTACCTGCTTCAAATTGAAATGGCATTAAAAATTAATATCAGAAGAAATTAATGTGCGACTACTGTGATCTTACAAAGAAATATGATGCATACTAAACTTCACTCAGCTGTAACAAAACATTTTCAAGATTTTATTAGCTACATATTTTTTCCCTTACATAGGAATGAAATCTAATACAGCTGATTTATTACTCTAATTGAATTGAAATAAATGCGCCAAATATTTTAGAAAAAATTAATTCTTAATAACACGAGACATAGATTTAGCCACTTACCTCTCTGAAAATTGACTCGGCCGTGTGCTTGATACCAGTGTACACATGTTCTCCTGTAACTTGAAAGGCGAGACGCGCTCTGATGGTATCCAAAGGGTACGTGAGAGACACGGCAGTGACGCCTGCACAAGAACCAGCCAACAGTTTTGCAAGGTGGGAGTTGCTGCCAAATAAGGAGGCCAGGGCCTGTAAACAGATCAAGATCGATTGAATATTTCACTCCTGCCCGAGTGAGGAGGACAAGGGAAGTCGAGGTACAGCATCGTACCATTCTGTGTCAGGTCAGTATTTAAGAAATTAAATCCATAAAAGTGGACAGTGAGAATTTGTTATTTATATGAACAATTAAAGTTGCCAAATAACATATACTTTTCCAGTGTATCAACTTAGCAAAAAGATGTATTTAGATAGCATGACTTTTGTTGGTTTGGAACCTTTGATTAATAAAATTTTTAAGCTATTCTACAAAAATGAAGGAAAACTGAAGGTCCTTAACAAAAACGGAAATTTGCATACTCGCCCAAAAATTAACTGTAATTAAAGCTGAAATCAGAATGGAATATATTTTTTAAATAAAGTAATTGTATTATCAGAATCATCAATATTATAAATAAAACAAAAAGAATGGCCAAATGTCACAAATGGAATAATTTAATTAGACTATGTTTTGTCCCCCCAAAACTTTAGGGAACTCCTCAAATTTTTACAAAATTTAATTTGAAGACCTCGAGGAGGTTCCAAAAGTTGAGGGGGATGAAACATATTCTAATTAAATCATTCCATTTCTGACATTTGACCATTCTTTGGGTATCATTTAGAGAATTTAGACAATATTTATTGCCATTTTTGTACTTTTTCTCTCTCACACCCCTGAGACCAAAATTTTGTAATCACATTCTATACACAATTTAAAAATACAGAATGTGTTGCGTTTTGAAAATTTTATTCCAGAATGATGAAGTAATAGGAGGAAATGGTATACAAAAGGGGGAAATGGATGATTGTTCAGGTTGTTTTTTTTCAGTTAACAAAATCCCTTTAGAAAGTTAAGTCTAGAAAGAAAAATTTTGAAATAATTACAATGATAAACAGAATAGTAAAACACTTTTACAGATTCTCATGAGATAAGGTATGGCAAAATGCTTAAAAACAAATTGAAATTAATGTATGTTAAAAATTTGTTCTCAGGATTCCACTCGGCTATCGATCGACATTTGTTAGTTCGTGTGGCAAACAAACATCGATATCCCGAGTGGAATCCGGGGAACACTTCATTCAGCCGGGAATATATCCATGTAAATCTACTTTACAGTCCCTCTTTTTTTAATTAAAGACATTGTACTCCTAAATGTTGTCTATACTAACCTTGTTATACTTTTCAAAAGAGAAGAACTGGATTGCAGAGTAAGGAAAGATTCTAACCATCTGGGCACCATTTCCTTTGTAAAGAGCCAGAAAGTTTTCCTTGTGGACAATATGCTTTAGGCCCGAGATGACACCTAAATTTTTTAAACGTTTTTTTTAAAACCACATAAAAAATTATAATCTATAAAAGAAGGATTTTAAGCCAAATAATAAAATTAAAGTACTGTGGAAATAAAAACCTTTTTTCTGCGCAATTATTATTTAATTTCTTTGTGTACACGCTGCCATGGCTAACACAATACTAGGAAAAATATTGGCAATTTTTAATCTAGAAAATAAGACTCTTGACATTACCTAGGTGTTTGTAGTGCTTATTGTGTGCTTGAAGCAGAATCTTTATTCTATCCAATGGAGCGACCGCAGTCTTGGAACACATTCCAGCAATACCTGGAATCACAACCACAAATTAATTTACTACACTCGAAAGCATGTTGAATGGTACGGTTCGCGTCAGTAAAAATTTCACATAGCAATGTATGCAGTGATACAAAATTATTATATAGGTAAGGGAATGGATAAACAGTTCTTGGGTTTCCACCCGGGTCAAATGAAGCTAAAGCCACAACGTTATAAAGGCGTTCTCTTTCACTTGAGAACGATGGCAGATTACGCCATCGAAACGTCATGGCTTAAGCTCGGGTGGAAACCCAAGAACTGTTTATCCAGAATATACACCAGGAAAACCTTTGATCTTTCATAGGTAAGAGATTGATAATTTAGCATTTAAAGTGGGTTATTTTAGGATATTAATGACGGTCTTAATAAAACAAGCCTAAAATATGCTGAATATTTTGTTGTTGTTGTTGTTATTATAAAGGCTTGCATTTATGGCCAATGCAGACAGAACGGTAATTAAGATGTTAACGAAATACTTTACTATGTTCTTGTAATATTCTTTTTGACCTCATCAGCTAACAACCTACAACAGACTAATGATTTTAGGTTTCAAAAGTAGGTCATTACATGTTGAGGTCCAAATCGTATTAGAAGAACGTAGTAAAGTATTTCTTTAATTTTCCAATGGCCGTTCGTTTCTTAAAGGCCACTAATTCAAATATGTCTAACTTCCCCTGAATAATTCTCTTGTTGTTATTTCTGAACTAGATTATTCTAAAAAAAAATCTAACTTAAATTGACTCCACTTATTTCAATTAATCTCCCATTTTATGAATAATCTGCAAGATCTGATTCTGAAAAGTGGATATTTGTTCAGTTTTTCTTTTGGTTGATTATAATTAATGTTATTTAAACTTTTCAATTGAAATTATTAACAATGTTTTATTTTTCTATAAATAATTCAACATGTAAGTGAGCATTGTAATACAACATATTCTGCAAAATCAAACATTACAAACCTGACCCTTAAGATAGTTACATTTTAATATGAATATTTTCTCTTTGGTACAATTTTAATTTAATGAAGCAGGAAGATGTTCATGTAAGAGAAAGTTGTCTTGAATTGGTTCATCTGGTTGCATTCTTTCACTGGCCAATTATCCAGAGAAAAGTGAAAGGATAATATATATGTTTCTCTTTACAAGTGTGATCACATGACACTTATTATATAAATTATTTAAATTAAATAAAGGTTTTCATTATTTAAATATTATTAATGAAACCTTGTGTTGGAAATTAAAATTAAGATTTTATTTAATCACAGATATTTAAATGCTACAAATATCAACCTTACCTGAAATCTTTGGAAATTGTATATTTTATTTTACTTAAGACCTGCTTCTGTGACCACGGGAATAATATATTTAGTAACAAAGTTTAGCATTTAAAAGAAAAGAAATGTTGCGATACACTCGCACAAAGCATTTTCCATTCTCAATCTATATATAAAATAAGGGGGTTTACATGTCCTTTTACAAAAATGCAAATCATAGAGCCACAACTGATAACCTCACCCGTGGAATATTTTTGTAAATCATAAATTATTCATGAATATGCTAGCTGTATTTTTAAGCCTAGCACCAACAAAAATTATTAACCACAGCAAGCTGTACAGTATCATCATAAATATGCTAACATTTACAATACTGTTAATTTTATGTTGGTGAATAAATTTATCAACTGAATCTATTTTTATTAATAGAAATTTATCATTAATTGGATTATATACAGAGAAACATTTCCTGGGTATACTTTGACGTAGAAACCTGTATTCTTTCTAGAATGTCACCTTTCCTAAACACATTTATATTTAAAGGAAATTGTTCACTTCTTTGGCATTATCTTATTTATACTCTGTATGGCCAGGCTTGTAAATTTCTGTGTCCTCATTAGTCAGATTAATCAATACAATAAAAAAAACTGAAAATATAATCACCTTCTAATGTGAAAAAGAGTTTAAAGTAAGATAATGTGATGTTACATAGAGTTAATTTTAATTATTCTACGTCAAATAGATACAGTGTAGACTTTCGTTAATCAATTGCTTTGTATTTAGGAAAATAGTAAAGTGACAAGAGCATCCACGGTAAACAAATTACCCAACTATTACAGTATAAACTTGAGAAATTCACTGCTGATGGAGATACAACTGTACAGCTTTGTGATTTAGTTTACAACAACAATTTGAACAAAGTAACATTAAAAAAAAAACAAGTCAGTGTGTAACATATTTTAAAATGTTGTGGAATAAAACTATATTTTAAAGTTCTTATCACTTACCACCTGCTAGAAGAGATTTGATCGTAAATTCTATGGTTTTCTCTTCCTTTTTGACTGTCATGGTACCGAAGTGTTGGAATGAGCATCAGATGCGAGAGAGTATGCCACACGTTCACTTTCTCCTAATGAATGTCATCCGGAACTCCTGGAACCTACTTCGAATTAGAGTTTTAAGTAGTCCGAGTGAGGGACCAATATGATAAACAGAAAATTCTCAACGCAGCGACTCGTAACTTGAACGAAATACGATACTAATACATTAAATACATTAAAATGTTCTTATCATGTTACTAAATTCAATGGATTTATGACGAATCATTTCGCATAAATTTGTCAACGTATCAGCTGTTTGATGTATCCAATCGCGCAACATTTGTCAACCTGGAGTTACAATGTGCCCAACGAAACTAAAAAAATCTGTTATATAATATTAAATGTAAATCTCACATAAAAAACATAAAACGTATTAAACCATATTAAAGTAATCAAAAATTTAATCAAAAATAAGCTTCATGATCCATAGGAAGAAGTATTTAAGAAAATAGAATGTTCGCATCTTGTAAACTGTTGGCAACAGTGTAGCGAAATGTATTTGTTTCCTGTAGAGCGAGATTTAAAGGACTTCAAGTTTAAATATTAGTTTTAAGACAAAAATGAAGTTTAGAGGGAAAATGTGCGAAGTTCTATGCATAAAGCAATTTTCAAGTAACTAAAAAATTCTAATTATTTGTGTATAGTTTGATTTCTTCATTACCATTACTGAATCATATATATATATTTTTTTACAGATATCATATGTGTACTTGCAAAGATGTCCAAAAAATGTATTATTCGAATTCAACCAGATCAGATCACTTTTTCAATACCCGAAGACGGAGGTATGTCTGGAAAATCAACTGTCTGGTGTCACATTGAACAAACAAACTTTTTTAACGAGTATAATATGGTCGGAATATCAGATACTCAAAATATAATATATTTGGAATTTCACCCTGGTCAGTACAAAATTAAGGACTTTTGATTTATGTATTTAAACAAAAACCAATCAGTATTAATTTTTAACTCACTTAGACTTGCTGGCCAAGGCTACAGCATCGTTGAGAAATTCATCACTTACACGCTCTGTAAAAATTAAACTAACAAACAAGAAGTCACCCTGCCTGACAGTTGAAATAGAGTTGGTGAGTTTGATTGTGTCGCCGCTTTCATTGCACGGATTATGTTTCTCGGTAACGGTCCCATTATTATTTGTCGCAGCTCTCACAAACTCATTCTCGAGTTTGTATTCACGACATCCCGGTCGACGTTATTCCTCGACGGCAGTGGATCACCTTCCAAGAGCCCCAGATACCCAACTTTGATGTATGTACATAAACTTTCCTCTAAGAAGTCTAGTGTTCTCATTTTCCAACTTTTTTCCACTATTGCATAATATGTTGTAGGTTATATATTCTGAAACAGAAGTTATAGGTCATAATATAGTAAGAAATAAATATATACCACCCCCCCTCTTAATTTTTATTTCTTCTTTTAACCAGGTTCGCATCGAAATGCCTAACCTCAAGCTTGTCCGCAATATTGTAGAAAGAATGAAAAACTTGGTATTGTTTTTACTCATCTCGGCAAATTGTAAGGGCATGTTTCGACTGAAAGCTGAAGCAGACATGACTACCATCATTACACATTTTAAAGACTTGACTGTGGAACACAGCAAAGGTTTGTACCGAAAAATATTTTTAAACTACAAATACCGCTTAAGATTATTTTATTTAGGGCATCTTACATTTGTCTGATCTGTTTGAATGATTTTTAAAAGTCATTTAATTTTGATTTATGAAATCAGAATTGCTTGTAAAATATTTTTTTTCATTTGCCATACATTTAAAACAATTTCTATTTAATAGTTTGCTTTCAGAAGAAAAAAATTTGGTGATGAATTTTTTTGCTGGCTCACGGTAACAAACGGAACTCTTTTTCTTACATTTGTCTGATCTGTTTGAATATTTTTAAAAGTCATTTAATTTTGATTTATGAAATCGGAATTGCTTGTAAAATATTTTTTTTCATTTGTCATACATTTAAAACAATTTCTATTTAATAGTTTGTTTGCTTTCAGAAGAAAGAAATTTGGTGATGAATTTGTTTGTTGGCTCACGGTAACAAACGGAACTCTTTTTCTGATGAACTGTAATCAAAATTTCCATGTCTTATTTATCAATAAACCAATGTTCCTGCTCATCCTTTCCATACTTGCGTTGCCTACCCACACAAATATTGAATATATTTGGTTTATTTAATATTTATTATAATCATTTCCTTCACAAAAATTAATGCATGAAAAAGATTTGGTTACCATATAAAGTACACCCCTTTTCTTTACTTGGGCTTAATAATTAATGCTTCACAATGACATTACATTATTTTTATCAGTTCTAATCATTTATACAATTAATACTGGAGAATCTATTTTTTTTTTTTTAGGTTCAGCCGAACCAGACAAGTTTTACACCGTCAGAATTGACGTGAAAAAGTTTTATCAAGTTCTGTCAAGTGAAATGGTTCATCCGAGCAGGATACTGTGTGGAATATTGGGAGACAGAACTATGCACATGTTGGTTGAGCACGAAAGTGTGACATTGCAATATTTTCTGCCGTCAGTAAATGTCTAAGTTAGTGGAATTATTTGTATATAAATGTGCAGGAAAAAAACATTTGTGAAGTATTAGCAGAAAGGGGAGATTACAGGCCACCGAGGACCAAGTATAGTGTGTGCTATATATATATATATCCCACTTCTCTCTATCCATCCCAACTAAATACATCGTATATATATCCAAGACTGACTATCTTCGACGCACCGGCGACGTAGCCTAAATGGTTAAGGCGCTCTGCGGCTACAGCGGAGGCTCTGTGACGATCCGGGTTCATGTCCCGGCGGCGCCGAATATTTTCAGTCTCTCTTCCTTCTTCCTTTCTTCTCTACGCTTGACATATGTCTTTCCCTGAGCACAATTCTGTGCCAAACATATGTTTCAAAAAGCATATTTCCTATCTTTCTCCCTCATTTACTATCCTTACTTACTATCCTAATATCCAAAAAACCTGTGACTTCATCACGTTACAAACGTTTCATTAATTTGTAATTTATATATCTGATTCACCTGTAAAAGGAACCACCACTAAATTCAGTTAATGTACAATATGTGGATGGACGGACTGATGTGAGAGATATGAAGGTTGTGAGGAAGTTAATCAGACTCTGACTCGCTTTGGCAAAGACCAGTTACAAAAAGTTTAATAATAAAAGTATTACATACATACTGTAAGTATTATTGTACGCTGCTTATTTTAATATTTTCCTGAATCAATAAAAAGAGAACGGGGGTGGGTTTAGATCCGCCGCTCATGCCCGTAAGCTCTCCTAGGAATTTTCTGAAGAATGGGCATCGTGTAAATTGATCAAAGGTGCTTCGATTCCACCTTCCTTCTATAAATTAGCTGTTGGCTATCGACGAGCTTCAATTGTGAAGTATGCCGCTTCCTTAGACTAGGAATTCAATTCACCCGTGTTCAATTTACGTAACGTCCCTTCTTCTTCACCGTGTTCCTAGGAGTGTGATGGTAAATTGTAGGCGAGCCTGACTTAGGTTACAGGGAATGGTGGGATGTCGACTCTGATAAGCTCGGCGGTAAAGCGGGAGGTCCAGAGTTCAACTCCCTGGTCTATTCTTATAAGCTCTTTCCCATGGCTCTTCTTTCTTCATATCACTTGTCTTTTCCTTCCGCAATTATAGTAATTGGCAGAAGTCGGTGCCGAGGCTGCAAATGCTCGGGACTGTTACAGTGGGTCACCCTCTTATTTTTTATTAAAATTGTATAATAATATGAACTGCTCAATCATATTGTGTTAAAAGCTGGACTGTTATGATGAAATTTTAAGCACCCTGTATGCGATGCGATGCCTGTTTTAGATTAAAATCAGACATTCTGGACGAGGCGTAGTGTTTACAACTTGTTTTTAAGACCCAATGTGATTACTCCCAAATATTTGGTTAGTGACAATCGTTCATTAGAGAAGCGCCCGATTCAAATATTTGTGTCAACAGGGTGAACCGTATTAAATCCAAAGCACTCGCACTTCGTGTAGACGACGGACCTAGAGCTACAGGAAACTCGCAGGTCATCTCGTAGGAAGAGTTCTGCTGGGAAACCCGAGATCGCTTCCTACGCCGGGCGGCTCTTGGATGTGTGACAGGTAAAGTACAAGACAAAAGTTCAACACGTACACAGTTTTTATTTTCCACACATTTACATCACATTGACAGTAAAAATGACTAGGGTTAGAAGGCATTTTTACAAAAGTGTTCATCTACAGTCGTCGTGATAAATAAGAACTCCTTGTTTTAAAAAGGTGAGGCAAAAGTGATAAGGTACCACAATACTCTTAGACCCTGTGAATGTCTACGCACTTGACTCTTAGGAATTTATTGCATACCTACAGCAAACACAAAAATTAATATTTTACACATGAAAATAATTTAAAATATCCTTAAGTAGCACAAGTGACAAATTATAAAACTTACATCTAGATTTCCAATGTCAAAACAACTCTACAAAATTACCCTTAAAAATTATGGGATACAATAATAAAAAAATAAATATTAAAATTATTTCACATCTACAAACACAGTCTATGCAGACTCCTCAGCCCACGGTTGAGTTAATCTTAGGTTAAATTCAGTTTATTCCCTCCACAAGCTGAAGCGGAAGCGAATCGTTGTACTGTGAACACTTTGGCAAATTGTGGAAAGGCACTAGAGCGGCGGTGGTGTAAAATATGGCACGATAATCCCTCCGTGCTTCTGATTTGGGGGAAAAATCCAGTTCAGAAAACGTATCACAGATTTCTTTATTTGGAACTTATTCTCTTTGGTATTGGCAAAATGACGAGAGATTGACGGCGAGGATATCAAATCAGCGAAAACCTCCGTCAAAATGACTGGCAACTGTCAAAGGGCTCGATAGACGTCTACAGTCTTAAGAATTATAAATTTACCAACAAATTACAACAGTAACTGACCCTATTAAAAAGAAAACAAATAATTTGGATTGTCTGGTATTGTACAAATGTTTAAACATTTATAACTTCAGCTTATTAAAACACATCCTAATAGAGTACTTTACTTTTATAAAGTTTCATACTAAAACCTAACTAGATATCTTACATCCTTCTTACTACTCTAGACATAAAACATACCAATGGAAAAAAAAACATTGCTAAAAAGATAAATTTTAGAATTCAGAATAATTAGTTGAGATCATTAAAACAAAAGTGAAAAAATTAGAAACTAGCTTAGACATACAAATTTGGAAGTTTGTAAAAGTAAACTAAAACCATTTGGTAGGAAACACCCTAGGAGAAGAATTATAGCCAAAAATGTTTCGCCCCCAACGTTCCTAGCAGGGCTAATTGACTTTCAACGGACGCACGGAATTTTCGCAGGAGGCGTGAGCCACCTCTCCGCTGTCTTCGGGCCAATCGTCAGACTCGTAGTCGGAGTAGCCGGTGTCCTTGTCGGAGTCGTAGTAAACTTTGGGCTTGTGGGTCTTTATTATAAAGATGGCGGTGCAGAGCATCGTGAGGTAATATCCACCTTCCGAGACCATCTGAGAGTGGGACAACAGCCCGGTCATGTACTGCGCCTCGATCTCCACGGCCACCATCCCCGTCTGCACGAGGACCCACACAAATATAGGCAGGAAGTCGTCTGCGCCAATCGGACCACATTTACCACCGTTCACCAAGTGTATCTAGAAGCCAAACAACAAAAAACAGTTTTGAAATGCAGTTACCAACAACACAGTGCACAAAAAAAATACTTACAGATACATGTTTCTGACATTCACACTAAAAACTAATTCTTTCATTATTAACATCCAATTGTTAAAATGGAACCCCAAAAAATTCATATTAATGTGCAAAATCAAACAGTTTTATTACAACGGCACAAGCTTAACATTTTAAGTCTTGTGGGACGTTTAAAAAATTGTAAAATTTTATGCAATAATTCTAAACATATTGTATTCAATCATGTTAACTTGTGGTGACAAGTAGGAATGGTTGTAAGCTCCCCAACACCATGCACTATGGCATCCGCTGACCAAGGTGTTTCTAACCACTACTTTTCCACAAGAAAAGTGGAATTGCTAAAAATATAAACTAATAATCATCCAATCTTATCCGTACTGATTATTTCAGGATGTGCCCCAGAGTAGGAAATGATTGGGAACCCCAGTTTTACACAATTCCAAACTTCGGCGCACGTTTCGGTTCCCATTATTCCAAAGATTAATTACAAGTGCAATGCTTCTAATCCAACAGTCTTATCCATTTCTCCAAGGGTAATGAAGAAGCAAACAAAAGTTGTACTTACCGAATTATAAATTTCATGGACAGCCAGGAGCAGGTTTTCTACCTTCCTCATGACAGAATTCGACCTCTGCATCTCCGACAGGTGTCCCCGCACCACGGCCACGGCTGCTCGTGACGGGGGGAGTATGTTCTTCCTCGCGCCGAGCTCCTGGATGGTGCACGGCCTCACGAGAGACATCGACTGCGCCAACCTGTCTATCGTTCCCGCTCTGGTGTAGGCTTCCACAAACAACCTGTACAGGTGGTCGCGAAGAGGCTGGACGACTATAGCGTGCAGCGCTTCCTCCAGCGCAGTTTCCACGTGCTGCAACAACAGAAGAGAATGGCTACATGTAATATATGTGAATTTCCTTCAATTTGTACCAAATTCAGAAGGCCATCCTTTCAAACCAAGAATGTTTCATCAACTGACAACCGTATCAATTTAAGAATTACATAACCAATTTGAGTCACTTGCATAGAGTTTTAGTATTAGTTAACGACTCTTTAATAGTAATTGTCGACTGTAAGTTATCATTTACTGAAGTAACGTGGAAGAATGTGAAAGATGCCAAGTCATATGGTTTCACCGCGAAAGAGCAAATGTTGTTTGCAATAATCTCCTCTATATCATTATTATTATTATTATTATTAAATAACCACAATTTAATTCTTATTTATACAACACAAAAATAAAATTGTAATTTTTAGATTTGATGTTCCTTTGACTTAGTGTACCAAGCCTCACTTAGTAAGTGACAATTGTAAAAACCACAGAAACTCTGAGGGGATTCATAATTATCCAACTAATTCCCACAATTTTGTCGATATGACTATTAAATTATGAAATGTTCCAAGAAACTGAAGTGACAGAATGGCACGGATCCAAAATAAACAATGATCCAGTTTGGCAACATTTCAGACAGTATTTTCATTATCCCCAATGAGGGTGAATACGATTGTATTACCTGGTCCAAATCGAAGTCAGTTTCCTGGACGAGAGAGATCTTCATCCTGGACATGAACTGTTTTATGTCCCGCATCAGAACGTGTGGATTCTTCTCCTCGGAGACTCTGGTGTCCCCTACAAAATTGTTCACTTCTATGGCCAATTTGTTTGTTGGGTTCGAGACTATTTTGAAGACGTAGGCACAAAGGGATGTGCCCGAGTCGGAGCGACAGAGTTCGTCATTTTTCAGCTTGCACATCAGTTTCATATCCTTGGCATCTGAAAGAAGAAAAAGGGTAACATTTTAAGACAATATTTTCAACACTGCACGTCTCTCTTATTAAATTCTTCGTTAAAAATAGGTTTGGAAAAAAAAAAGTGTGTTAATTTTAAATCTTTAAAATTTGAAAGGTATGGATAAAATGAGCAAGATTATTTTCCTCTTTAATTGGTGAGAAAACTAAGCCTTCACAGAAATATTAGCATAGGATTTGAGGATAGACTGTGATGCTAGAGGGAGAAGGTAAAATACTTGTGGGCAGCCATTGACTGGCTTTTATTGCTAATTCTTACCAAGATATATATACCCTTTAACTAGAATGTATATTTGTACAGAAATGCCAATCTTACAGACATTTAATTTTGAGCCAATCAGGATAGTAAATTTTGCCTGCAAATTATTTCCAAACTATGTTAAAAAAAAAAGGTAAACAATTTTTCTTTGGGGTCCGATCTAAAATTCTGGTTTCAAGAAAAACACATCAATGAGGTCTATTTCATAATACACCTTATAGATTGTTTATGATGGCCCACATCAAATTTCATCAACTGATTCAGAAGGTAATGATGAAAATGTTCAGTCATCCTTGGTTATCAATTTTTGACCCATAAGCATTATTTTACTACAAGTATTTATTGGGTATTCAAATCCACACGTAAAAAAGAGTAAAAATGAATAAAGGAAAAAGAGAAAACTGACTCAACAAAGTACTGGGGAAAATATAAATCGGTCGAGGGAAGTCAAGGCAACAGAGTAACAAATTGTGCTGAAGAAGTAGAGATTCCTGCAGAAAATAAATTTTACCAGCACTTTTCCAAAAAATTATGGGAGATCAAGTCCTCAAAACATGAATCTACATTAACTCTAGTAGGTTAGAAGCCCGAGTATTGTTTGTGTGGAAAGCAATCTGTCAGCCATAAAGGAAAGATCATCATTCAGTGTTACTGTGACAACTGCATTTATTTAAAATCCCATATAGTTTTTTAGCCTATAAGCGTTTTGTCAACCTATAATTTACAGTCATAAATACAGCCTGGTTGTAGGCTGAAATCTACAGACTGCTTAGATCAAAGATAAATAAAATACAGACTGTAAAACGTTACTCTTTATATATGTTAATTATATTCATATCAACTACTTGTATTATTATAAATACTTATAATATTAGCTCATCATTCACAAAATCAGGCTAAAGCATCTTAAAATTCAGGTCTCTTTTCAGCCGCAATAACAGACGTATTTATCACTCCAATGTAAGTTATATTTTATTTTTGTATGAAAACATGGTAATTGAGTTGGCAGGAAGTAGTTCCCATAGCCTTTTTTTCTTTTTTGACATACAGCATTAAAGATTGGAACACGAAGGCTAAGAATGATCATCCGTTTGGATGGATGTTGCTGCACACCAATTCTACATAAAAATGTCTATCCAATCAAATTACTATAGTTGCTGAAAGGAAAAGGTTGGTTTGTCAAGGGTATAAACAGGTTATCGACTACACTACCAATACACATTGTCTACGATTCTGGTTTCTTCCTTGTGAATTTTTTTTTTATGCTTGCTGATAAATATTGTTCAAGTAAAGCTTCCAATTGGATCGTGCAATTAACTTTTTTTAAAAAAAGGTAATTTAACATATGGTTGTTTTCATGAGCTCCGTTTACATCAATATCAAAAATACCTCTTTATCCTCATTATTACTAGTTTGGAATCTTTATCATTTTTTAAAATTTCATATATCTCCCCCGCCCCCCTAAATTATTTCCCTCGCCGTGCGATTGGGGAAAAATAATATCTGCCCATTTTACGTGGAACCTTTAAGTGAAATACTCACCGCTTGTTATCGACAGACTCGAATTCGGAATACAGAAGAGCTAGGAATTGATTGATTGATTGATTCATTGATAAATTAATTGTGGCTCATAATCTGTGATAAGCTGGAAACAAATATGGTAGTTGACGGGAGATACCGGGATTATCAACGGACTTCAATGTCGACGGTGAGTCATCGTCATCTAGAATCATCTTATTTGGGATGAATCCAAACAGGATCCGTTGCGAAAAGTTGGAAACAAACTATATTTGTGGATAACATTCAAGAATCTTGAACGGAAAAAAAAACCAGCTTGAGAACGCCCAAACGTCTGTATTTCAAGAGATAGTTTGACATTATAATAATATTTGGAGTTAAATCCAATTTAGCCTATTTGGATCCAAAAGGATGGATAAAAAAACTTCAATGGGGAATTTACTAGGTGGAATATTGGATATGCTGATAACCTGGGGGGTGATTTCAAGCGAATCTTTCAGAGAACGTTGGCACAACTGATACAACACAATTGTATACGTGTTAAATGGAATTATAAATACAATCGTCAAATTTGTACGAGAAGGAATGAAGACTGTGGTAACATTACTGGAGGACCGGGTTAACGAGCCTTGAAACATGAGATTCACTGTAATCAACATTTTACATTTTTCGCGGCGCTTTTAATTCGCGGCAATTAAAGCAGTAAAGGTATGAAGATTCCGATGCGAGTAAAGCCCGTGGTGTAAATGGCGGATTATCATTTACCTTTTCTTCTTCGTCAGGAGTTTCATCTACCACGACAGTCATCGTTTCAAATATATCATCATTCCATACTTGCCAGGGGTAATTTTCACGTGATCCTACGCCCAGTCTCGATGACGTCACAGTTGCCAACTGACCGCAGTAAATGTAACTAAAGCGAGCGCGAGAGGCTCACAATAGCAGAGCCCCGAGTTTGAAGCCCATTCAGAATTCACCTACGTTATTGTGAAATATCTCAATTTTTTTTGCAGAATTTAATGTCATTTTATGATACGTAAATAAAATTTTTTTTGTAAAAGCATTTTACACGTGCGTTTTGGCGAAGAAACTGAAAAAAAAGTCAGGTCGTTTCCGTCTTTCTTTCATATAGCTTGACTTTGACAACTCATAGATTTCAAACTGTTGCTTCAAATGGTCTGAAAATATATAAACTTCATTGATGCAACTACTAACCAAAATTTGGTACGATTTTTTTTTAAAAAAAAAGTGCTGGGAGAAAGGAAAAGTTTTAGTGGAGCGGGAGAGTAAAGTAGGGTGACAGCCCCTGCCCGCTGGCCTCGCCCCCCCGGTCATCCTCCGCCTCTTTTCCTGGCCGTTTTCCTTTCAATGACATTACTCATACTGCTGACTCCCTCCAAATATGGCTCTTAGTGATCGCCGTTAAAAAACATGATCTTTAATGCCGTTGATTATTTTCGATCGTCTGCATAAGTTAATGGTGACAAACAGTATCTTGTTTCTTCCAAAATCAGAGTGTTTCTCTAAGTACAATAAAACGACTCGCGGTAGAGAAGAAGAAAAGTGCCAATTCTACATTACCGCCCGAAAAAAAAATGAAGACGGACAAGTGCCGAGTGTCACAATATCGAAATAGACGATTGTTACAGTTGGAATTTTGCGAAGAAAAGTTCGATTTTTTTTTTGCGAACACTTTTCCAACAACGTTGAAATGAAATGAAAGAAAGATTGGATGAGAGCTGCACCGGATTTTCCCAGAAATGGGTTTATCAACTTTGAACCAAGATACGCGAGAAAACCAGCAAAAATTCTGGAAAAGCCGCGGAGAATGGTCGCGGGCCAGCGGGCAGGGGCTGCCACCCTACTTTACCCTCCCGCTCCAATAAACACTTTTCTTTCTCCCTTAAATTAATTTTTTTTTAAAAAAAATCGGACAAAATTTTTGTAGCGTTGCCACATTAACATTTATGACTTTCAACCACCACCACCACGAGAAAAAAACTTTGTCCCACTTTTCTGCGACGCGCTGTCCAAGAGCTAGTGGAGGTCCACTAATTAATTAATCAAATAAATAGGAAAACACGGCACACACAGATGTAACAAAACTTTGCGGATGTGTTTGGTGTCTTCCACTAAATTTTTAGACCATATAAAGTAACTGTTTGAAATGTGTGAGTTGTCAAAATCGAGCTATATGAAAAAAAAAGACAAAAATAATTTCACTATTTTTTTTCCTGTTCCTTCGCCCAATACGCATGTATAAAATGTATTATAAATAATTTTATATTTCATAAAATGGCATTAAATTTTGGATAAAAAAAAGTCCTTTCACAATGCCGTAGGGCAATCCGAATGAATAAATTTTGGTTTCAAAGTCAGGGCTCTGCTATTTTGACAGTGACGACACTAGTCCCGATGACGTCACAGTTGCCAACTTTAACAGCAGAGGCTCGTAGAACCGTAGTTCGCATGTCAACAAAAATATTAATAGCAATCTACGGCGACCAATCACAAGGCAGGCTACGCTACGCTACTCTGCCAACACAAGCTAGCTACTCTTGACGACTGGAAACATCACCTTCTTGGGAACAACGGTCAGAAGATGGCGCCGCAGCTGCAGTGTCCCCTGCGGGTCTGTTTTTGGGGTTCCTTAGAGCAGCCGCTGCCACACCACAGCACCAGGTCGACATGAGAGTCCCGCAGAGGGCCGGCCTTTCTTACCGTCGTCACGAAAGTCTCTTCAGGGAAGCGATATCTCAGCATGCAATCTGTCCCCGGGGAAAACCAACCTTTAATATGCAAAAATTAAAGAGAGAGAGAAAAAAAATCTACCTTACTGGCAATGCGAGAGCGTCACATCAAAATTTAATATTATAACAGCATAAAACAATCAGTTTCGCCGTAACTACACCCATGTAACTTCTAAGCGTAATATTCGTCAAGGTGTCTTACTATCAGAAATCGTAAAAAACCGCTGCTTTAACGAAACATTCTTTTTCGGACTTCCGCGCCTTGGCAGAATCCGGTCGCCATGTTGACGTCACCCGTGACGTCATAATGCAACACCGGGGAGGGGGGATATGTAACGTAGAAACAAATATATAATTGTTCGATTTAAACAATCGCCAAATAATGAATAAATACGTAAAATCAAGGTAAGTATTCTGGGATTTTCAATTACGTACGCTTGTAAAATTGTTTTTTTTTTGCCATTTGAAGTTTACGAATTGAGTGCATCAACATCCAACTGGAATAACAAACTATACTTATCTGATTTGTACATAGTTTACTCAGGATCTTCGGTGAGAGAGCACGAATAACGTAAATACATTGCGTCTGTACACCACGACTCCTTTATCAATCAATTTTACACGTTTAACGAACATACGACGTAAACTAAAAACAAAGATCACTTTCTCGCTGTGTGTTGTTCAAAGATGTACCTTTCTTAAGTTCCACTAATAAATAGACACTCTGCTTCCCCGTTAATTATTCCGTCATAAAATATCTCATAAATTAAAAACATGTCATTTATTACAAAATCGTTTCCGCTGAAATTTATTCTAAAAATAAAGTGTCATTAAAAATCACGATTTTCACGCAGAACCGGTCGTGTTTAATTTAAGAAAAAAAACTGAATAATGTCAATACACTCTAAAACAAATTTCAATATATAATAAATTAAATTATTTTTTCAATCAAATAATTCGTACTGAATGCTTAAATGAATTTTTATATTTTGATATAAATATAATTTATAATAGTTTATAATCAGTTATAACTCATAAAAATGGTTTTATTTTGAAAATGGCATTTAAATAATGGCAATAAATAAATGAGACAAGAGTTTAGTTTTCTAAATTCTATTGGTTCCAATGATGAAGTAAATATTTTATTTCCAGAATTTGGAAGGAGAAAACTGCGAATATTCTACTCTCCTACATTTGGAGATAAAACAAATATTTAATTTTTACTTCTCTTTCGGAATCCAACTGCTAATATTAATTAAAAAAAATTACTCAAGAATAAATTTGTGTGTGTACATTATATTACTGTAAAGTACTGTGTTAATAAATAATCCGCTTTAATTTCTTTTTTTTTGCTTTAAGGTATATTTTACGGTATTCGAATAGCGGGTCTAATGAATGTTATTACATTGCCGCCAATGGAGCTGTGGGGAAACCAGCGATATTATTATGCTCTTTGGATAAAAAGAGTTTACTTCGCGTTGAAAACTTAAAAATTATATTTTGGTAATTTTGGTATTTATAATTAGTTTTCTGGAAAAATGTTTAAATAACCTTTTCAAATGTTTTACTGTTTTAATTTTAATAATTTATTAAGATAATTTTTCATTTTTTAAAGTCCATTCGATGCAAGAAGGTATAAAATATCGTATTTTCCGAATTTTGAAAAACGATTTATATTCACCTCTAACATTTACGAATAGATATATATAACATTTATTTGAGAAACATATTGATGTAACTTCGCATCCAACTGGCAATATTGATTTCGAAACACTGCCACTTTTTTTAATCTTCCGTAAGATTTATATTTGTACCTTACATATTTGAAAATATCAAGATATGGTGCTAATAAATAATCCACTTTTTTTGCTTGACCAAAAGCAAGAAAATAAGAGGAACAATTTTTCATTCATGTTAACTCTTCCAAATTTTTCTTTTTTTCCCCCCCTCAGTGGCTGACTGAGGAGTAAAATAGTCTTAAAATTGACGAAGGGAATTCGTTGAAATATTTCTCCGATTCTGGTGGCTCCTATAACAGATATACCTTTATCGGCTTTTGTTCTTTTGTTTGTAGGATGGACGTGGACAAATATTGACTCACTCTCTCTCTGTGGAACGGTTTGTTCCCAACTGCTGCTATCTTGCGAACTATGATCCAATAAAAGCCACACACAAGAGGGAGGAGTAGGAGGAGGAAGGCGAGGGAAAGTCGGTCCACAACCATTGTCTGTCCGATAAGATCCTCGAAGAGATTTCGGACGACGATAAGAGAAGAAGAGAGACGTCAGAAGTATAAAATGGTAAGAGTCAGAGATGGTACACTAATTACTATTTACTCTTTGCTACTATGAATTACAAAAGAAGTCGTGCAGAGAAGTACTACAGAAAAGAAAACATATATAATACTGTTAATATCTTATACTACGTGCCTCAACAGTGAACCTTATCTACGGTAAGGTCCATACACTCAACTTCATCAATTTTTCAACAGAGCAGAAGCCCGAGTTGGTAGAGTAAAAAGGTCAGTTAACTCATGTTTCAACTGTTTAAGAAAGAGGGGGACAACAAATATATAGGTAATTGTGGTCTTGGAAAATAATTAAAAAATTAATAATAAACGAAACGTTAAACAAATTAACGTCTGATATTAAAATGAAATAATTTTCGACCGGTTTTCTTTTCAGACAGATTTTATTTTTTTAATCAAACAACGTTTCGGCGCAGATTCGCGCCTTCTTCAGGGGAGTTCTCTCTTCAACAATCAAATTATTGTCACCTCCAAATTTTTTATAATTCAACATATTATAAAATGTTATAAACAACAATTTTTTTTATATAAAGAGAGGTCCGAGGCAGCACTAAGAAACTTATTCAGCCACAGTTAAAATTGGAATAATTGGATAATATAATGTAAAATCTGGTAGTATCGTCTAAGAAAAGATGGAATTGAAGAAAAGAAGTAAATAAAATATTTTATGCCAAGAGGACTGTGATCAATAGAATAAAAAACCTAGAAGTCTTGATGTGAAGACAAGGAAGAAATTGACGACAGAGGCCGAGCGAGTGAACAAGGGACCAACACAATAATTACAACAAAGTGAATAATAATTTTTAAAAAACGAAAAAGAATGTGTGAATAATTATTTTAAAAAAAAGAAAAAGAATGTGTGAATAATTATTTTTAAAAAAAGGAAAAACAATGTGTGAATAATTATTTTTAAAAAAAGGAAAAACAATGTGTGAATAATTATTTTAAAAAAACGAAAATGAATGTGTAAAATCCTACATATCGGACTTAAGCCAAGCAGAATTTTATACATATTTATTATATCTGAAGAGCAAACACGCTTAAACGTGGACATCGGGAAAACCTTAGTTCACTTATTACGCTTAAACGTGACCGTCGAAAATGTCAACGATCTTACATTGCAAAATAGAAGAAGAAAAAAACCACACGATGCACTTAACATAAACTTAAAGAGGAAACGTTGCATTATTTACAAAAAAAAGAAAAAAAATTACACTCAGATTATTTTTTAGCTGTGAAAATAAATATAAATAAAAAATGACGCTCATTGGATCAGTTGAAAATAATACGGGAAGGCCTTGGTTTTTTGTGGATCGGAACCCCCATAAAGTTTTTTGACAAACCATAAAATTTTTATGACAAACTATAAAAAAAACGTTTTCCGAATGCGTGGTTAGTGAAATTTATTTTTATTAGAAGTGAAAAATAGTAAAAATAAAATTATACTTTCATGTAAATAACTACTGGGAAAAAAATACCCTAAAGACCCGTTAACCCCGACCGGAGTTGGCAACAGTGTTAGCACCAAATGTTGACAACCCTTAGAGAAAAATTTGTGGTCGACAACAAAAACAATTTTCTTGTGCCGTCAACATCTCCATTGAAGTGTGGAAACATTAGTTTCGTTGCCAAAATTTTGTTGCTGACAGGAAATAAATATGTTGGCAACATTGTGAGTAAACGCGCCTTTCACAAAATTATTTTCCATTAATCTTCTGCATTCTTTTAGCCATTCCAAGTCTTTATTTTTAGCTAAAAATCTTTGAATTGGTACTTTAATTTTTTGTACTTGTGTTAATCGAGAATTTTTAAAGGCAGATAAGCATCGTTTAATTGCCTGTATGAATTAATTAGGGTCAGTGGGGAAATTTTATAAAAGAGCAGACATTTGCACTAGAAAAGAATAAAATAAAAATCTCTAATAGACAACTCATGACAAAAATCTAGGAAGTTTTTTTTAAAAGAATACTGTAATATTAATGTAAATTTAACCTGTATTAATTAATTTGGATTAGTGGGGAAATTTAGAGAAAGAACAGACATGTTCAGGAAAAAATAATAAAATAAAAATTATGTAATAAACAATCCATGGTAAAAATACTGCAAGTTTGTTTTTGAATAAAATTATTATTTTAATGTAAATTTAGGCTGTATGAAATAATTAGGGTCATTTGGAAAATTTAGACAAAGAGTAGAGATTTGCATTAGAAAAAAAATACTATGTAATGGACAATTCATTAGAAAAAGGTCTTTTTAAGAATATTGTAATTTTAATATAATTTAGCCTGTATGAATTAATTATGTTAGTGGAAAAATTTAGACAAAGAGTAGATATTTACCTAAAAAATAAAATCATCTAACAGAAAATTAATGATAAAAATCTAGGAACAATTTTAATGTAAATTTTTAACCTGTCTGAATTAATAAGAACCAGTGGGGAAATTTAGAGAAAGAATAAGACATTTTCAGGAGAATGGCATAAAATAAACAACAATGTAATAGACAATCCATGACAAAAATGCTGCAAGATTGTTTTTTGAAGAATATTACAATTTTAATGTAAATTTAGCCTGTATGAAATAATTAGGGTCATTGGGAAAATTTAGACAAAGAGTAGACATTTGCCTAAAAAAAATAAAAATCATCTAATAGACAATTAGTAAAATCTAGACTTCAAACATGTATTTTAATAAATTACCTGATGATTAATAGATTGGTGGGAATTTCAAGTGTAACATTTGCTAGAAAATAAAAAATCATCTAATAGACAATTCATGATAAAAATCTAGGAACTTCATTTAGAACATTGTAATTTTATTGTAAATTTAACCTGTATGAATTAATTAGGATTGGTGGGGAAATTTATCAAAGGATAGACTTCAGCTTAGAAAGTAATGAAATTAAAATCATTTAATAGACAATTCATGATAAAAATCTAGGAACTTCTTTTTAAAATACTATGAAAATGGGCAAATTAAAGAGAAAGAATAGACATTTTCAGGGGGAAATAATAATAATAATAAAAATTATGCAAATTAGACAATCCAATGATAAAAATGTTGCAAGTTTCTTCTTTTTTTTTGGAAGAATATTGTAATTTTCAATTTAGCCTGTATGAAAAAAAAATGAGGGGCCAGTGGGAAAAAAATGTAGACAAATAATAGACATTTTCTCAGAAAAGGATAATAAAGTAAAAATGACAAGATAGAGAATTATTGATGTAAATTTAGCCAGGGCGACAAATTAATAAGTAAAAGTAGTAATTAACAATCAGATCGGTTGTCAAGTTCAATAGTTTTTTTTTAAATGTGGTTCAAGTAATTTAAATTCTCTCCAAAGAACATGGTGATGAGGAAAATGTTGAAAGATTGTCAAAGCAAAGTTCTTTAACTACATTTTAAGAGAAAGTGTTTGCTTACAGGTGAAAGAAGAGGAGACGAGCCTGACGAGCTTCCGGAAGTTGTCGACGAGGTACCTGGCCGCCCTCGTGAGGACCCTGACGACGGTCTGTCCGAGTCTGTTCCCCGCCATGGCCACGTTGTCCATCTGACTGTCCGCCTGCGCCGAGACGCCGCGGGTATAACCCTGCGCACTCCTCTCCCCTCCACCGCCTTCTAGACCAACCACCGCTCTGTTTACAAACACTGGCCACCCCTCCACAACTGGGGCGACTCTGTTTGCGAAATTGAGAAACTATCGGCAGATAACAACGGCCGGACGGACCAATTCTCCACAAAAAAGGTGACTTACCGGAAATGACAATGGAGGCGCCCTTGAAGACCTGGGGAAAAATTGCGTCTTCTTCTTCTTCTAAACTGTTTGCACAGGATGATTTCACACACTGCGTGACCATCGAAATCTTTTTACGTCGTTGCAAGAGCGTCTCACATCAAGAACGAATAGAATATGTGATACATTAAAAATAAAAATAATTAAATTAAATAAATAATTTAATTTAAAATGAAAAATAAATCGGGTTGTTTAAAGACTAATTAATTGTCAGAACAATTTTTTTAAGTAGTTCAAGTAATTTAAATTCACTCCAAAGAACATAGTGATCAGAAAAATGTTCAAAGATTCTCAAAACAAAGTTCTTTAACTATATTGCTGGTTATATATCTTTGTTTTTGTTTTTTTTTGTAAAAAAAGAGAAAGAATAGTTTTCTATTAAACTTGGAAGACAAAATGGAAGGAAGACAATAATATTCTCCACAAAAAGGCAAAAAGGTGACTTACCGGAAATGACAATGGAGGCGCCCTTGAAGACCTGGGGAAAAATAGTGTCTTTTTTTTCTTCTAAACTGTTTGCACAGGATGATTTCACACACTGCGTGACCATCGAAATCTTTTCACGTCGTTGCACAAGCGTCTCACATCAAGAACGAATAGAATATGTGATACATTAAAAATAAATAAAAAATAGGGACCCTGAACTAGCCAAAAGTCAGAACATTTCTTCTGTAGTCAATTAAATTAATTTAAAAGGACTGGTTCATATCAATCAATTAATTAGTCTTTAAACAACATATCCTCCTCCTCAGTAGCTTCCGACTATATTGTCATTTTCAAAGACTGTAGTTTAATGTAGTTACAGGGTGAAAAACGGGCTTCGTGTTGGTTACTGTTCTTCTGTAGTCAATTAAATTAATTTAATTTAAAATGAAAAATAAATCGGGTTGTTTAAAGACTAATTAATTGATTGATATGAACCAGTCCTTTTAAATTAATTAATTAAATAATTTAATTTAAAATGAAAAATAAATCGGGTTGTTTAAAGCCTAATTAATTGATTGATATGAACCAGTCCTTTTAAATTAATTAAATTAATTAAATAAATTGATTTAAAATGAAAAATAAATCGGGTTGTTTAAAGACTAATTAATTGATTGATATGAACCAGTCCTTTTAAATTAATTAAATAATTTAATTTAATTTAAAATTAAAAATAAATCGGGTTGTTTAAAGACTAATTAATTGATTGATATGAACCAGTCCTTTTAAATTAATTAAATAATTTAATTTAAAAAGAAAAATGAATCGGGTTGTTTAAAGACTGATTAATTGATTTATATGAACCAATCCTTTTAAATTAATTTAATTAAATAATTAAATTAAATTAATTAAATAATTTAATTTAAAATGAAAAATAAATCGGGTTGTTTAAAGACTAATTAATTGATTGATATGAACCAGTCCTTTTAAATTAATTTAATTGACTACAGAAGAACAGTAACCAACAGGAAGCCCGTTTTTCACCCTGTAACTACATTAAACTTCAGTGTTTGAAAATGACAATATAGTCGAAAGCTGCTGAGGAGGAGGATATGTGAATTGGACTGAAAAATAAATCGGGTTGTTTAAAGACCAATTAGTTGTCAGAACATTTTTTTTAAGTGGTTCAAGTAATTTAAATTCTCTCCAAAGAACATAGTGTTCAGAAAAATGTTCAAAGATTCTCAATACAAAGTTCTTTAACTATATTCCTGGTTATATATCTTTGTTTTTGTTTTTTTTTAAAGAGAAAGAATAGTTTTCTATGAAACTTGGAACAGTCTTTGTACAAAATGGAAGGAAAACAATAACATTCTCAACAAAAAGGTGACTCACCGGAAAAGACAATGGATTCGCCCTTGAGGACCTGGGGAAAAATAGCGTCCTTTTATTTTTTCAAAACCTATTTGCACAGGATGATTTCACACTATCGAAATCTTTTTATGTCGTTGCAAGATCGTCTCACATCATCAAGAACCAATAAAATATGTAATAGATTAGAAATAAAATAGGGACCCTGAACTAGCCAAAGGTCAGAATTTTATTATGAAACTAAATTATCATTAAACAACAAGTTTCACTCTATAAATTTAGGAACCTCTTCAGCTGTATCAAGAAGTAAATAAAAAATATATACGACATGACACTGCGTTTTTATATCGGCACTAGTCGGTCCTTTGTTAGAGGATTGCGTCTATGCTAACCTATTTTCCGCATGCCTTGTCATTTCTCTTCCATCCTTTTCCTCCCTCTTCTGTTCACTTCCCTCTAATGGTAATTTTACAAGGCCCTTGTGTCTCAAAACGTGGCCTATTGATCTGTCCCTTCAAAGTCCTTCATATTGTTTTCTCTTCCCCTACTCTTTTAATTTATTATGGACAACTCAAACTGTTTAATTTATTAGACTAATTATTCCGACTGCGGAACATGTTGGCAGTTTTATAGAGGCTTAATTAACGTTTCGAGTGCGAGCTACTTCCATGAAGCTCTGACAGGCTCAGATGATCTCCGTTCTGCACTTATATAATTATGCCATTTAAATAAATCGTTTATCTGTCAACCCTTGGCTACCTTGTTTCTACCTTCCACCTTCCTCCCTTTTTTTCCCCCAATTCCCTTCCTATGCTATTAAAGGGGGAGTTGCCTGTTTCAGGATCACCCTCATGTAGCCTGTTTACCCAGGAAAAAAAAACCTGACCATTAAATGGGTTAAAACAACCTCTCTGTCAGTTTTTATTTTGATCGAGTGAAGGCTTTCCCGGTGTAAGTAATGTACAAAAGTTTCCTCGGGCTTCCAACCGGGTGAAAACACTGTAATAGTTCCACGACGTTTCACCAGAAGATGGTAGCAATGACAGCTGCCGAAACGTCGTGGAACTATTGTGTGGTTGGAAGCCCGAGAAAACTTTTGTTCAGGTTTTTATTTTATTAAATATTGAAATATACTACGTTTCGTCTCTCATTTGAGAACTTCTTCAGGTATAAAAAATTTATCTGTTGACGGAACCTCGCTTCGGCCTAAAGAAACGTAGTGAAAGTCTTGACGTAATAATAATATTTGAAGAATCCTGATGTGCTTTTTTAATGCATGAATTTTTTTCCCCCCTGGTGGTTTCCGTTTTCCTCGTTCTCCACCGCACATTGCGGCCTTCACCTTCTTCTTCTTCTTCTACCTTTCCCCCCCTCCCCCCACCTTTCCACTCTATTTCTCTTTCTCTCCTCGTTGCAGCGGAAACTCACTTTTCCATTATTATTCGTTCAAGGTTTCAGCGGGACTTTTTCCGTCACCGTCACAGGATCACAAACACTAGCTCTTTGGTGATAACAACAACAACAACGGTAATAGATTATGTTACCTATGTGAATAATTTTTCTTTAAAAAAAATTTCACATTTATAAAACAATAAATTTTCATGTATAAATTATTTTAAGTTATCAAATTCATCCTTTACCTATAACCTTCAGTTCACGTCTTCCACAATTATTATTGTTACTGTGTTATTATAGATGACTGTGATCTATAGCTTCTTCTTTTTTTGGGGGGTTAACAGGCTACATGAGGGTGATCCTGAACCAGGCAACTTCCCCTTTAACTACGTAACTTTCCACATCCTCCCTCGTCTGTTCACTTTTTCTCTAACGCTCATGTCTCAAAACGTGGCCTATTAATTTATCCCTCCATTTTGTTCTCTCTGCTTAGAACGTCCTTGCTGGGCTACCTTGCTCTACCTTCCACATCCCCCCTTTTTCCTATGCTATTAAAGGGGAGTTGCCTGCTTCACGATCACCCTCATGTGACCTGTTAACCCAATCCCCCTCCCAAATTAAAAAATGTAGTTAAAACGGAATAAGGAAAATGAATCATACTGCAAAGAGAGGAAATAAAAACCCCTAAGGTTTTCTTATGATGTTGTAGTATTAGGGGGAGTCAGAAGAAGACTTGGTAACCATAATAACTGGCATGAACGTGATCCTGGAGAAAGAGTCCAAGATGAAGATTAATAGTGGGGGAAACCAAGGTGATGTGGAGTGTAGTTTGGGAAACAGTGGAATAACAAAGGCTGTTAGATTAGGAAGGGATATTTTGAAAGGAAGATAACGAATTCTGCTACTTTGGCAACGTAATAACTAGAGTAGGATAGCAACAGGCAAGTTCCTTCCTATGCTATTAAAGGGGTGCTGCCTGCTTCAGGATCACCCTCATGTAGCCTGTTAACCCCCAAAAAAATCACCTTCATGTAGCCTGTTTACCCAAAAACAAGTTTTAAAAAAATCTACCTTTCCGCATACATGGCGCTACGGGAGTTTTCTCGCAGGCGCTTCAGCCCAGAGTGACTGCGGGGCTTACCACCTGATCATGTCGGGGATGCCTCCTGCACTCTCTCTCTCTGGGTATTTTTTTATCAAAGTTCTCATATGCCGAGACACCTTCACCTATTTTAGGAGGTATATGTACCGGGGTCAAAGACCTTGGGCATATGGCAAGAGTTGTCCGCTGATCCCATTGGGATCAGTCGGGGGCCAACTGCCTCCTGAAACTGGTGGAGACACGGAGAAGGGAATGCTGCGTCCCCACCACAGCAGACTCGTCTCCCGTCATTCATAGGGAAGGGCGTGAGAATAGTAGCCAATGCCCCCCGACCTACCTGATGCAGGTTTTCTAGGGTTTTCCCTGCATCTCTTTAGGTGAAACACCCCTAGGGTAGGATCCTTAAACCATAGCCCGGGGGCCCCTAGTTAACCCTTCCTTGGCTACCTTGCTCTACCTTCCGCATCCCCCCTTTTCAATTCCCTTCCTATGCTATTAAAGGGGAGTTGCCTGTTTCAGGATCACCCTCATGTAGCCTGTTAACCAAAAAAAAATAAAGTTAACCCCCACAAAAAAAATTAAACTGGCTCAAATTAATTAATTTAACTACGTCAAAGTTATTTTCTCCCGTCCCCTGCCCTCATATCTATTTACCAACCACCTGACCGTGAACTTTGGCCTGCCTCCCGAGGTCTAGAGGCTGGGGTTCACAACCCCTGGGGGTCCCCGGATTCGAATCCCGGCACGGATCGTCTTGGATG
Source organism: Eucriotettix oculatus (assembly GCA_034510155.1). Taxonomy (NCBI): domain Eukaryota; kingdom Metazoa; phylum Arthropoda; class Insecta; order Orthoptera; family Tetrigidae; genus Eucriotettix; species Eucriotettix oculatus. The sequence continues at coordinate 6,835,819 of CM067379.1, forward strand.
TATCTGTCACACGGAGATTGAGACTGCTGACCACGTGGTGTCGTCGTCGTCACACTCCAAAACTCGGAACAGATTCTCCGACGGTGGGAAAAATTGGAAAGTGTCCGCGGACTCTTTAGACCCTGGACAAGCAGTTACGAGAACAATGAGACACGTCACCGTGTCGAGGTTATGTGTGTCACACGTGGCACGAGTCACTTGGTTGAAATAATTACTCCTCTTCACCACGAGAGGGACACGCAGAAACGGAAATGAGGTGTGACTATCCCACCCTCAAACTGTGGCGATGGTTTCCCTAAATTACATGCAATACACAATCCACCATTTCCCATACTGCACTCCATTAAATACAACTATAAACGAGTAAATTGGTCATTTAATACGGAAACTTTATAAATAGAAATAGGAAATGTGGAGAGAATAAATTTTAAAAGAATACACGAATAAAAATATTTAAAACAGAATTTTAATACATAAAAATGGCAAATTTTAATTCATAATTATTAACTTTTGTAAGAATCAACTGCTTTTTATGAACATTTATCGCATTGACTTTTGACATTTATTATGAACAAAATTTAATGGTTACTTATAATATTTTTATTCAATGATATTGCCACTCTTTCAAAAATTTTGCAATGGTTGCTGAGGTGTTTTGGTTTGGTAACTGCAGTATTTTGTGGGCAACCATTTTTTATTTTATTTACTTTGTTTTCATTCCATTTCTAGTATTTACTGTTTCGAGAATGTTTTGTTTCTGCAGTATTCCATGTATTTATAAATTGTACTGGATTCTGAATCGGAGTCAGGTTTTTCGCAGCGCGACCCATGGTACAGCATTCAGTTGTTAAATATACGTCTATAACCTCTATCAGCGCATGTGTGTGTGTGTGTTATTGTATCTCACGTGACAATATATACAAGTCTTGGGGAAACTTTCATGGGTCGTAGTCCCCTGGTGGGCAAACATCTCTAACGTATCTTCGTGACAGGTCGGCGCCTTACTAACCCTGGACTTTCCGCCCACTTCTCTGCCTGTCTCCGAATATTCGGGGTTTTGTGTCCTAAAATTCGGGGAGGGTTCTTCTGCATGCAGTCGATCTATTATTAGAAGGTCGAATGACAACAGTGTCGCGGTGTCTGCGATGATGTTTTTTGGCCTCTTACCACTTCCTTCTACGCTTCCGATGACGTCAGTAACGACTCGACTTGTATAAATGTTGTGTTTTAAAAGTAAACATATTCGGTTCGTTCCCCGTGAAAAATATTTCGCTGCTGGGGGCTTTTCAATACACGTTAAAAAAAGGGAAATTCTTCCGGTTGACAATAAATAGCCTGTAGACCGGTTTTCCCAGCCGCGGCACATTCGGTCGTTTTCCTTTGCCTTTTTTTTTTAACCTTTGCGCGGCACCTGTAGCTTCATCTGCATATTCTTTCACTCCTTAGAATTTTTCCTCATAGTTCTTGTCTTGGTAATTGAATGTATTACTTTCAGACATTTTTTTTCCCTTTCCATTTTCCCCGTCGGAGGGGAGTTTTCTCAATGTCAGCCACGGTGTTGTTGGTTGTATCCAGTACTGTCAGGAAGCGAGAAGGGAGGTGGAAGGGACACTTCTCCTTTATTCTTCATCATCATCATCATCATTTCTGAAGAAGCATTCTCCAAATATTGCGATCCAGCGCCTCCTTCCACCAACCTAAGGAGGCGCGGAGAAGGGAATGCTGCGACCCCACAGCAGCAGACTCGTTCGTCTCCCGTCATTCATAGGGAAGGGCGTGAGAATTGTAGTCAATGCCCGACCTACCTGATGCAGGTTTTCTAGGGTTTTCCCTGCATCTCTTTACGGTGAAACACCCCTAGGGTAGTATCCTTAAACCATAGCCCGGGGGCCCTAGTTAACCCTTCCTTGGCTACCTTGCTCTACCTTCCACCACATTCTCCCTTTTTTTTAGTTCCATTCCTATGCTATTAAAGAAATGTTGCCTGTTTCAGGGTCACCCTCATGCAGCGTGTTATCCCCTCCAAAAAAATATTCTAATATTCCAGCCTTCCTATTTACAGCTTAGGATCTGAACTCGAACAACTTTCAGATGGATCAGGAAAATCAAAAAACAACAAATGTAGCCCGTTACATCCCCCCCCAAAAAAAAATTGGTATGAAGCGTGGTGGTATATGGGTGCGAAACGTGGACGGTAGGATCTGCACAAAAGAAAAGAAGCTTTAGAAATGTGGTGCTATAACAGAATGAGATGGGTTTATAGGGTAACTAACCAGGACGTTCTGGGCAGAGAGAACAAAATGGAGGACTTTGAAGGGATATATTAATAGGCCACGTTCTTAGTGAGACATGAGCGTTATAGGAAAGTGAACAGAAGAGGGAGGATGTGGAAGTTACGTAGAAATAAAAATGCTAGCACACAATAGGTTAGTTAGCCTACGGACTGAATACGTCAACAAGTACTACTGTAAAGGAAAACTTACTGACACTGAATTTGTTTGTCTGCAACATGCACTGTGAGTTCAAACATTTCAAAGATATTCCTTCTCCACAAGAGACACACACACAAAAAAGGTTGCCTGTTTAAATTTTTAAATTATTTCCTCTGCCTAAACGACAGGTTCAAGAGACGAAACTTCCCTACGGAGAACTTGTGAAAATGATTTTTATTTTATAATAATACATATAATGCTAACAATGACGAAGACGACATATTACTTTTTTTAAAAAATATATATATATATTTAACGTAATTTCTACGCTTTCGTTCGTTATCTTTGGTCAATGAGGTCGACAGTTGAACGGCGGCAACGGAACAGCGTACGGGAGAATTGCAGGTTATGAATTCCGCAAGCTGAGGCGACTTAAAGTAAGTACACTTTTGTTACTTCGTCCACAATACAGTAACTACGACAATATATATGTTTCTTTTTTGGGGGTAACATCTCGCGGTTAATTTTATTTAGCCTCACACTTCCTCAGAATTATGATTGTTGTTGTATGAATCATTCCAACAGACACAATAAACAATCTTAAAAATTTATTTTATTTGGAAGCTTTTGGAAAGCGGTTGGGGTTGTATTTGATCCATATTTACGCGAATTTAATAATAAAATCGTCTAAGGTCGAGTTTATACGTCTCCACCGTCATTAAAAATTGTGAACTGGCATCCCGCTTAATTTTCCAATGATTTTTCGGCCGTAACCGTCAGGGGCTGGATGGAGAAGGTCCAGCGCGGCTCCAAATTCTTGACAAAAATTTAATTAATCTTTACGACTGAGGGTGACAAGGAGTAAATAGGATGTGTTGCTAAATTTTTAAGTCTGAAGAAGTCTCAATATTGAGATGAAACGTCGCTTTTGCTAATAAATGGGTATAATGCTGACTTTTTGGCCGTTTTTTTATTTATTGATTTAATTAAAGTTGAGGCGAAAAGTTCTACTCCTCCTTTTATTGGAGTTTTATGTGATATAATTCTATAATTTAATTATGTTAAATTCAAATTACTCAGAGTTTCAATGGCTGATTTTTATTTTATTATTTTTTAGACATTAAGTTGAATTTTTCAAAAAACACGGGCCAAAGTATTTTTATTTATTTTTGGACGTGGTTCGGTTTCGAATCAAATAGTGGGATTTCCGAAGATATATTCTGTTTTTAACCTTCAAAGATAATATTTTTATGCGTCTGTATGGATGCGTCGCTTAGCTCCTTTGGTTTTGCACGGCTTAATTATAAATCGTGGTACACGGATTGTTGTTTCTCCTTTTAGCAATTGTGACGTAACGGCGAGATGGAAGTTGATGCGTATGTTTGTAAAGGAACTAAACTATCCGCTCTATTTATAGCATTTTCGACTAAGAGCGCGTCTCCGTCTTTTTCTCTTCCGTTGCCTCACAATGGGAAGTTGCACCACATTTAACCAGTTTGGCATTGGACAATACAGATTACCAGATAAGGTCGTGCGTGATTGTTTATAGGTTAGATTCACCTCGGCTTGCGCAACGTTGCGTCACGTCACACTTCCCTAATGAAAAGGGGAAATATAACCTACTTCTTCTATATTTAGAAATTCAATAATTCAATAAATAATAATTCTGGAAAAAAACGAAACATCATTTATCATAATTTAAGAAAATTTAAAATTGTTACCGTTATAATAGTCGAAACAAGGCGAAGAGCTGAAATGAAATATTTTATTCAATGCAACGAAGAATATTATTGTCAATAATGTATTTTTTTTCGCCTCATTTCAATGTCGATACTCCATGAAGGTAATTCTAAATGGAAACTTTAGACGGCTGACGCTATTTATATTATATTATACTGAAAAGATTATATAATAGTAAGTTTAAATAAGCCTAAAAACAGACAAAAAAGGAAATATTGAACTATAACTTAATTTACTATAATTTAAAATCAACTACATGTTTCGGTTCCAAATAACTAAATATTTAGTTCAACCTAAAGAGGCTCCAGATCAAGACCGAAACATTTAGTTGATTTTAAATTATAGTTTCTTATGTTTCACTATTTTTTTCTGATGCAGGTTTTCTAGGGTTTTCCCTGCATCTCTTTAGGTGAAACACCGGGTAGGATCCTTAAACCATAGCCCGGGGGCCCTAGTTAACCCTTCCTTGGCTACCTTGCTCTACCTTCCACATCCCCCCTTTTCAATTCCTTTCCTATGCTATTAAAGGGGAGTTGCCTGTTTCAGGATCACCCTCATGTAGCCTGTTAACCAAAAAAAAATTGTACGTTTTTGGCCTTATTTAAACTGTAATTGAAAAGATAATATTATAATAATATCAATTACAGAAATTGAGGTACAGAGATTGGAACGTATTATGGTGACATTTTAAATTATCTCTATAATAAAATTGCCTTTGTGTGTGTGTCTGTCTGTATGCATGTTCCGCATACAAATCGAAAAGAGTGGACTAATTCCGACCAAATTTGGTACACGTGCTCTTTGCGAACCGAAAATTATCGCTTTCGGGGTAACACCCCGGGTGGAAAATATTAAATAAGCTAAAGCGGCCACTGTTTTTATTATTTAAATACATTCTTGGATCAGTTAATTTGATAGTGTGTTCTACGATACTGCTAGAGTTTAATTTCAACCCCATCCGCGTGATCGACGTGGAATATTCTGAGTGTAGGGGTGGAAGGGGCAACACACAAAAAATAACAATAGAAAAATTTTTAGATTGACCTCTAAACCGGTGTAGTGTGAGTCGCTGAGTTTAATGCGTTACAATTCGTCTCCTGAGAAGGGTTTCAAGGGGGTGAAACAGACTTCCTCATACCATACCGGAGAACATGATATCAAATTAGTTGACCCATAAATGTGTTTATTTGATGAAAATATGGGCCACTTTTGGATTTTTAAAATTTTTCACTGTATACACCTCCGCCCTCTAGGGGGTGGTAGCCAAGTCTTACCTCAACAGCGCTAATTTCCGGGTCGCAATGAACACATGTACCAAATTTGGTCGAAATTGGTCACACCCGTTTCGCTTTGTATGCGGAACATACATACATACATACAGACAAACACACAGACAGGTAATTTTATTATAGAGATGTTCAACCGTTATCTACTTTAGTATCCCCTGTGTTATTGAGTCCAATTCACGTTACTTGTTCAAGTCTCCACGTTTTAAACCGATTCCTGTCTCCCTTTTGGAATCTAAGAGGCTGTAGAAAAAATCAATTTTAAAAGCGAGATGGGATGGAATTAACAAGTCGAATGATGAAGGTTGACTTGGTACAAGCGGTCGTATTTGGCTTTAATCGCTTCCAACATCTGTCTTAATTGATTTTAAAATTCAGCGAGTTTAAAAAAATCGTTTACCTTGGCTGTAAAAGCGAATGTTACACAACGGCCTTTACAAAGGGGGGAAAAGATCATCATATGCGGAATACGAAATGCTGATGATGTAAGGAACGTTTCCTGAAGTAGTGATCTGTTGTAGTTGTGGTATTCAGTCCTAAACTGGTCTGCACAAGCCTCTTCGTTTCCGCGTAATTAGCACATCCAAAATTCTCCCTAATATCCTCCCTCTTCTCTTCTTACCCCCAACAAAATTCCCTGTAATCCTAATTTTACAAGACCCTCATGTCTTAAAACGTGGCCTATTACTCTATCCCTTCTCTTGGTCAACTTCCTCCGTATTGTTCTCCCATTCCCCTTATTCTGCTTAAAATTTCCTGGTTAGTTACCCTAACAACCCATCTCATTTCAAACCATTCTTTTCCTTTCTGCAACTCCTATCGTTCACGTTCTGCACCCCATATAACGCCCAAAATTTTTAGAAACGATTTCCAGTTATTCACCCTTATATTTAGCCGTCCTTGCCTTTTCTATCCTACTCTACTTATTACGTTTCTCAAATAGCAGAATCCTTTAATTTCCATCAAAATATCCCTTCCTATTCTTTGTTAATCCACTGTTTCCATACTTACACTCCATCACCTTGGACTCTTTCTCCAGGATCACGTTCATGCCATTTATTATGGTTTTCCAAATCTTCTTCTGCCTTCCCCTAATACTACAATTTCGTCGGCAAAGCGTAAGGTTTTTATTTTTTCTCCTTGCAGCAGTATGATTCCCTTTCCATATTCCATTTTTACTTTCTTCATCGCTTGTTCTATATATATAAGTTAAACTGCATTGACATCCTTGTCTTACTCCTTTCTTGATTTCTGCTTTATTTTCTTGATCTTCAATTCTAATTGCAGCTGCCTGTCTTCTATAGAGGTTATGTATAAGCCAATATTCCCGACATTTTATTCCAGTATTTATTAACTGTGTGAAAATTAATTAATAAACCGCCAATTTTTATAATTTATTTTTTAAACAAAAATAGTTACATTATATTTTACATATTATGATGATAATTTTTGTCCCTTATTTTCCATTGAAGAAAATTAGAAAAGTTATGTGCTTACTAAATATATGAAGGTATGTATAATATTTTTAAACATTATATCATGGAAAAATAAAGTTTGATATCATACTTTTAAACAAATTTCCATATTAAATTTTTTTTAATGTATCATAATAATTGTTATTTATTTTGTAGATGAATTTGGCTATTGCCAAAAGCTTCTTCCAAATAAAATTTTGAAATTGCAATATAGTTTTGGTGACATAAAAATATGGGAAAAATTATAATCATAATAAATTAATTATCAGCATTTTAACAAAATCCTCCAAGAAATTATTTTACATATTTTTAGCAATAATTTGTAATAATCTACCAGATGAAGTCCCAAATGTGAGGACGAAATTTTGTAGCAATAAAATAAAAACACCTTTCTCCTTTCGTTTCATTCTTTTGAAAAACTACAGACGTCGTGTGATATCTTATTTATTTTTTAATATCATATGAATTGACGTCTGTTTTTTCCCCAATTAACTCAATGATTTTTTTTTCATCCAGTCAGTCAAGTTTGGATTTTCATGCATTTGTAATTTTTTTTAAAAAAAATCAAAATTTCATAATTCAACCGTACCCGTTGAAGTCCCAAATATGCTGACGAACCGTCGATTCAACTAAACATCAAAACTTTGTCTGTGTCTGGTAGTCAATTTGATTAATTTTTTTAATAAATAATTGTCAGCATCGAAGTATTTTTTTGTTACGTATAATCCTCGTATCATTTTGAGTTTCTTTATTCATTCAAATTAGCTTAAAGCTAATTAAATATTCTAAATTTGTATTTTCGTACATGATACAAAAAGTTTTCTAAGTCCAAATTCACTCTTTACATTTAAACTCTGAAATTATTATTTTTTTAAAAAAATACATTTATACTTTTGGTGTCCATAACAGCTACTGGTGACTCATTGTGCAATACTAAAGATTTATCAAAAATTGGAAATTTTTGCAGTTTTTAAATTTAAATGGCCCAAATATAATTTTTTTTCCCTTCCCCTGGTGTTGTACCTCTGAATTTCTTTTTTTTTAAATACAGAAATAAGCTGGTAACTGTCCCTTATGTATTTTATGAATAAAAACATAAACTTAATAAGGGTAAAAGGCAAAGTTCATCATCGTAATTAACCTAAGTCAGCCATCTTGGAAAATTTTGCAGTTTTTAAATTTAAATGGCCCAAATATAAATTATTTTTCCCTACCCCTGGTGTTGTACCTCTGAATTTCTGAATTTTTTTTAAAAAATACAGAAATAAGCTGGTAACTGTCCCTTATGTATTTTATGAATAAAAACATAAACTTAATAAGGGTAAAAGGCAAAGTTCATCTTCGTAACTAACCCAAGTCAGCCATCTTGGAACTCTGTTCATATCTGAGGAAACGTAATCATTGACGTTCCGTAAATAAAGTTTGTATCAGAGGTTCAGCTCGCTCAACACGTTTTATTTATTTTTTTTTGAACAAATCGACAGCAATTCAAATTTGTGTAATAGGCTAGCGGTAATTTGCTGATCTTTTAACGTTTGTCCGACGCCATTGCTCCGATATTATTTCTTTTCCAACATGGCGAAGCGTGTGGCGTGATGGAGGAGGTTGGTACACATGACGTCCAAAGATTACACCTCGTATTTTAAGCGCCATATTTCAAAGATGATAGATCTGAGTCGATTATCGTGCCTTTCTGTGTGTGTGTATGTTTTACAGTCACGTGTGAAAAAAAATGTATCTCTGTCTGAGCGTTGAGTGTGTTGGAAGTTGAAGAGACACGCGGGGCGGCAGATGATTACTCTTCTTCTTCTTCTCGAGCGAAGATTATGCAGCTGGGTACATAACATTTTGAACCAGCAGTGCTAAAGACACAGAACAAAGAGCTTGCTTGCTTGCTTCCTTCCTTCCTTGTGTAGGCACAAGAAATTCTTCGGAGGACAAAGTTCGGTCATGAGACAAAGGTCGCTGGAGACTTAAATGCGCAGCTGCTAGATCAACTGAAAGGAAACTGACGAAATTCATCCGCAGGGCGATTCGACCTCGTCGATCATGCTAAAGAGGATCAGATCGAAGGCGGACCACAAACAAATCTGCATATCTTTGGCTGGGCCAAAACAGTCACGGGAAAGAGCAAATTGAAAGAAAGAAAAAAAAAATCGCTCCGTCAAGACGCGTAAGTACAAATTGAATTCTCCGGCGAAATCCACGCGGATGGTTCCTTTTCTAATTAGTTTATGACGAAACGATAACCGAAGTTTCATCATCAAATTCCACTCTCCTTCGGAAAAAGGAATTCTGAAAATGTAATTTTTTAAAAGTGGAAGTAAGTGTTTCTCAAATATTGGCGTCAAGCTTGTCCATCGTACATTGGTGAAACAAAAGATATGCTCGTGTGACTATGACAAGGTTCAAGGGACCAGGGACCAGGTCGTTTCCTCGCGTGGATGGATTGCCACCGATTTCCTAGTTTCGGAGACAAAAGTTGAGGTTCAGTTCAAGATGATTTGAGTTAAATACTAGAATTTGAACTCGGCGGAAGACTTACCAGTTCCAAGATCACCGGAAGCGTTGATGTGGGTCCAGAGTGTATGGACTTTATTATAGAGTAAACTTGGAAAGCTTGCGTTGTGAGATAAAAGGTTCCCTTGTTTTGGCTCTACGTGCTGGTTACAATGGAGTAGAATACTTTAAGGCTTCTTTACTTCTTTCCTACTTTCTTCTCTCTCCTCTTTCTTTCTTTCACCCTCTCCCTCCCTTGTGTTGGCTCTACGTGATTGGAACAAAGAAGTAGAGTACTTTAATGGTGTTTCCTACTTTCTTTTCTCTCCCTCTCTATTTTGTGATGAGTGAGGAGTGTTATTATTAATTATTCTTAATTCCATTATTAAAGAGGGTTCCATTATTATATATTGAAATTGATAATTCTTTTGATTTTTATGGTTTTATTTTGAAAGAAACTAATCAAATACTAATGAACGTAGACTATTTACAATTATTAACTAATATTAAAACTACAAATTTACATATGTACAATTGTTTGCTCCATTGTAGCAAAAATCAAGTGTTGCCCTATAGCCCCGGAATCTCAGGTTGCCCGCGAAAATTTCTAACGGATTTTACAACTGGCCTGGGTATGAAAGAGTGATGATTACCAATGTTTTGGCTGGACCCGTCCTGGACCCCGTCGTTTTGATTGTTGAAAGGCTCCGATATCACCTCTGTTGATGGCTGGCGACCTCGTAAGAACCTTGTTATTGTTGGTAGGACGTTATTGATGCCCTTGGCTTGCCTCTACAGCCCCTAGGAGTACCGTTAATCCCGACATTGTCCTAGGGCCATAAACCCAGCAACGTCCAGGCGGTCAGTGTGGAAATCGCAATCTTTCCTACCCAAACAAACATAAGAAAAATTACTTTACAAAAAAAAAAATAACGCGACCGCCTTGATTTTGCTATGTTGCGTTAAATTGATTTTAATACATGATTATAATGTAATTTCGCTGGTAACATAAGCGATCATTACAATTTATTATTTTATTTCTCTCTTTATTCCTTACACTCTCTCTCTTTCTTTCCCTCTTTCTCTCTTTCATTCTTCCTCTCTTTCTTTCGTTCCCTTGTGTTAGCTTTACGTGCTTTAAACAAAGGAGTAGACTACTTTAAGGATGCTTTCTTTCTCTCCTACTCTCTCTGTCTCTCTCTAATTACTTTCTATCTCTCTCTTTCTTCCTTTTCTCCTCCATTCTCTCCCTCTTTTTATCTTCCTTTCTGTCTCTCTTTCTTACATACTTTCTCTCTCTATCTTCCTTTCTCTCTTTATTTCTCTCTCTCTTTTTCTTTCATTCCCTCCATCTGTCTCTCTCTTTCTTTCGTTCCCTTGTTTTGGCTTAACGTGCTTGAAAAAAAATGAGTAGAATTCTTTAAGGGTGCTTTCTCTCTCTCCTTTCTTTCTTCCCCCTCTCTCTCTTTATTTATTTATTTCTCTCTTTCTTACTTACTTTCTCTCACTTTCTAAAGTTCTCTCCCGTTTCTCTCTTTCCTTCGTTCCCTTGTTTTGGCTCTATTGTTTCTTACATACACTACAGTCTGTCTCTTTCTTTCGTTCCCTTGTTTTGGCTTAACGTGCTTGAAAAAAAAGAGTAGAATTCTTTAAGGGTGCTTTCTCTCTCTCTCCTTCTTTTCTTCCCCTCCCTCTCTCGCTTTATTTATTTATTTCTCTCTTTCTTACTTACTTTCTCTCCCTCTCTTTAGTTCTCTACCTGTTTCTCTGTTTCTTTCGTTCCCTTGTTTTGGCTCTATGTGCTTGAAACAAAGGAGTAGACTACTTTAAGGATGCTTCCTTTCTCTCCCACTCCCTCTCTCTCTCTTTTTAATTACTTTCTATCTCTCTCTTTCTTCCTTTTCTCTTCCATTCTCTCCCTCTTTTTATCTTCCTTTCTGCTCTCTTTCTTACATACTTTCTCTCTCTATCTTCCTTTCTCTCTTTTTCTTTCATTCCCTCCATCTGTCTCTCTTTCTTTCGTTCCCTTGTTTTGGCTTAACGTGCTTGAAAAAATGAGTAAAATTCTTTAAGGGTGCTTTCTCTCTCTCCTACTTTTCTTACTTACTTTCTCTCCCTCTCTTTAGTTCTCTCGCTGTTTCTCTGTTTCTTTCGTTCCCTTGTTTTGCCTCTATGTGCGTGAAACAAAGGAGTAGAATACTTTAAGGGTGATTTCTTTATTTCCTAAATTGTTTTCCTTCTCTCTTTATTTATTTCCCTGTTTCTTATTTACTTTCTCTCTTTCACTTTTTATTCCTTTCTATCTTTCTTTCATTCTCTCTCTCTCTCTTTCTTTCTTCCTCCCAGTTTTCTTTCTCCGTAAACTGAATATATTTAAAATATTGTTAGTTTCCCTGTAAGAGCTATTTGAAAAAAAATAGCTAAGCTCGCACCGTAACGTGCGTATTTGTTATTATTTTCACTGGATTTTGTAAGAGGTGACGTCACCGGTGTAATCAAAACCGTCATAGGCTGATCTGGTCCATAAAAGTGTTGCTGTTACAAACACTTGTGTGACAGTCTGTGACATTATTCTATTCTTTTCCTTAACTCGGCTCCTACCGCACCCCATATAACGCCACGCTCCATACCAACCAATGATTTCCTAATATTCACAACTTATATTACACGTAGGTAAATTCCTCTTTCTTGCTATCCTGTGCTATCCTACTCTAGTAGCAGAATTCCTCAACTTCCTTCCAAATATCCCTTCGCAATCTAACAGCCTTTGTTATTCCACTGTTTAACCCCTACTACACTCCATCACCTTGGTTTTTTCCCCTCTATTAATCCTCTATATTGAATTATTTCTCATCAATGACCATGTTCATGCCATTTTTTTTGTAGTTGTTTCCAAGTCTCCTTCCGACTCCCCCTAATACTCCAATATCATCAGCAAACCTGAGGGTTTTTATTTCTTATACTTCTTTCATTTTGATTTCGTTTCCGTATTCATTTATGACTTTCTTAGTCGCCTGTTGTATATATAAGTCAAAGAGCCATGGACATCCTTGTCTTACTTCTTTCGTGATTTCTGCTTTAATTTTCTTGCCCCCCCTTCAATTCTAGTTGCTTCTGTAGACGACCTACGGAATTGGATATTATTGTTATTACAAAAAAAATTTTAAAAAATTGGTGGAGTTGTTGGTTGATGGTTGGGAACTGAATTTATAGTCCGTACAGGAGAATCCTCCAGGAGCAAAACAGTGGAATAGGGAAGTGGGGATGGATGTCAACATGTGGGTGAGATTTAGAGGAGAATTGTAGTTAAGCTGGTATTTTTAAATTTTTTCTTAGCAGCCTTGGACATTGATTCCCGTGAAACGGAGGGCGAATGTTATAAAGTAGCAGAGTGAAGGAGAAGCAAGGCCACTGATTGAAATATCATGGAATAAGGTAAAAATATATAACAAGAACTAGAAGTGAGCGCAAAACCGGTCGTGTAAATAGATGGAACAAGACGGGTGTTACGTTTTGCAACACACGAAGAAGAGCTCTGTTTCTCTTCAGGTGCAGATGGTGAGAGGGGGCGAGAGGAGGAGGAGGGGAGGGGAGGGGGTGAGAGGGGTGTACAGTGACGTCACTGGATGCTGTTGTCTCTTGTACATCTCAGCGACTACATCAAAAAGCCAGGGGGCAGAGTCGGCAACCAGCAGCACAAAGGAAAGGTAGCAGCATATATATATTTTTTTAATTGAAAACTAGCTGGGGGCCCGGCGTTGCCCGGGTATTTAGTTAAAATTTTCCCGTACATTATTTAATTATTGGTCAACACATACCTAAACCGACGTCACAATATGAAACCTCAATAGCAGGGATAAATATATTTTCAGTATAAGTAAGTATAAGTATAAAATCATATTCCAGAGATCCTCCTATAGAGAAGCAAGCACAAGCTTCAAGGATGATGATGTGGAACACGAGTCAGAGATTTTACATACATAGTTAGGTTGCTTTATTAATATTAGAATATACTGTAACTATTGATTACTTTTAACTTATAATAAGATTTTCTTAAGTTCTATACAGAAGACATACAATTTGTACCTTATATATATATATATTTTTTTTTTCGTTGGCAGGTGGAAAATCTTCAGAAAGACGCCGTGAAGCCCGTACTTCACGGTGTGTGGGATTTTTACCCACTAAAAACCACCTCCGTAACTAAAACTGGTCTGTAGAGACCAACCATTAGTTTTATTTTGTTAATTCTTATATCTAGTTACTTATTAGCTAAATTAGTCCAATGACATCCTTTAGTTTTCATTGTTGTCCTATGACTGTATTTCACGCTCACGCAGCGTGCTTTATTTTGTAATTTGTCATATATAAAATTGATAAATATTTTTACATCAGTATTATAACAGAATAAAAATTTTATCCACTTAATCGTTAAATTTGTACTTGGACCGCATAATGTAACACAGCGAATTGCATTACACAAAAGTTTCCTTTTTTATGTTTTCATTTTAGCAATTACTAAGTTTTAAATATTTACCTGATGCGGGGAACAAAAAAACAACAATTTATCAATTTATGTATACGTCCTATCGACTATCCAAAGAAGTTAATTTTTTTTTTCTCAGCAGCAATAGATACTATGAATGATATAAGGACTTATAACTCGCAGTTGGTTTTCACGCCGCGGCAACTCCAAGAAATCTTCCAGTAGAATTAATATTTATATTCATATTATATAAGGAATCATACTGCAAGGAGAATAAATAAAAACCCCAACGCTTTGCCGACGATATTGTAGCATTAGGGGATTCAAAGGAAGCCTCGATAAACATAATAAATAGCATGAACGTGGAGAAACAGTTCGATATGGGGATTAATAGACGGAAAATCAAGGTGATGGAGTGTAGTAGGGTGAAACAGTGGAATAACAAAGGCTGTTATATTGGGAAGGGATATTTTGAAGGAAGTTAAGGAATTCTGCTAGTAGGATAGCAAGGAACAGGAATTTACTTACACCTAATATAAGTGTGAATATTAGGAAATCGTTGCTAAAATTTTCGTATGGAGCTTGGTGAAATATGGTTGCGAAACGTGGACGATAGGAATTGCAGAAAAGAAAGAATATAAGCTTCCGAAATGTGGTGCTATAGGAGAATGATATGGGTGGATAGGGTAACTAACCAGGAAATAGAGGAATAGAGGACAATATGGAGGACTTTAAAAATTGTACTTGATTATGAACAGAGTCATGCATATCAATTTTCTTTTTAAATGTATTTAGGTACTTGATTTCACGACTGTTGAACCAGTTTTTTTATTTTTTGGGTGGAAGATGCGTCGTGCGCGTCAATTTCTCCTTGTGACGCCTCCTGAAGGTCTTTGTCGCTGTTGACGGCAACGTCGCACTCGGGCTACGGTCTTTGGATCCTGCGATAAAAAAAAAAGAAACAGAAAGAAACTGCGAGGAAAGGAAGGCGAAGAAGACAAATTAAGTGGGAAAAGTCAGCAACAGGGCGCTTATTACAACGAGTCTGCTCCCACACGAAAATGATACACTTGATGACGTCATCAAGTGACGTCACTCTTGACAAAGTCTTTGTTCGCAGCGGCGTCTCTTTTATTCTCCCTTCAAGACACGAAAACACATTATATACTTATTTGTTTCATTTTTACTTTCCTACTGGTCCCTTTTTAGTTACCCTTCATTGATGTATTTATTCTACAACAGTACACTTTTTCCCTATATATTAAAATCAGGTTTATTTATTTTATTCTCGATTCCTTTCTTCATTAAATTATTACGTCAATTGAAAATAGTTGATTAAATCGCATTATTATTATTATTATTCTAATAGCCTATTGATTTCAAATAAATCTTATACAATCATTCTGATAATTTTAAGCTCGCTCGAAATTAGGTTGATGTGTATAAGGCTTTCTATATTTCTGGTCTTCATTTTCCCGTCCATTTACTTGTGTAATTAATTTTGAACTCATTTCTGCCTGTGTCTTCCATCCCGTGCCTTTCATCTTTTCCTTCTTGTCACCGTTCTGTTATTTCCATCAGCCATCTTTCATCCTTTTTTACATGTTCAAACCATTTCAATCGTCCGTGATTTCGCTGTCTCCACTCTTATCTCTTCATTCTTAATTTTGTCTAGTTTTGAAACGCCACAACTTCTTAACAAGTTCCTTTCGAAAGCTTTTAAGCTTCTTTCTGTCTAATATTTTGTTATTTTAATATATTTCATACCTCCGGGTATTGTTTATACCATAATATACTATTTACCTTTTTAATGGATCTCTTTCCCTTGTATGTTCTTTGTGTTATTTCTCTTCTTCTCGGTCCTTCCTTGACAATGGCCTCTCCTTCCTAAATATAAACAGCGACAAGGAAATAAATAACAATAGTCATCATCATTGAACTATACCACAATTAGGAGTCATGGAGATCCGTGTCCAGGAACAGCCAAATTTTTACACTTGAAATGTCAAATAAGAGACGAAACGTAGTACGGTTAGGTAATTAAATT
Source organism: Eucriotettix oculatus (assembly GCA_034510155.1). Lineage (NCBI taxonomy): Eukaryota > Metazoa > Arthropoda > Insecta > Orthoptera > Tetrigidae > Eucriotettix > Eucriotettix oculatus. The sequence continues at coordinate 6,851,784 of CM067379.1, forward strand.
ATATAAAAACTGACAAAGAGGCTGTTATAACTCATTTAATTTATATTGAATTGTCGGATAAACTATTTATATAATAATAATAATGATTTTTCATTAATGAGATGAAAATTGATCTGGTAACAAACGTCCAATACTCTTTGTCTTGCTATCACTTCTTTGGAATCTGTAAAGAGATTATTGATTTCGAAGTCTAATTATGTTTACTAATAATCGCTGGTATTAAGAAAAATAAAATGGGATCCCTGTGATATTATTTTCTTTGAAACGAATCAAATAAGTGTTAATTATTGTATTTGGTTTATTTTTCTGTGGGTAAACAATGTTCTACACATCCACCAGCGATATGATAAAAAAGACAAAGAGGTGAAAAAAAGCAACAAGTTTTGTCTTTCAATATTTCAAGAATATGAAGTGAGTAATTTTTTTTGGATTAAAGGTGGCCTGGCTGATGTCAAAGGTATTAAAAGGTAACATTTTTTCCCGTTAAATAAGAGCTGAAGCCCCAGTGCTGTAAAATGATTGCGGTGTTGTCCTCAGAAATTGAGATAATTGAAAAGATTCGGACAGGCAGTCAAAGTTCGGCGTGATAAAATTGTAGATTAGGGAGAACAATGAATGATATTAGGCAATTGACAAGGGCGATATTCAGCAACTTGCGTTCCTTAAAACTATACATCCTTATGGTAATATTAATTTGGTTACGGCGTTTATCCAGTTTTTGAAAAAGAAAACCATCTTTCGTATTTTTTTTCTGGCCTTAAATCTTTTAAGGCGCCTCTGAAAGAGAATCTTCTTTCTTTGAAAATGTTGAATTTATTTTTAAAAAAACTTTTATATGCTTTATGTGTTATAAAAATTTTCATACATATCAGAGATATTCTTTCCCATTTTGTAAGCCGAATCGCGTAGATACATTTCTGTTTTATTTTCAATCGATCAAATCGACTGAACTGTCGATGTTTTTCGATACAATCCTCGTGAGATGTGATCAAGGTTATAAAGTCGTTCTTGTTATGAATAATTAAGTTCTCTAATAATGCGTATATTTACTCGAAGTAGACGTTTCGCCTATCCACTGCGGTCTTTGTCAATCACAAAGAAACCGTCTACTTTATCTTAAAATTCATCTAAAATTTGTTTAAAACTCCGTTTATATGGGTCGTTCATTCTTCATTTGATTTTTTGTTATTCACAGCCGTTAATTGTTTTTATGTTTTTAATTATTATTTTTTTTACATATTCAAGAGATATTGAGTGACTAATTGTAATTTAGATGTACAGTAAAGGGGGGGAAAAATTATTGACTTTTTTAAAATGAGCCTCAAATTTAAATTCAAAAACAAAGTTATTTTTATTAATTATTTAATACGAATTATTATAATTTTGTTAAAAATGTAATCAAAATTAATGAAGTTTAATTAGTGGTTATTGTTATTAAAATTGAGACGAATTTAAAGGCAAGGATTTATATATGTATATATAGAGATATATTTAAGTAGTGTATCTGACAATTAAATTACAATAATGAGTTTAAACGATCTCATTGTCAGTTTTTTTTAATAATTTAAATATTAAACATTTCCAACGTTTCGTCTCTCATTAGAAACTTCTTCAGGAAAAAAATTAACTGTACGTGTAACTTCACTCCATGACTCCAAAGGTCGAAGAAACGAATATATATATATATATATATATATATATATAATAAATTAGTTAAATCAGCCTCTTCGTCAGTTTTTTTATACTTTTAATATTAAACATTACGACGTTTTGTTTATATATATATTATATTTATTTATTTTTGTATCCTTTGTAATACTTTTTTTATGCTGTTAAAAGGAGGGGAGTTTCCTGTTTGAGGATCATCCTCATGTGGCCTGTTATTTTTTTTTTAAATTATTTCTTCGTCCGAACAAAGTCAATTATAAAATTCTCATTCATCCGGAGTTCTTTTATCCTTTGCGTATATTCCTTTATTTTATAAACTATGATATAAGAACTTCAACTACTTGACTCCGCCGCATCTTTACCATTATTTTGTTGGTCACTTGTTACAAGATTTTCTCCTGTACTTTGTGTACAAATTAAATTACTTTGAATACTTTGACGTGCGTGTTTCCTTCCACCCATTTTTTTTCCCTTTTGGTGATTTAAATGATTTTTTTTTTGCCCCCAAAGCCAGCCCCGGAACCGTCGTCCATTGTTCATTTGGTAAATTTATCTGTCATTGTCAGAAGCAAGCAAGTCCTTATCTGCCGTCAGGGATCCGGACATTTCTGGATCCTGGACGTTTACTGCTCCCGAAACGACAAAACAACAAGAGTCAATGCAGCCAAATCTCGATACCAGGAGCGCGCACAAGGGAGGCGGCAAGATGGCGGCACACATCATCATCATCCTCCGCAGATGCACGGGACGAGGACGACGTAATTACTAAAAACATTCAAAGAACCCTCGTAGAAGGTAAGAGATGACTAATGGAATCAAGATAAGCCAAACGTTCCAATATTAAAAATACTAAGACGAACTCCAAGACTTTTGTTTAATGGTATTTAACTTATATAGAAAAAAGGCCATGAATAAGTGGATAAGGATTCATACTGCAACGAAAAGAAAAACCCTACGTCTCTGCAGATGACATTGTAATATTAGGGGGAGTCATAAGAAGACTTGGAAAACATAACAAATGGCAAGAACGGGAAAACCAAGGTGATGGAGCGTAGTATGGGGAAAAGTGGAATAACAAAGGTTGTAAGATTGGGAAGGGATGTTTTGAAGGAGGTTAAGTAAGTCTGCTACTTGGGGAAACGTAATAACTAGAGTAGGATAAGCAAAGGATGGCAAGGAAGGAGGAATTCGCTTACGGCTAATATAAGTGTCAATATTAGGAAACTTTGGTATGGAATGTGGCGTTATATACGTGCGGAACGTGGACGATAGGAGTTGTAGAAAAAGGAAAAGACTAGAAGCCTATGAAATGTGGGTTTTTAAGAGAATGAGATGAGGTGGATAGAGGAACTAACGAGGAAGTTCTAAACAGAATAGGGGAAGAATGGAGGACTTTGAAGGGATAGATTAAAAGGCCACGTGTTGAGACATGACGGTCTTGTAAAATTAGCATTAGAGGGAAGAGTGTGGGGTAAGATCAGAAGAGGGATGAAATACTCAAAGCCCTAAAATGAAACACATTCATATCACTTTACCAATTATTTGCAACATTAAGGCTTAAAAAAGAAACCATTAACGCTGATTTATCCCCTCAATAACGTATTAAACATAGAGTTGAATAAAAAATTATTTTTATAACTTGAAGAATTATTTCAATCAACTTCAGTTTTCCCTGTTACTAATGCCAACTATTTTTTTCTATTACATCCGTTCAGACGACAGTCAGCAATAATTAGAATTGAAAGGCAAGAAAGGAAAGCAGAAATCAAGGAAGGAGTCAGACAAGGATGTGCATGTTCCTTAACTTATACATTGAACAGGTGATGAAGAAAGTTAAAAAGGAGATACGGAAAAAGGAATCAAACTTCAAGGAGAAGAAATAAAATACCCTAAGGTTTTCTGATGATATTGGTAGTATTAGGGAAAGTCAGAAGGAGACGACGAGGAAACCATAATAAATGACATGAACGTGGTCCTGGAGTTTGATATGAGGATTAATAGAGGGGAAATCTCTAACGTACTGATTCTGAATCTGTCAAAGCCTTGTTGTTTTTTTTAAAACTCGTATTTTATCACTCAAAGTCCAGTTAAATTACCTACTTTGTTTTTTATGTGTGGATAATTTAAGTTGGCTTAATCGTCTAACTATTGCCAACTTTTAAATATTCTGTGAGTTTTTTTTTCTTAATCGTTTCAATGACGTGAAAATGTATAGTTTTATAAAAATCACGATCTTATGAAGCAATAGTCGGTGGGTGAAAGGAGAAATTTTTATGGACTGATCGCTCAATCTCCTCTTCACCCCCCCTTACCCCAGTTCTCAAGCAAATAAACATCATCCCCCTCTCTCTCCCTCCCCGCCACCGAAACTCCCTTAACGCATCTAAACACAAGGACGAGTTTCCTTGTTTGCAAGATAACGGAAACTGAGCTGTTTCTTTGATAACATTTTGCAGATATTTCCTCCCTCCTTCTCACCCCACGGAAGCCACACGTCATCCTAAAATTTTCCACGAAACTTTTACTCACCCTATGAGCAGGAGGAAACTTCCTGCAACAGGGAAGTTAAAGACCGTATTTATCAGCAAATAAATTTTTACTGGACGAGAGATGAAAAGATCTGTTGTTGTTGTTGTTGTGGTATTCAGTCCTAAGACTGGTCTGATGCTAACCTATGTTGCGCAAGCCTTTTCATTTCTACATAGCTGCCAATTCACACATCCTCCCTAATTTTGTTCAGTTAATCCATCCTTGATCTCCCTATTCTTTTCACTTCCTTCTAAAGCTTATTTTAGAAAAACCGTCGTGTTTTAAAAACGTGGCCTATTAATTGATCCCTTCAAAGTCCTCTCCATATCGTTCTCTCTTTCCGTATTCTGTTTACAACTTCCTGGTTAGTTTCCCTATCCACCCATCTCATTCTCATAAAGCACCAAATTTCAAAGTCTTCTATTCTTTTCCTTTCTGCAGCTCTTATCGTCCAAATTTCGCACCCATATAACGCCATGCTCTATACCAACATTTCCTAATATTCACACTTATATTAGAAGTAAGTAATTTCCTGTTCCTTGCTATCCTGTTGCTATCCTACTCTAGTTATTACGCTGCCGCCCAAGTAGCAGAATTCCTTAACATTCGTCAAAATATCCCTTCCCCAATCTAACAGCCTTTGTTATACCACTGTTTCCCATACTACACTCCATCACCTTTGGTTTTACCCTCTATTAATCCTGATTTCGTACTCTTCCTCCAAGACCACGTTCATGCCATTCATTCTCTTCTTGTGCCGCGCCCCCGATACCGGAATATTATCAGCGTACATTTGGGGGGTTTTGTTTCCTCTCCTTGCAGTTTAATTCCCTTTCCATATAGTTTCTTAACTTTCTTTATCGCCTGTTCTCTATGTAAGTTAGACACCCTAGTCTTATTCCTTTATTTATTCCCGTTTCCCTTTCTTGCCCTTAAATTTTAATTACAGCTTGGTGCAGTCTGTAGAGATTTAATATAAAACTAAAAAAAAAGTTGGTAGTAACCATAGCCCGGGGGCCCTACTCAACCCTTGGCTACCTTGCTCTACCTTCCATATCCCCCCTTTTTAATTCCCTTCCTATGCTATTAAAGGGGAGTTGCCTGTTTCAGGATAACCTCATGTATCCTGTTAACCCTCCCCCCCAAAAAAACGCAGTAGCTATAGGAAATCTGAAATTGTGTTTAATAATTGCGTAATTGAAATAATAATTGTTTATTCAATTTTTTTTTAGTTGAATACGTTATGGCGGAAAAATATTACAGTTAAATTTCTTTTGTGGATTGATAATGGATCATGGTGATGTTTTTTTTGTTGAAAATTTAATGTCGCTAAGAATTTGTTAAGTGATATGAATATGTTTTTTTAATTTAAGGGGTGGAGATGCGTCACGATAGTCTATTTCCTTGGTCATGGACGGAAGCGCCATTGTTTATTATAGATTCGCTGTGGGAACAGCCAACTAAGACGTTTCACTATGAAATATTATACAAATACCAATGTCGGTCTAAAGTAAACAGTGTTGTCTATTTTGTGTGTTTATTCTGAGCCCGGCTCCAGGTGATACGCGGGGTCTCCTTTTTTTTCTTTTCTTTTTGCTTCACGTTCTAATTACTCGTATGGTATAATAATTACCACTTGACGGGCCGAGTGTGGTTACCTAACAAGGCCTGTATAAGGGAAACCCGGCTCCGTTGCGATTATCCTTAATATAAACCTCTTTGTGCACTGACGGAGTGAGTAGTTTATTATGTAAAGGGCAAGATCGTGAAGGATTTCTGGTTTCCTCGGCCAATTGAAAACTCCGCTGCTGTCAATTTCCCTGTCGTTGGTTCGTTATGGGTCCGCCTGCTGGAAACAACCGGATTGTAAACTTTGAACACCTTGTCCGCCCCGCAGGGCCACAAGGTCCTGCTGTGGAACCCGCACGATCACGGATAAACATTACTATCGTTATACAGGCTGAAAATAGCGGCCCATCGAGGGTCTTGGCCTACCGGGTGGACTGCGGACTGTCTGTCATCTTTCCTGACAACAGTCCTAATCATCCATGTTTCCCAAACCATGACGTCACAAACATCCGAGACGAAAGCGAGGATTTGAACCCACTCCATTATCTTAGTTTTCCGTCTATAAATCTGCTAGTTCAACTCTTCCTCCAGGACCACGTTCATTCCATTTTACCATGATTTAGATTTATTGTTGTTTCCATTAATCCTCGATTGAGGAAATAGGATACGACGTCATAATACATTAAAAATGAACAAAATAAAGTAAATAATTAAAGACAAATAAACTTAAAAAAATAAATTAGTAAAAGAAAGTAGTGTATATAGACAAAAGTCAATATAAACACAACACAGGGACACACACACACACTGGGGAAACACAAACAAGCACACACACACACACTGAGGAACACGCAATGGAGTTTTGAACTACTACTTGGACCAGGAAGGAAACTGTCCTTGCTCCAGCAGCAGCAGCTATATACATGAAACAAACAAACAAACAAAAGAGCAGAAAAAAACTGAATAGAAATTTTTAAAGATATGTTGTGATGTGCTATTTTATAAGGTTGGCAGCAGCTCATTCAACACTTGCAGCAGCAGCAGGAACCTTGATTTAAATACTAGGAAAGGACGATTAAGAAAATCCTGTACCACAGAGTAAAACAGCAGCAGCAGCGCCGCCATTTAAAAGAATAGTTTTACTCTGCTTCACCACGAAGCTTTTGTAGTTACTATTTTTAACCTCTGGAGGAAGGAAGGAAGGCTGTTGTATAAAATTATCCCCCGGGGGTATTGTGAATACTTTTCTGGTGTAGAGAGAGAGAACAAGGGCGATGCTTGTCCGACCTTAGAGCTGAACGATTTCTAGTCCCGCGCGTATTCATTCATGAAACTCGCCATTTGTTTGAAACAAATTAGTGTTTCGCTTTAAAACTCTTCTTCTCACTCTCGTAACACCACAACATCGTCGGCAAAGTCCAAGGTTTCTATTTCTTCTCCTTCCAGTATGATTCCTTTTCCGTATTCCGTTTTATCTTCCTTCATCGCCTTTTCTATATATAAATTAGAGAGCATTGGCGACAGACTGCTGCATCCTTGCCTTACTCCTTTCTTGATTTTGCTTCCCTTTTCTTGATCTTCTATTCTAATTACCGCTGACTGCCTACTTTCTCGATATTTTAATCCGGTGCTCTTCAAAATCCCTAACATTGTGTTCCAGTTCTCATTATCGAAAGCTTTTTTTCTAAATCTACAAGTGCCATGGACGTAGGTATTTATATTTATTATTACTTATTGGCCGTACTTTTATTTACTATTCTTGGGAGTTATTTAAATTAAAATTTGCCGGAGATGAACGTAAAATTAATTTTTCTTCCATTTAATAAATGTTTTTTTAAAATTTATGTGCACGAAAAACGTAGAAGCTTAGTATGTAACCAGTTGATTACAGTGAAAATGGAACGCGTGTGTGTGATGTTTTGGTAGTCCTGTGATGGGAACAACGCCATGGTAACTGGAGAAGGACGACGGGATTCGTAACACCTCTGAGTTGTACAGGGAAGGGAGGTGAAGACGTAGACACAGTAATAAGTCGAGGTTTACTTACAATTGCTTTTAAATACGCCCTTGGGAAGGAAGGTGAATAAAGAAAAAGCTGTCGTCATGGTCGAACTACTTCAGCTAAAGACAGCTTTGCATCTTATACTCTTTTTATCTCCTTTTATATTCGTTTCCACCCATTTTCGACATTAATTTTATTCATTTTTCCCCCGCGAAGAGTGTGTCTTCACTCTCAAATCTGCCGCAGTTGCCTCAAATAAGTGCACATTTATGGCGTTAAAAAAAAAGTAACGAACTGATTATCGATAGCAATCCGCCATCGATTTGCATTCTCCGTTACTTAACGAAAATAAAAAAGAAGTAGTGAGTAATACCGGTCAGACGCGGAGCTGAGTAAATATATCCCATGTTGTGAGAACTTTCCTTGTAGAAGCTCGAGGCTAGTCCAGAGGCTTCATCACCATCATTATTATTATTTCCTGTGGGTTATTATAGCGAGCGTAAGTTATCTTTGGAAGTCAGAGAGGTGCGGAGCCGAGATCTTGGTTGTCAGAGATATGGAGACTGAATATTTGGGAAACCAGTGAAAGGAAACGTTATGCAATTATTTTTCAGTGATAATTTAAGTGTCTACCAGAGATGATGTAATTGGGTAATTGGCTTTGTGATGTTCAAAGAGGTTCCTCCGAATAATATAAGTACGCTTGTATTCAAATTCAAGTCGGCAATTTGGAATTGAATAAATAATCCAGCCACTGGTTGACATCATTCCTTTGTGATTTTCTTTTATTCATATAAAAAAACTTTTTATCTTTACTATTATCAGTTAGTACAATTATAGTTCTAGTAAATACAAAATTCAAATAATGAAATTAAAAAAATTAAAATTGTGTATATAATTCAGTTGTAAGCTGAATTATATACATAACCCATCTGCCAAAGTATTGGAGGATGTATGAGGATGTGGCTTAGGATGTGCCTGAATGTTCATAGGGAAGGATGACGTCGATAATGAATTTTATTTTGAGCCCACGGAAAGGTAGAGATGGACGAGGATTGTCATGGAGTCGTATATATTTATATTTTTTCGTTTCCCTTAGTAATTTTCACTTTTTTTGAGTAAATTTTGCTATACAACATTGCAAACATTTCCTTTTTTTTATATATAGTTAAAACACCAGACTATCTTACAGTAAAATATCAAAGATGGGGGTAATTAAGCTTGTGGGCTGATGGGGATAATCCTTCCCTTTTAAATTAGTTAAGCGCATATTAAAATACTTTTTATCAGTATGATAATTTTAAGAACCTTAATCTGCACATCATCAAACACTTGATTGGGAGTATGAATAGAAGTAGAGGGACGAAACGTCGTGTAACGAAGTCATGCCCTTTAACCATGTATTATAAAACATTTATTTTTATAAGTTGCTTAGATGTGAAGTATGATTCTCTTTCCATATTCCTCTTTAACTTTCTTCGTCCCCTGTTCGATATGTGAGTAAATAATCATGAACGCCCTTGCCTTGCTCCTTTCTTGCTCTTCAACTCCAATTACTGCTGACTGCCTTCTGTGCAGTTGGAAGCGAATATATTGTAATATACTTTTTTGGGTATAAAACATTTATTAATTAACAGAACAAATTATGATCAATTTTAAAATTTTTCATTTATTAATTTAAAGTGATTACACGGGCTTAATCTCAGGAGGGGGGATTTTGGGTCTCTCAAGAGATGGATGGAGTATGCAGTAGCTGGAAATAGAAAAAAGAAAAATCATTAAATATTATTTATCCAGAGCAATGAGCAAGTTTCACAATTTTTTTATAGCTTACCCACAATTACTACAGGGGCCTGCTACAAACATCCACCTCTCGAATGTTTGTGCGTCTCTCTGGCGTCTTGCAAGGATTTGATCACGTCTGGACACGTCCGTCCACTCATCTGGCTTCTGGATATCTGCTCGGACCAAGTCTGTCCTTTCCTCCACTCGTTTCACTTCTGCTCGGTCCACGTCCGTCCTCTCCTCCACTCGTCTGCCTTCTGGGGGCTGATCCACCCATCGGCTTCCCTTTTAAATCTTCCGACGGGAATTCCCCTATCTCACAAAATTTCGGGGTTCCCCGCCCTCATTTTTTACACTCGTTCGGCGGGGTTTTCCCGCGGGGTTTCACCATCGTCATTTTTTATACACGCTCGGCGGGACTCTCCCGCTGGGAATCACCATCTTTCAGCCGACTAGCCATTGTTGTTGGCCGAACTGCGCCTCATAACTGCGCCACAACCTCACAAACTCCGCCTTTTTTATCACAATATATATACAGCAGCGGTACTTTTGAACGACTGGTTGTATGAATGTGTGTGTGTTTAATTCAGCATATGGTTAGGTAGCCTTAATAGCAATAATTTATATGTTATGAATGAATGAGTGAATCAAACGATGACGCTTAGTAATGACAAATGTTATAGGCTTCCACATGGAAGGAAGCCGGAGGCTGGACACACTATGGAGGAACGTAATTGCAAGATGGAGACTCGCCTCATCGCATCGCTGTTGGTAAACAGAGCCAGTCGCTTTGTCGCCTCACGGCTCTAAATACAGACGACCGACGGTCCTAATGGTAAACAGCGATAAATACGAGAGGAAGTTAGTTGTAAGAGGATCGAGTTTCCCCGGCGCCTCCACATGTTTGTCTCTCTCTTTATCCCCCGCTACATCAAACACACCTTCAAGTTACCTTACCACGGAAATGACAACCAAAACACGCACACACGAAAAGGTCTAAATTACAAAAATCAGATTCAGCATAGAAAATAATGTTTTGTAGATATATTACACGTGCAGGGGCAAGAAAAAGGAGACAGAAATGAAGAAGGGAGTACCACAGGAATGGATGTCCACGGTCCTTACCTTTTATATATAACAGACAGGCGATAAAGATAGTTAAAATGGAATCAGGAAAGGGAATCAATCTGCAAGGAGAAGCAATAAAATCGATAAATTTTTGTCGATGATGTTGCAGAGTCAGAAGAAGACGACTAGGGAACCTAGTCCTGGAGGATGTGCGAGGATTAATACTGAGAAAACCTAGGTGATGGAGTGTAGTATGGGAAACAAAAGGTGTTACTTTGAGAACAGATATTTTGGAGTTGGGCAGGTGATGGAGTGTAGTATGGGAAACAGTGGAATGACAAAGGCTGTTAGATTCGGAAGGGATATTTCGGCGGACGTTAAGGAATTCTGCTACTTGGGGCAGCGTAATAACTAGAGTAGGATAGCAACAGGCAAGGAAGAGGAATTTATTTACTTACGGGGATAATATAAGTAAGTGTGAACATTAAGAAATATTGGAATGAAGTGAGGAGTTATATTGCGGTGCGAAACGTGGACGATAAGAGTTGCAGAAAAGAAAAGAATAGAAGCCAGTGAAATGTGGAGCTGCTACAGGGGAATGATATGGGTGGGAAGGGTGACTAACAAAGACGTTCTAAGGAGAATAGAGGTAGGGAGAACAATATGGAGGACTTTCAATGGGGGATAGATTATTAGGCCGCGTTTTGAGACATGAGGGTCTTAACATTTTTAAAGGAAAGTGAACATAAGAGGGAAAGGAAGGCTGGAATCTGCTTTGCGGATTATTGAGGACGTGTGATGTGCTAGTAATTTGGAAATGAAAAGGCTTTCGCAAGTTAGGTTAGCGTGGAGGGTTGCATCGGACCAGCCTTAGAACTGAATACCACTACAACAACCACAACAGACTGTGGATTTTTTAACACTGTTAAGATACGGAGTTGGTTATGACGTCATAAGGCAGGGGAGCGTCAAAAGATGATAAATAAAAAAAGGTGACGCTGTTCCTGACGGTTTAACGATGTCTTGGACAGAGAGCCTAGTGTTGTGTAATAGTGTCTGTGGAGGTCAAGATGGCGTCGCGTGTGATGCACGTGCACTGCGGTCCTTCGCCCTGTGTGTGCGCGCGCACGCTGCTGAGTCAGAGGCGACGGCGGCGGCGGCCATCATCACGGGAACAGATCATGCATGCTCAGGCTCCACTTCCTTCATAAATCTGCTAAAATATGCTACTCTGGCACAACAGCCAGATTCACTACTCTCGTACACGTGGACCTGTCCATAGACACCATCATCCAATTTTTTTTTTGGGCCCCGTCCCTTGAAGGTCCTTGTGTACACCATCTATTCATCTTAAAGCTCTCGTACCAATCATCTTATAGAACGTTATTCCTTTACACATATTTCCCTCTGCTGTTTAACGTACATATATATATATATAGAACAGGCGATGAAGCAAGTTAAAAGCAAGGGCGCTGCGGGAGTTTTCTCGCAGGCGCTTCAGCCCAGAGTGACTGCGGGGCTTCACACCTGATCATGTCGGGGATGCCTCCTGCACTCTCTCTGGGTACTTTTTATCAAAGTTCTCACATGCCGAGACACCTTCACCTATTTTAGGAGGTATATGTACCAGGGTCAAAGACCTTGGGCATATGGCAAGAGCTGCTGTCCGTTGATCCCATTGGATCAGTCGGGGGCCAACTGCCTCCTGAAACTGGTGAAGACACGGAGGAGAAGGGAATGCTGCGTCCCCACAGCAGCAGACTCGTCTCCCGTCATTCATAGGGAAGGGCATGAGAATAGTACCACCCAATGCCCCCCGACCTACCTGATGCAGGTTTTCTAGGGTTTTCCCTGCATCTCTTTAGGTGAAACACCCCTAGGGTAGGATCCTTAAACCATAGCCCGGGGGCTGGCCCTAGTTAACCCTTCCTTGGCTACCTTGCTCTACCTTCCGCATCCCCGCCCCCTTTTCAATTCCCTTCCTTTGCTATTAAAGGGGAGTTGCCTTTTTTCAGGATCACCCTCATGTAGCCTGTTAACCAAAAAAAAAGCAAGTTAAAACGGACTATGGAAAATGAACCATACTGCAAGGAGACGAAATAAAATTCCTACGCTTAGCCGATGATGTAGCGGTATTAGCGGAAGCAGTAGGATACTTGGAAACCATAATAAATGGCATGGAGGAAGAGCAGAACATGAAGATTAAAAGGTGATAGAGCGTAGTATTGGAAACAGCGGAATGACAAAAGGCTGTTAGATTGGGAAGAGATATTTTGACGGAAGCGTTTCAGCAGGAACCATAATTTTAATGTGAAATGCTAGGGCGACAGAGAAATTATTTTTATTTATTGGAGGAAAAGTTTTTAATAATCAGTTGTCCTTTATGTGACTTTTTTAAGTTTCTCTGTCCGTGTGAATAAAGGAATATGACGTAGCAGTGGACTGATGCAGCGCCTGCCGTATAGGCAGCTTATACGACACTCGTGCGTTGGCAGCTGCCTACATTACAGGCACACTATAAGTGTAATATCTATGTCAAATATATTCTTTGTTCTGTTTGTCAATTGGCAACTATTGGTGCGTTTATCTATCTTTTTTTTATTATTTCACTTGACAATTCTTTATTTTTGGGCAAATGTTTTGTTTACAGACCGAGTCCTTTTTCACGGAAATAAGATTTTCAAAATTTTGTCTCATTTTCAAAATATAAATATTAGAATTAATCCGAAATCCGTGTCAAATATTTCCAATTTTAATTAATTCCTTAAAAAATTAGTCCTGTTTTTCCCAATTAAATTTTTTATGAGCCTTTAATAAATTGTCACGATCAGTGGAAGACTTCAAATTATAGTATTTTATTTTTACGTCTGTTTCTCTACATCAAAATATATTTCACGGTCATTAAAAATGTCCGTATAAACTTATATACAGAAAAAGGTGATGAATGAAATCTAAATACGGAAGGAGAAGAAATAAAACCCCTACGCTTTGCGACGATATTGTAGTATTAGGGGGAGTCAGAAGAAGACTTGGAAACCATAATAAATGGCATGAACGTGGTCCTGGAGGAAGAGTTCAATATGAGGATTAATAGAGGGGAAACCAAGTATGGGAAACAGTGGAATAACCAAGGCTGTTAGATTAGGAAGGGATATTTTGAAAGGAAGTTAAAGAATTGTGCTATTTGGGAAGCAGCGTAATAACTAGAGTAGAGGATAAGCAACAGGCAAGGGAAAGGAATTTACTTACGGCTAACGTAAGTGTAATTATTAGTAAACGTTGGTTGTGCAGTGTGGGGTTATATGGGGTGCGAAACGTTGTCGATAGGGGAGTTGCAGAAAGTAAAAGAATAGAAGTTTTCGAAAGGTGGTTCTATAGGAAGAATGAGATGATGATGAGGTGGTGGGGAGAATAGGGTAACTTACCAGGAAGTTGTAAGCAGAATAGGGAAAGAGACAAAAATATGGAGGTATTTGAAGGGATGAAGGTTTTGTTAAATAAGCATTAGAGGGAAGTGTGTGTGTGTGTGGAACAGGGGGAACAGAGAACAATGTGGAGGACGTTGAAGTGATAGATCAATTAATAGGGCACCTTTTTTAAGCCACGAGGATCTTGTAAAAATTAGATTAAAGAGGGAAGTGTGTGTGTGTGTGGCGTAAGAATAGAAGACTAAGGGAAAAGGGTTGGAATACGCGAAACAGATTAGGGAGGATGTGTGGGATGCGCTAATTATGTGTAAATGATGAGGTGGATAGAATCACTAACGAGGAACGTCTGAGCAGAATAGAGAACAATATGGAGGATTTTGAAAGGATACATTAATGGGCCACGTTTTGAAAGATATGAGGGTGTTAGCATTAGAAGGAGAGTAAAGAGGAGAGTGAGGCAATGAGTGTGGAATACGCTATGCAGATTTGGAAGGACGAATGATGATGTTGGATGTGATAGTTATGCGGATATGAAAAGGCTTGTGCTGACTGAATAGGTTAGCGTAGATCACATCAGTCTTAGGATTGAATACCACAACAACAACAACAACAACGTGGAGCTTAATCGTATTTCAGTTAAAGTTGATTATTAAATACGCTACAAGATTTCCTATTTCATTCGCCGTACGTGTTTGTATTTATTTTCTTCTGTGTAATTCTAATACAATTTCCTTCTGTTTCACTGTACGGAAGATAATGACTTGTGACAGTTGATGTTATCCAGGCGTAACTGTAGATGGACGAGGTTTGACCTTCATACTTTCAATTCCTGTGCCATTTTCCGTTGTGTTTGTTTGCCCGCCCGCCCGCTGCTTCTTCTTATTCTTCTTCTTCCTTCCTGTGTACTTTTCCCATCGGCTGTAAGATACGGACAGGTCGAAGTTCTTTCTCCCAGCCATTGACTCCTCACTGTGAGATTCGCCACGAGATAAGAGAAGAGAGAGGGAGAGAGAGACTCTCGTCCCCCTTAATAAATATTCCTCTTCGCCTTTGCCATCAACCCTGACCGTCCTCAACCTCTCCCCTCCCCCCTTACAGAGTGGTTCACAGATAATGTTGTTGTTATGGTCTTCAGTCCTAAGACTGGCCTGATGCAACCTTCCATGCTATTGTATCTTTTGCAAACCTTTTCATTTCCACTTAGATTTAGATTTATTGTTGTTTCCCCATTAATCCTCGATTGAGGAAATAGGATACGACGTCATACATTAAAAATTAAAAATGAACAAAATAAAGTAAATAATTAAAGACAAATAAACTTAAAATAAATTAGTAAAAGAAAGTAGTGTATATAGACAAAAGTCAATATAAACACAACACAGGGACACACACACACACTGGGA
Organism: Eucriotettix oculatus; assembly: GCA_034510155.1. Classification (NCBI taxonomy): domain Eukaryota; kingdom Metazoa; phylum Arthropoda; class Insecta; order Orthoptera; family Tetrigidae; genus Eucriotettix; species Eucriotettix oculatus. Next base: position 6,867,236 of record CM067379.1, read on the forward strand.
AACACAAACAAGCACACACACACACACTGAGGAACACGCAATGGAGGAGTTTTGAACTACTTGGACCAGGAAGGAAACTGTCCTTGCTCCAGCAGCAGCAGCAGCTATATACATGAAACAAACAAACAAACAAAAGAGCAGAAAAAAAACTGAATAGAAATTTTTAATAAAGATATGTTGTGATGTGCTATTTTATAAGGTTGGCAGCAGCAGCTCATTCAACACTTGCAGCAGCAGCAGCAGGAACCACCTTGATTTAAATACTAGGAAAGGACGATTAATAGAAAATTCTGTAGCACAGAGTAAAACAACAGCAGCAGCGCCGCCATCATTTTAAAAAAAGAATAGTTTTACTCTGCTTCACCACGAAGCTTTTGTAGTTACTATTTTTAACCTCTGAAGCAAGGAAGGAAGGAAGGCTGTTGTATAAAATTATCCCCAAAATGTAAGAACCTTAGTGAATAATTGAAGTAATGTTAAATTTGGAGTCTCTTCGTAATTGGTTTCCACTTATTCTGAAATTTATGCATGACTTTGAACGATAAATTTCCTATTTATCTGAGATAAGACAATCATTTACCGCATTAAACCCTTCACCAATCATTAAAATTAAATCCGCAGGGTCTCTGTGAAAGAATGTCCCTGTTACGAACGTTTTTATTTCTTTGACATTTTCTAAATGGTTAGTTTTGTGAGACGCGCCACGTGACGTCACGGCAATGTATTAATATTTATTCATTTAAAGTTGGCATCTGACGATCTTCATTGCATAAAGCCGCTGGTTGCTTAAAGTCTCTGGTTGCAAAAAGTTTTGATCTTTGGTTCGTCTTGTCTTTGTCTGTCTGTTTTGACCTTAAATGTGAATGTGAATGTTCGTCTATATAGAAATATATATACAGTTTTTAATGTTTAATTACAAAATTGCGGGATCTGAATCCAGGAAGATCGTGCAGATGTTGTGCAAAAATAAGAGATAAGTATAAAGTGTTGAATTATTCAAGCCGGAGCACATCAAGGCTAAAGTGAATAAATACATTTTAAATGCGTCACTTCTGCTCTGTTGCTGCTTATTAACATTCTCACATGTTAATAATCGTTGATGTATCATTTTCTAATTTAAAGTTTTTTATTTTTGCGTCTGATTTTGTTATAATAGGTATAATTCACGACCCAATTCCAGATTTTTATTTATAACGATTTCCAAGGGAGGAAAGAAAACAACGTTTCGGTACTTACTTGTAACATCTTCGCGTTATTATCGCGTGGAGATTACATTCCAAGGTCACGGGAGGGACAAATTGTAAGTCATTGAACCTCTCACGTTTTAGCCACAACTGAGAAAGTGTAAAATTCTGGGGAGACGTTTTCAAAATATTGTAAAATTTGTCGGTTATTCTTCATAAGTATTGTTGTATTTAAAATTTGGCACTTTGCGTGTTGAATATTAGCTGAATTTTCTCATCTGTGTACCTCGTTTTTTTTTCAGTTATAAATTAGTACTACTGCAAAATGTGTTAAATGTTTCGGGTTTCCGTGTTAACACGTGTGGTTTTTTTTTCAATGTTTCTCCGCAGGATAATAACCTCCATAAGGTACAAATAAGTAACAAATGTTGTTGTTGTTGTTTCTTCCTGTTTGGAAATTGTTAAAAAATAAAGTGGTCGGAATTTTTACTTTTTTTGCTAATTTTTTTGGTACCAACATATTCCCTGAAGAAGCTCCAAATGTGGTAACGAAACGTCGGTTCTATTAAAAAGAAAACATTGTAAGTGGTCGTTAATTTATTTAATTTAATTGTCGTTGATTTACTATAAATAGTTTATCTGTGAGACGTTTCGATTGTAATCGTCGTTATTATTTGAGTTAATTGATACAAATCTAGAATCTGACAGTATTATTTAATCAGGGCTTCTTGACAGGTTTTTTTTTACGTATTACATGAAGTTGTTAAATGTTGAATGATTTTTTTTTCTTCTTAGCGTTTGTTTGTTCCGCTTGTGTTTGTTGTTAGTTAAGGTTCTGCTGTCCTTGCCGACCTTCTGGTCCTTTCTTGACTTGACGGAGGGAGATACGAGTCCCTCGCAGCAAACAACCTCCTGAGTCACTCTTGCTTCTGTACACTCACTAAACACTCGCCACATTCCGCTTGGCCTACTTGGACGAAAACTCTGGTCTCTTCTATATATATATATCTCTCTCTCTCCTCTCTGTATTCTCTCCTGTCTCTTCTATATCTCTCTCCTCTCTTTTAATATTATTACTTAGATGCTATTCGCCCGTTGGCAAGAAAACACAAATACAATTACAAAAAGAAAATAGAATTCATACTAAAAAACAATTTTGAAGTGTAGGTTTTGATCTAAAAACAAAGAGAAGTCATGGTTGACGCAGAATGCACTTCACTGATTCTGCTGATTTAAGTTTCCTTAGCCTATTCCTAAACTGATTTACGCTTCCCGGGGAAAGTCGTGAGTATTCCTGCAGGAGGCAAGGAAGGAATTACAATCAATCGCGTATTGATCTATTAACAAATGAAAATTTTTCCCACGTCTGTGCGCGTTGTCCTTTTTTTTTCTTTAATTTTGAACGTGTGATCATTTTTAGAAATATATTTCTTCGGTGCCCGTAGTGAGATGGTTTGTTATTCCGTTTCCGGGCCCCTGTGTGTGTGTGGAGTTCACCCCTAATAAGCTTTATATATTGCCTCGCATGTTTCCTTCTATTACTGAGACCTTCTAAATTCTCCTGAGGACTGGTCGGGAATCAACCCCCCAAAAATCTTTTCAGACGGTTTTTGTATTTTTTCTAACGCTAGAGTAGTGTGGATCTCAGCACGTTCTAGGCCTGACCAGCGTTTCTGTCGCCCTTCTCTCTCTCTTTCTTCTTTCTCTCCACCATGCCCTATCCTCTCTCTTCTCTGTCTCCTCTCTATTATATCTTTTCCTTCTCTCACTCTTCTCCCTCTTTCTACCGTTTCTACTGTTTTTTTATTTATCTTCTCTTCGTCCTCTCTCTCTTCTCTCGTTCTTCTTTGTCTCCTCTCTCTTGTCTATGACTTCCCTCTCTCTTCTGTCACTTATCATTTTCTTCTCTCTCTCTCTCTCTCTCTCTCTCTCTCTGTTTGTTACTTTCTTTCTTCTGTCTCTCTCTTCTATGCACTCCATGTCCTCTCTCTTCTCTGTTTCCGTTTCTCTCACTCTTCTCCCTTTTGTAATCCTTTTTTTCTTTGTCGTCTCTTCGTCCTCTCTTCTCTCTCTCGTCTCTTTATTTTCTGTCTCCTCTCTCTTGTAACTCTCTTTCTCTCTCTATCTATCTTTCTTCCTCTCTCTCTCTCCTCTTCTTGTGCCTCTCTCTGTTCTCTATCTCCACCTTTCTTTCTCCCTCTCCTCCATCCCTCTCACTCTTATGATCAGTTATGTATTATAAAATAAATGGCAGAGTATTAACTTCAGAATATTCGAGAAGTTGGTTCATGAAGTAGATGCTGAAACGATCCCTACCGAAAGTAAGAAATGAACGGTTATGTTAACACCATCAGACGGAAAAAATATTCAAGCTTAGGAGTGTTTGAAATGTGGAGAATACTGAAAATCAGTGGTGACGTTCTAAGCAGAATAGGGGAAGAGAGAATTTGCTTCGAAGGGATAGATTAATAGGCCACGTTTTGAGACATGAGGGTCTTAGGCTTGCGAGGGAAGTGAAGAGGATGGAAAACGCTGAGAAGATTGTGGTAGTTATGTAGAAATGAGAAGGCTTGCGCAGGATCAGACTGAATAGCTGTTGACTGGAGGCTCCAGGCAGTCTCCTGCTGCAAGGGAAGAGTCACCTGCCACAAATTCCTCATTGTCCCTGATAACAGCAGGTGCCAGCCTGATAACACGGCTCGTTGACCTCTCTCATGGCTCTTCATCCTATCCATTCTCAAATTCTTCTCTTCTCTTCCCCTATTCCGCTTAGTACTCATCAGTATTCTCCACATTTCAAAGACTCATAAGCTACATTTTTTCCCCGTCTGATGGTGATAACATGATGGTTCATACAATAACCGCATTTTTTTACTTTCGCTAGGGATCGTTTCACCATCTACTTCATGAACCAACTTCTCGAATATTTTGAAGTTAATACTCTGTCATTTTTTATTATACATAAATTATCATAAGACTGAGAGGGATGGAGGAAGAAGGAAGAAAGGGAGAGAGAGTCACAGAGGAGATAGAGAACAGAGAGAGGCAGAGGCAGAAAGAGGGTTACAAGAGGGAAGAGACAGAAAATAAAGAGATAAGAGAGGACGAAGAGAGGAGAAAGGAAAACAGTAGAAATAGGGAGGAGAGAGAAAGTTTCACGGCCATCATTTACCATTCGTGCTTCACCAATGTCCACCAACATAAAAAAAAAGGCAAGCATATTAGTGTTGTTGGTGTGCGGAAAACCCGTAGTAGGAACAACGGGAGGTCGAACCAAGGCACTGCGCTTCATAAATAATAAATCACGCCATTCAGATTCATAATTTGGTAAAAGGCTTTTAAATATTACAGGTTAGCTTTGTTTTTGTTTCCATTGGTCCTCGATTGAGGAAATAAGGCACATAATTAATTAATAATAATATTTAAATAAATAAATAAATAAAATAAAAAGTGTATATATAAAATTTTTTTTTTAAAGATTTATATTTATTGATGTTTTCGTTAGCGTATTTCAAGCATCAGCTTCATGAAATGTGCCATTTCTCGCCTACTTATCTATCTATCCCTCTAGTTTTTTTTTCTGCAGTAATTGCGCTTGTAGAAAATTTAATTGGTTAGTCTAATGTTTTAATTCAGTCGTTTCTATACTAATTAATTTTCTTATATTTCCTCTGATCAAGCACGCGCAAAACCTTGCGCATTTTTTCTTTTCTTTTTCATAATAAAACTTGCATTCAGCACCTCGCTGTCCTTCAGTTATTTATTTATTTATTCTAACGAAACAAATGAACGCCGATTTTTACGACGAAGTTGATTGAACTGATCTCCCCTCCTTCTTTGCTGTTCCTAAATTACACCATCAGAAATTTGTGGACATCATCGCTGGAGTTGACCTTTGTCAGGATATTATTATCTTCACTCGTTACTTATTAGTTGTTGTTGTGGTATTCAGTCCCAAGACTCGTTTCATGCAGCTCCACACAGCCTTGTCGTTTCCGCATTACTACCACATTCTCCCTAATCTGCTTAGCGTATTTCATCCTTGACCTGACCTCCCTCTTCTGTTCACTTCCCTCTAATGCTAACACCGTAATGTCTCCATCCCTTCACAGTCCTCCGTATTGTTCTCTCTTCCCCTATTCCTGGTTAGTCACCCTATTCCACCCCCCACCTCATTCTCCTACAGCACCACATTTCAAATGTTTCTATTTTTTTTTTCCTTTCTGCAACTCCTATCGTCCAATTTAATACTCTTGAAGTAATTAAAGATTAATTTAGACACAAAATGGAGGTCCAAATATTTTTTAAAAAAATATACATGTTTCTGGATTATTTATTTTAATTAAATTAATGAATGGTTGATTTATTTTCCTCGAGGAAAAAGCCTCGTATTTTTATTTATGACGTACGCACACACGCACATAGAAGAAGAGAGAGAGTGTGTTGTAATTATTTACAAAATTTATTTGGTAGTGTTGTGATGAAAGACCGGAAGATATCTGATGCATAGGATCCTCTTTTTTTTGTCATCAATTTCGTTGGGAATGGCAAATAGTATCTTTTTTTTCCCAACGTACCGGACTTATTAGCCCTTGCTTGCCAGGTGAGTTTTATAAATTATGTTTTACTTTTAAGTGGAAACGAGGAGGGGTAAGAAGTTAAAACCTCCTAAATTGGATGACTAGAAGCAAAAGTTAAATTTTTAATATGCGTTAGATCGTAAAATAATACTCTTGCGGAACTTAAATATATATATATATATATTTGATGGTTTCCGTACAGCTCTTCCTCGAACGTTTAGAGCGCCAGGTATTTTTTTTTGTCATATTAAGACCGAAAGATATAAAATGTAGAGTTTTAATTTTAATATTCAGAGCACGAAAATTATAAATCAAACAGGGCGCGGTCACTCATGCATCCTTACTTTACGAAACACGACTTTCTTCAACTATAACCCACTGACTGCGACTGAGTGACTGTACGCTTCCGCTTACATCAGCCAATCGACAATGTCTCCTCCACAACAATGCGTCCCGGGGCATTGTTCCGCGCCCCATCGTCCAACACGTTGCAACTCGGGAGCCTGGCTTGCATTGTTTTTATCTGGGACTGTAACTTGCATATACATATATATGCTCAACTCTAAGGACCTCCATAAATTTTACTTACAATTTTTAACCGGTTCTAAAATTTTCTGGAAAGTCTTATAAAGTAGTAGAAGTGTTGTGTTGTTGTTACTTTATGCTGCCGCTGGAAGCTAGCGCTCCTGCACGCTGTGCGCTGAACTAGGAGACCGCCAGACACAGTTCGTCGCTTCTCGTGTAGGTGGCTCTGGCGCCGCGAAGAAGGCCGCCACGTGCTTCCTTCTAAACGGCGAGACGAAAACAAATGGTTCACATTCCTGCCTCCGCGGCAGCAAGAATAAAACTAGAAAAGAAAGAGCGCCAGACATAGTTTCGTCTGCCGTTAAAAGGAGGAGGCCGAAACGTCTTGCAAGTTTCTGGTAATGAAATTAACGAGCCATTGGGGTGGTGGTGGGGGGAGGAAGGAGTTGGCCGTCCGCCAGATAGCGCCACCCTCAAGGACGACGCTTATAGATAGATAGACGTGGCCAACCACGTGCTCAGACACTCACAAGCAGCCACGTCATCTCTCACTGACGTCGACACGGAGTCCAGTCGAAACGTCGTCGTGTGTTCCTTCCTCTGCTCAATATTGTTGTTACGCCGTAAATAACAAACCTTGAGTCTGCTACGTCAGGCTCTGCTCGCTGATGTTTGTTCCACGCCCCTCCGAGATTTTCACCACCAGCATATGGATGCCAAATATGGCGACAAGTCCCACATTAAACTACATCGTCAGAGTTATTTTTTTTAACAGGCTACATGAGGGTGATCCTGAAACAGGCAACTCCCCTTTAATAGCACAGGAAGGGAATTGAAAAGAGGGGGGATGCAGAAGGTAGAGCAAGGCCCCCGGGCTATGGTTTAAGGATCCTACCCTAGGGGTGTTTCACCTAAAGAGGAGATGCAGGGGAAACCCTAGAAAACCTGCATCAGGTAGGTCGGGGGCATTGGCTACTATTCTCACGCCCTTCCCCATGAATGACGGGAGACGAGTCTGCTATGGGAGGGGACGCAGCATTCCCTTCTCCGTTTCTTCACCAGTTTCAGGAAGCAGTTGGCGGCCGACTGATCCCAATGGGATCAGCGGACAACTCTTACCATATGCATGCCCAAGGTCTTAGACCCCGGTACATATACCTCCCAAAATAGGCGAAGGTGTCTCGGCATGTTGACAATTTTGAAAACTCCGCAGAGAGAGTACGAGGCATTCCCGACACAGTCCGTGCAGTCACTCCGCGGAGAAATACCCGCGAGAGAAAAAACTACCACGAGCGCCAGCGTAAAGTTAAATTCAGTCGCAGATGAAAATAAAACTATTAAAGTCAGTAAAGAGACTGTTTCCCCGTCTAAAACATCCTGGAGGACCACACAAACTACCCAGGAGACAAACTAAAATGAGTAGTATTTAAATAAAGCAACGAGATTAATATGATTAAATTATTTATACTATAGATAAAGATAAATAAAAAATAGTATGTCGGAGGATGGAACGTCAAATAGCATGCGAGTTAGGAGAAGATCAGTTTGGTTTCAGGAAGAATGTAGGGACAAGAGAAGCAATATTGTGATATGCTAGTAATTTTAGAAGAAAGGATAAGGAAAAACCCCCGCCTACCTTCGAGGCATTTGTAAATTTAGAAAAAGCGGTTGATAATGTGAAGTGGAACACACTATTAAGGATTTTGGAAGAGGACAGGAATAAAATATATCGAGAAAGGAGGCTTATACATAACCTCTACAACAAGACAGGCAGCAGTAATTAAAATTGAAGTTCAAGAAAAGAAAGCCGTAATGAAGAAAGGAGAAAGACAAAGGATGCAGTTTGTCATCCGTGGGTGTTTAACTTACTTATAGAACAGGTGTTGAATAAAGATTAAACGGTATATTGGAAAAAGAAAATCATACTGCAAGGAGAAGAAATAAAATCCCTAAGGTATGCTGACGATATTGTAGTATTAGGGGGAGTAAGAAGAAGACTTGGAAACCATAATAGATGGCATGAACGAGATTCTGGAGGAAGAGAACAAGATTAATAGAGGGGAAACCAAGGTGATGGAGTGTAGTATGGGAAACAGTGGAATAACAAAGGCTGTTAGATTGGGAGGGATATTTTGAAGGGAAGTAGGATAGCACAGGAAAGGAAGAGGAATTTACTTACGGGTAATATAAGTGTCAATATTAGGAAATTGTTGGTATACAGCATGGCGTTTTATGGGTTGCCAAACGGTGGAGGATAAGAGCTCCGAAAAGGAAAAAAGAATAGAACCTTTCCAAATGTGGTGCTGTAGAGGAATCTGATGGGTGGATAAGGTGACTAACCAGGAAGATATAAGCAGAATAGGGGAAAAGGGAACGATATGAAGGACTTTGAAGGGATAGAGTAATAGGCCACGTTTTCAGACATGACGGTCTTGTAAAATTAGCATTAGAAGGTAGTGAACAGATGCGGAAAGCAAAGGATGGAATATTGTAAGTATATTAGGCGATGATGTGGTAGTAATGACAAGGCTTGCGCAGAATAGAGGGTTGCATCAGAGCAAGTTTAGGACGGAATTCGAGAACATAAACAGCAGATTATGTTTTTTTTCATATTTATTTTCTGCCCTTTGATTGGTGTTCGTAAGGACCTCCGAGGGAATAATAAGTTTAGTCGTGTTTCCTCGTGGTTCTTGGAGTCCTTCCTTCCCCATAGTCATGTACTGTCGTCTTATCCGATAATTTCCTGGAGTACAGAGAAGGATAATGCCCAAGGAAGGAGCTAGAGTCCTGGCCTGCTGTCGCATCCTTTTTTGTTGTTGTTGTTGTTTATCTTTTCCCTCCGCGTTTATTTGGAGTGAGTGTGTGTGTGCGGCTATCTCGGTGGAGGAACACAAAGGACCTGCAGTGGCAAGTGATTTCATCTCCCGAATTATTTTCCCACCAAGGCCGAGCGAGGACGGATCGAGTTCGCCCAAACAACTCACACACACGCACACGCACACACATGCGTGTCGACCCTCAACAGCTTTAGAACTCAACTGTAAAGCACAGCAGAGATGTTACGTCTCATTGCTCCACACAGAGTGTCTATACATACGTTTCATTGAAGTTGTTCAAGACTTCTGATAATGTAGACAAACAACTTTAACTTGACATTTTGATTGTCTATTTTTTTTGCTAACCATCCACCGAATAAATTATCATATATACAGTATATATATATATATATATGGAGTAGACGTGACTATCGTTGTTCGTGAAACACTCGGCTTTAGTTTCGTCAAAGAAACCACGGTTCAGAGACTATTCCAACCGACATATTTATAACATTTGCTGGCCAGCGGCTTCTTAATACCTCAAAGGACCACTCCTCTAACAGATATTTTGATGGTGTGAAGTCAGAGGCTTTCGGGTACCTGCGAAAGTCAAGGACCCTCGACTATTCGCAGCTCGGAAAAATTTAGTTAATATTTATAGAATTAAAATGAAGAATAACCCCTTTAATAATTTAGAAAACGTGCGTACACTACAAGGAAAGGGAAGCCTTATGTATAAGGAACTAAACTTGACAAGGGCAGCTTCGACTGATTGAAGGCAGTCAACTTGAGATCTTTTTTACGTTTTGCCTGAGGAAGTCCCAAAGAAAAGGTGACGAAACGTTGGTTCAATTTGCAAATGACTATGGGGGTATTATTTAAATATTTAATTAAATTATTTGAGCTTTAGGATATAATATAATAATTTTATTTATAAATGAGTCACATAATAGAGGTCCTGCGCCCTATAGCAAATAAATAAATTAATTGAAGGGGACGATTTTTAAATGTCAGGGTTACTTACTTATTGGGGTAGCCACGTGCAGCAGGGATTTCGCTTACTGTTTCATTATTATTCGTGTCTTGGTGCAGGTTACTAGGTGACCGGAATTTCCTTCACGATTCCGGTTGAATTGTAGATTTTTGCCACCGCCGGCAGAAAGTGGGACGGACCTCGTACTGCCGGTGATTGATGATACCCCAGTTTTTCCTTCTTCATCCTTCTCACTAAAGAGTAACAATCCACACACCTCACTTTCAACTCTTCCTGCACTCTGCAGTTTCCTCCTCCCTTTCACGTCCTGATTGCGTAGGCCGTGGTTGTCATCCTCAAGTTCTGCAGTACGGAAGATGGCCGCCTGGTAATTGGTTGTAGGGGAATTAGGTTATATGTTTTTATATTACATCAATCAGCCTCAGTTTCATCCGCTACAGGAGCGAAGGAAGGAAGGAAAGGAGGTAGCAAGTGATTGGTCCTTTAGGAAGGACTGATTGAGTCTCTAGAGGTTTCCCATTCCGGTTATTACCGTAGAGTGGGAAACAAACTGCAACAGCAGACAAGAACCCGCTTTACTCTCATATTAAAAGCGGTTCCTGAAATATGTCAAGGTTTTAACACAGCCATAAATGTTTCCACCTTGTCGTCTGATTATTCGTTTTCTCCTATTTTTGTGTGTGCTAATGTAAAAAAAACACGCTGTGCTAATAAAGATTGTGTTTGTTTTTCCTGTTTTTTTTCTCTCCTTCTCTCCTTCCAGGATCCTGTTTCTGCGACGGAATCTCGCGCGTGAAGGAATGCCGCAACCTCCAGAGATAAGGAAACAGTCCTGGACCTGGGCTACCACAACAACAACAACTACTTTTCCTCGAAAAAGGAATACGCTTCTGCGCACCACAGTTTCGTAAATTTCTTCTACGGTTTTCACTTCGACAGTTTCTTCTTCTTCTTCTTCTTCTTCTTCTTCTTCTTCTTCTTCTTCTTCTTCTTCTTCTTCTTCTTCTTCTTCTTCTTCTTCTTCTTCTTCTTCTTCTTCTTCTTCTTCTTCTTCTTCTTCGTCTTCTTCTTCTTCTTCTTCTTCTTCTTCTTCTTCTTCTTCTTCTTCTTCTTCTTCTTCTTCTTCTTCTTCTTCTTCTTCTTCTTCTTCTTCTTCTCTCTTTTGCCCTCCCTCCTCTCTGGTTCCCCCCTCTCTCTCTCTTGTCCTTTCGAGAGGGCCTACTATCTATCTCTCCCTTAAACTTCCTCTAAAGTTGTCCCTTCTCTCTCTCTCTCCGTCTCACTCTCTTTTGAAATTCCTCTGCAGTTGTCCCTTCGAGAGTCCTTCTCTCCTTCTTCTCTCTGTCTGAACAGGCAACGAAGCAAGGAGAAGTAAAAACTTTATGCTTTACCAATGATATCGTTAATATTAGTGTTAGGAAGTCATAAGAAGACTTGGGAACAATAATTAATGGCTTGAACGTAATCCTGGAGAGGAGAAGAGCACAACGTGAAGGTTAATGGAGGGAAAACCGAGAGGATGTAGGTGTAGTGTGGGAAACGGTGGAATATTAAAGGCTGTTAGATTGGGAAGGGATATTTTGAAGAAAGTTAAGGAATTCTGTTACTTGGGAAGCGCAATAACTAGAGTAGGATAGCAACAGGCGAGGAAGAGGAATTTACTTACGGCTAATACAAGTGTGAATATTGGGGAATGTCGTCATGGAGCGTGGCGTTATACGGGTTCGAAACGTGGACGGTAGGAGTTGCGGAAAAAGGAAAAGAATAGAAGCCTTTGAAATGTGGTGCTGTAGGAGAATGAGATGATGAGGTGGATAGAATCACTAAGCAGAATAGGAACAATATGGAGGACTTTGAAGGGGTAGATTAAGAGGCCACGTTTTGAGACTTGAGGTTGTTGTGAAATTAGAATTAGAGGGAAGTGTTTGAGATAAAAACAGAAGAGGAAGGCCAAGGGCAAGATATGTTAGGATGAATACCATGGCTGCTGGCCACCGACTCCTCAGTTATGTGAGAGTGACGACACGGCATCCTAGATGTTGCGTGATACAGATGACTGTGGGAGGATGCTGCACCTGATTGAAGGTCTCGAGCATGGCAAGCGGAAGTCTCCACGTTGAATAGACCAGTAACATTATATATTGGCTCTGTTTGCAATCAAATATCTCAACATTATTACCCTTTATTACTTTATATCCAAAAATATAGTTTCAGTCCGTGGTGAAGTAACCACAGGCAACGTCTGGAGGAACACTTACCAAAGTTCACTGTCCCCGAAAAATATTTTACTCGACCCTGCCGTTTATACGTTGTTTTAAACGTTTCGCTCGCGCTTAGTGTCTCCTGCAGTGTTTGTTTCCTCGTCCTAAGTAGAGTGTGTGTGTATTTTTTTACGATTACTCTGTAACTCTAATAAAAACCATACGTTTAACGTTAACTCGAAAAAAAGGAAATAATATTGGGGGTTGTTACGTTAGACCCGGGGTGGCTATTTACAATTGTCTTTTGACACACACACACACAGAGAGAGAGAGGAGAGGGAGAAGAGAGAGAGAGAGAGGAGAGGGAGAAGAGAGAGAGAGCTGGGAGGGGGGAGGAGTTGATTGATCCGGTGATCTTTATTGACCTTTGGCTACTTTTTACATATCATAATACACTGAGGAAGAGATAGAGACGTATATATAAATAGAGAGACTGATACGAAGAGAGTTATATATATAAAAGACAGAGATTGTGACACAATATACATACAGAGACATGCAGTTAGATAAAGAATTATATAGGTATAGATATATATGTTTATATACAGAGAGAGAAATATATTGAGGGGGAGAGGGATAGGGGATATACAGATATTTATAGAGGGAGAAGGGGGAGGGAGGGAGAGAGGAAGATAGATAGATAGATAGACAGCGATAGAGAGAAAAATAAAGAATATATGCATATAGAAGGACAGAGATAGATATAGAATAATTTTTTTTTGTTAACAGGCTACATGAGGGTGATCCTGAAACAGGCAACTCCTCTTTAATAACATAGGAAGGGAATTGAAAAGGGGGGGATGTGGATGATAGAGCAAGGTAGACTAGGAATCCCAGGGCTATAGTTTAAGGATCCTACCTTCCCGGTGTTTCACCTAAAGTCGGGAGACGAGTTTACTGTGGGGTCGCAGCATTCCCTTCACCGTGTCTAGAGAGAGAGAGAGAGAGATGTTGGTCACTGTCTGGTTAAGAGGTGTTAAAACAGGACCAGGGTCTTTATTACTACTCACCAAGGATATTACTCTCCTACAGCGTCACAGACACAGCAACGATTCACCTACATTTATGCCGGGAGCTAATACAGAAAATTAACCCCCTCCCTTCCCCTCCCTGTCCCTCTCCTCCTCCCCTCACCACTAAGTTTTACCTTCCCACCTGTGGAGTTTCTTTTTCTCATTTTCCGTAAACACTTTGATTAGTAAATATAAATGGTTGTTTTCCCTTATCAAGCCTTGTAATTACAGTAGCGACCGTAAACAGGACAATAAAAGTCAGGTGCGTTGCGTAACGAGGGAGATTGACGTCACGGCGTGTGTGGGCGGGACCTGGAGTTGACGTTACGAAACAACAAGAGCACTTGCTTGCTACTGTATTCTCTCTCTCTCTCTCTCTCTCCCCTCTTAGTAGCGTTATTAATATTAGCGAATAATCCCAAGGTCGCGCTCCCGTTATTACCTCTGGACGTAATAAGGCACGAGTCTTCACGTACCACTTCAAGCACAGATTTGTACACACAGACACTGTTGCAGGAAACTAGGGACGGAGATCGAAATACTAAAAGATGCGTATTAAACGGCTCAATTGATATTTAACAGCCTTTACGAGAGAGTAGCCAAGTTCCCGGGAACCTTCCCTTGCCCTTACAGAGACAAACAGGAAATTTTTTTAATAGATTTGTCTGGTGGTTCTGAGGCCAGTGTCCACCAATTAGATGAGCTGTAAGGAAGAAGGGGGAGAGAGGGAAACCAGCTAGGCAAGAAATTTTGCTGAAGGTCAGACCGAAAACATCCTTTTTGGTACATATTTGCCGGGGTAGAGCGCGAAGGAGATTGAAGACCACGCGGTGGCTGAAAGAACCGGACGTTGCTTCCAGTCAATTGTTACCTCTAAATATATAATAATTAATTTTTTTAAATTAATACATAATAAATCACAAGGAACTACATACAAAGAAGTTGACGAAAATATAACCGGCTGCTGAACATTATTCTCTTTCCCCACACAGATTACCGCGTTTTCGTATGAAAACTGTAATATGGAATTTTGAATTTTTTTAAAAAAAATAATAAAACTTGTCATCGCAACGTCCTCAGGGAAAAAAACTTCTCCCGGAAATTTATCAAAATAGGATTTCTGCCAAAGGGACTGGAAGCAACGCCCGGTTCTTTCATTGGCAAACCCTAGAGTTCTTACTTCTTCTCCTTGTAGTTCGATTCCTTTTTCCATGTTCCGTTTTAACTTTCTTAAAAGACTTTTGGCAACGAATAAATATTTAATGAAAATAATATTACCATTTTACAGAATGTTACGTTAAATTCTGATCGGTGGAAAGTATATGGTTCTTGGTTTGGGCCGAAAATTAATCAATCAACAAGGCTGTTTTACATTAAACGATTCCCTGAAGACAAACGTCCGAGTTTTATCAGGGGCTAATTACTGATATTCGGTCATTGCTTTACGTGTCTGTTATGAGAGCGACACAAAGGCGGGGTTCAAGGTCAGATAAACAGCTGTTTTCTCTTACATAAACAGATATCGCAGTGGAATATTTTTGGGGAATCTATCTCGCTGCCCGCCATCACCTGTTACCGCGCTTCCCCCTAATGTTTACAGGGTAAAGTGTGACGTCACCAAATGACGTTTACCAGAGGCGCGCGCGCAGGTCACTACACCTGTTATTTATTTTATTAGCGTATAAACGCGGGTAGTAGTTCCCAGAAGGGTCTGGCGCAAGCATTTTCATTTCCTTATAACTACCACAACCCACACCCTACGTAATCTGCTTAGAGTATTCCACCCTTGACCTCCCTCTTCTGTTCTTACTCCACACACACTTCCCTCTAATGCTAATTTTACAAGACCCTCGTGTCTCAAAACGTGTCCTATTAACCTATCCCTTCTCTTAGTCAACATCCTCCATATTTTTCGCTTTTCCCTTATTCTGTTTAGAAGTTCCTCCTTTGTGATTCTATTCACCCATCTGATTTTCAGCATTCTCCTACATCACCACATTACAAAGGCTTCTATTCTTTTCCTTTCCCCAACTCTTATCGTCCACGTTTCGCACCCATATATTACCACGTTCCATACCAACATTTTTAG
The DNA here is from genome assembly GCA_034510155.1 of Eucriotettix oculatus. Taxonomy (NCBI): domain Eukaryota; kingdom Metazoa; phylum Arthropoda; class Insecta; order Orthoptera; family Tetrigidae; genus Eucriotettix; species Eucriotettix oculatus. The sequence goes on from CM067379.1 coordinate 6,882,698, forward strand.
CAACTATTTCCTAATATTCACACTTATATTGGCCGTAAATAAATTTCTCTTCTTTGCCTGTTGCTATCTTACTTCAGTTATTACGCTTACCAAGTAGCAGAATTCCTTAACTTCCTTCAAAATATACCTTCCCAATCTAACAGCCTTTGTTATTCCACTGTTTCCCATACTACACACTCCATTACCTTGGTTTTACCCTCTATTAATCCTCATCTGGAACGCGGGTATTTTAAAAAATAATTGCAACCAACCTCTAACATAAAAAATGATCAAAATGAGAATGGTAAACGGGCGAGATTAATCCATTCTTATAGTCTTTAGTCAGCAGCTCCATGGCCTGCGGCTCTGTTCTGCCGGAAGAACTGTTATTAAATTCTTCTATCTCTGACTTTTGGATATTAATTTTATTTGTTTATAGTACACGTCTAACTGTACAGTGGTTTATAGGAATGGGAACAGGTCTCAAGGCTGCAATGCTCCACTTTTAATCGTCCAAAGCGCCACCTCTGGGGTAAAGCTGATATTCTCACTCATGAAATGCGGTTTTAAAATAACTGTCACAAAAAAAAAATCGGTAATAATTTAAACAAAGCAACTGATTGTTTTCCATGGAATGAAAGCTGCGAGGAATTCGTGGAATGATTTATGTTATGAGACAACAATATAATAAACATACAATTCGGAACCAGAAAAACAAAACCCAATAAATCCACTCAAAATAATCTGAGGAGCTTGAAAACAATTTACAACGTTTGTGAAAATATAGAGGAACTCATTTGTATATGATTATGGGGGGATTTTTAATTTAGATTATTTAGTGAAATTACTTGCTTTAGTAGATAATATGATAATTTTATTAATAAAAAATAATCACTTTAAAAAGGGGTCCTGTGCGCTATTAAAGATAAATATTTTTTTTTAAATATCAGGATTAATTACTCATTAAGGTAATCACTTGGAGCAGAGATTTCATTCACTTTTTTTATCTTCGTCCGTGTCCTTCAGGAGGTTACTCCACCGGCGTAAAATGGGACGAACCTAGCACTGCCGATGATTTGAGGAAAACCACGATTTTCCCTGAAATTTTTGTATCATAGATGCTATAAATATGTATATGTATATGGTTTTCATATTATATTTTCTTGAATTATTGAAAATACTGCAAGGAGAAGAAATAAAATCCTTACGCTCTGCCGACGATATTGTAGTATTCGGAGAGTCAGAAGAGATGGATGCTTTGTATTAAGATTCTCAAATTTTGTGGTTATAATTTGGAGTGCTCCCCTCCCCCCTTTATTAGGGTATAAGGAGTGTTGGCGCCATTGGGAGTAGGAATTGAACGTCCTGTTTCCTCCTGTCCTCACTTCCGACGCGCAGAAACGCAGAAGTCAAAGGTCGGCGGCGGCGGCTGTTGTTGTTGTTGTTTCCCCGCGTGTGTAATGTTGGCGGCCTTGCAGGTGCGCGCGCGCTCTTTACATATATATATATTCATTAATGAAACGCCGCCAGTGTTTTATTTCGCTCTGCTTCCCGTGGCCAATAATCACGGTGGTTTACACACACAATGGCGCCATTGTTCTCCTTGCTTCATGCATCATCAGCATCATCATCATCCGTGTGACGCACTTCCTCGTCATCAATCAATCGTCTTACAAGCTTCCTTACACGTGATTGCATCAGACTCCGGAATACTTAAAGCTCAACATTACTTTTCCTTAAAGGTTAAAAGAAAAATGCTTTTTTTAGGGGGGAGGGGTGGACAGGCTACGTGAGGCTGAACCTGAAACAGGAAACTCCCCTTCAATAGAATAGGAAGGGAATTGAAAAGGGGGGGCTGATGTGGAAGGCAGAGCAAGGATTGACTAGGGATAAGCTAAATAATGTAACTGCTGACAGGTTAAGTGATTTAAGTGAACTTACCACCGAGGCTACTGACTGTTTGTAGGTATTTCAATACTTATAATAAAAATAATATATATATATATAACAGATAAGTCATATTTCACAATTTCTGTAATACGACATTATTTTTCAAGGATATATTTATTGAATGTCGAAAGTCTTATAAGAAAGTTAAAACCGGAACATGTAAAAGGAATCGAACTGCAAAGGAGAAGAAATAAACCCCCCTAAGGATTGTCGATGGTTTTGTAGTATTGTGGGGAGTCAGAAGAAGACTTAGAAACCATAATAAATAGCACGATAAAGAGTTCAAGATGAGGATTAATAGACGTAAACCAAGGTGATGGAGTGTAGGATGGGAAACAGTGGGATGACACAGGCTTTTAGGATTCGGAAGGGATATTGTGAAGGCAGTTAAGGATTTCTGATACTAGAGTAGGATAGCAACAGGGCAAGGAAGAAGGATTTACTTAGGGCTAATACAAGTGTGAATATTAGGAAACGTCGGTGTTGAGCGTGGCGTTATACGTGGGTGCGAAACGTGGACGACAGGATTTGCAGACAGGAAAAAGAATAGAAGCTTTTGAGAAATAAGATGGGTGGATAGGGTAACTAACCAGGACGTTATAAGCAGAATAAGGGGGGGAAGAGAGAGGACAAATGTGGAGGTCTTTGAAGGGATAGATTAATAGACCACGTTTAGAGACAAGAGGGTCTTAGCATTAGAGGACGGGAAGGATGGAATACGTTGAGTAGATTAGGGAGGATGTTGGAGTGTGGTAGGTTATATATAAATGTAAAAGGCTTGCGCAGGATAGGTTAGCCATGGAAGGGTTGCATCTGACCAGACTCAGGAGTGAATCCCACAACAACGAGAAGAACAGCAACACATGTGTGGCTGACATCCAACTGCTGGCTTCAAAATGGCTTCCTGAGAAATGGGACAAGTCCTTCTGTTGGGCTTGACTGTTGTTAACCCAATCAACTCTGATTTAAATACCGCATGAATGTATTTTCGCACCTGAATGTTGATAAGAGGTAAACTAATGAACTAACTCCTCCAACGTCACAAGAAGCCGACACAAGTGACCTCAGGTCATCAGAGCCAGTGTCATTGTCGGGGTTGTTGTTGACCGTGAACAGGTCTTAGAACGAGGGGGACCTGAAGTGAATGAAGTTAAGCTGGAGAAGGTGCGTGGGGGGTGGAGAGGAGGGTCGCCCACGTCCACGACCTTGGAGGGAGGCCATGGGCCGTCGGTCGGTGACTCACAACCGCTGCTGCGTCGTTCCTGTACGTGACGCAAACTTCGGAAAAAATATTTTTCATTTTGGACTTGACAGCCTCCAGCTGTCGCTCCTGGGTCGCGAGGATCACGTATGCAAAATTTGGTCCAAATCCTCGCGTTCAGATTTGTGTGAGCGGCACATAGAGACAATTTCATTATACAGAAGATGAGTCAGTGGCAGGGATTTCTGGCATGTAAACCTTTAATCTCCTTTGGTAACTTGCTATTTGTTGTTGTGGTGTTAAGTGCTAACGCTGGTCTAAACTATCTTTCGCAAGCCTTTTTATTTCCGCATAACTGCCACATACCACGTCCTTCCTAAACTGCTTAGCGCATTCCTTCCTTCGCACCTCTCTCTCCCTCCCTCCCTCCCTCTCTCCCCCTATCCCTCCCTCCCGCCATCTCTCTCACTTTCTTTCTTTCTTTCTTTCTTTCTTTCTTTCTTTCTTTCTTTCTTTCTTTCTTTCTTTCTTTCTTTCTTTCTTTCTTTCTTTCTTTCTTTCTTTCTTTCTTTCTTTCTTTCTTTCTTTCTTTCTTTCTTTCTTTCTTTCTTTCTTTCTTTCTTTCTTTCTTTCTTTCTTTCTTTCTCTTCTTTCTCTTTCTTTCTTCTTTCTTTCTTTCTTTCTTTCTTTCTTTCTTTCTTTCTTTTCTTTCTTTCTTTCTTTCTTTCTTTCTTTCTTTCTTTCTTTCTTTCTTTCTTTCCTTCTTTCCTTCTTTCTTTCTTTCTTTCTTTCTTTCTTCATTTCTTTCTTTCTTTCTTTCTTTCTTTCTTTCTTTCTTTCTTTCTTTCTTTCTTTCTTTCTTTCTTCCTTTCTTTCTTTCTTTCTTTCTTTCTTTCTTTCTTTTTCTTGCTTTCTCTCTTGTTTCTTTCTTTCTTTTTTCTTTGTTTCTTTTTTTTCTTTCTTTCTTTCTTTCTTTCTTTCTTTCTTTCTTTAAGTTCTTACCCCACACACATTTCTCTAATGCTAATTTTACAAGACCCTCGTGTCTCAAAACGTCGTCTATTAACCTATCCCTTCAAATTCCTTCCAAATTGTGTTCTCTCTTCACCAATTTTTCATTTTGTTCTTCTGGTATTCAATCCTAAGACTGGTCTGATGCAACCCTCGATGTCCCGTAAGCCTTTTCACTTCCGCACAACTAACACATCCCACATACTCCCTTTTCTGCTTCGCGTTTTTCATCCTTCCCTCCCCCCCCTCCCACCTCTCTCATTTTCTTCAGGTTCTTATCCCACACACATCCCTGTAATTCGAATTTTACAAGACCCCACGTGTCTCAAAACGTAGCCTATTAATCTGTCCCTTTTCTTGGTCAACGTACTCCGTATTATTCTCTCTCTTCCCCTATTCTGTTTAGAACTCCCTGGTTATTTACTCTATCCACCCCATCATCTCATTCTCCTACAGCACCAACATTTTCAAAGGCTTCTATTCTTTTCCTTTCCCCCAACTCCTATCGTCCACACGTTTCGCACCCTTATAACGCTCCGTACAAACATTTTTAGCAACGATTTCCTAATATTCACACTTATATTATCCGTAATAAATTCCTCTTCCTTGCTATCCTGTTGCTATCCTACTCTAGTTATTACGCTGCTGCCCAAGTAGCAGAATTCCTTTAACTTGCTTCAAAATATCCCTTCCCAATCCAACAGCCTTTGTTTGTTATTCTACTCTATTGCGTGTCACCTTGGTTTCCCCCTCTATTAATCCTCATGTCGCATTCTTATTCCAACAGGTTCACGTTCATGGGTAGATAGGGTAACTAACCAGGAAGGTGTCAACAGAATAGGGGGAAAAGAGAGAAAGAACAATAATACGGAAGACTTTGAAGGTTTTGTGACATGAAGGACTTGTCATCAGAAGAGGGAGGCCAAGGATAGATTACGCTAAGCGGATTAGGGAGGAGGATAATGTTGTAGCTATGTAGAAAGGTTAGCATGGACCAGAGCATCCTTAGGACTGAGTAGCACAACATTACAGTATGTAATGGAGTCTCTGCTCCAGCTGTACAGTTAACTCCGCGGAGGACTGGAATGCCAAGGCTCTGCACACGTTAATTTATGGTGACAATTGTGCAGAGTTTCTTTTTTTCTTTTGCCTCTCCCTCTCTCCCCTCCCTCTCTCTCTCTCTCCCTTCTTCTCCTCCACTCAGTCTGTTTATTTATGACTGCTGTTTTCCTGTTTATGACCGCCAACGTTTAGGAAGCAAGGCTGTGAGCGCCAGATCTCGTCTCAGGACGTCTTTGGCTGCTGATTCTCCTTCTCCTCCTCCTCCTCCTCCGGAAGTATTCTCCCAAGGGTAACTCCATTTAAAATAAATTGGCTTTTCTGATACTATCGTCTCTCTCTCTCTCTCTCTCGCCCACTTTCGTATTGCTGCTGTGTAATTTATTTGGGTGTCTCAGCACTCACTAGTGTCTGTTTCCGCCTTGCCAATTTTATTTTTATTTATTTATTGCGGAGGTCGCCACAGAGGTAACTTAACCAGTTACCACTGGTATGGTGGTGGAGCTTTGTCCCCCGCCGCCGCGGCGGAGATGACGTCATCACGTGCGTCATCGACACAGAGCCATCCATCCATGTCCCGCGCACTTGCTTCAATTCCCTTCTTGAGACGGTTCATCATGGTTCCTGTGTCCTTCCCTTCATTAGATGTTGCATTTTTTTCTGGGGGGTGGTGGTGGTGGGGTGGGGGTTGGAGAGATGGGACCTAGGTGAATAAATGTAAACTTAAAAATCCTTAGCCTCACTGTACTTTTACTCGACATTTATTTGGAGGTGGCTGTGGCCCGCCAGTCGAAGCCTTGTTGCCCCAATTTCGTACGCATTCCTCCGTATTGTTGTCTCTTCCCCTATTCTACTTTTATAACTTCCTGCTTACTTACCCTGTCCACCCATCTCATTCCATTCTTTACCTTTCCGCAACTTCCTACCGTCCACATTTCGCACCCCATATAACGAACGTCACACTCTATACCAACATTTTTAATAATGATTTCCTTATATTCTCACTTATATTACCCGTAATGAAATTCCTCGTCCTGTTGCTATCCTACTCTAGTGTATTACGCTGCCCAAGTAGGAGAATTCCTTAACTTCCTAATCCAACAGCCTTTGTTATTCTACTATTTTCTGTCAGATTGGTTTCCCCCTGTATTAATCCTCATGTTGTTGTTGCGTTCTTCCTCCAGGATCACGATCATGCCATTTATTATGGTTCCCAAGTCTTATTCTGTATTCCCTAACATCGTCAAAGCGTAGGGATTTTTTTTATTTCTTCGCCTTGAAGTAAGATTTATATTCCATATTCATTTTTAACTTTTTTCATCGCCTGTTCTATATATGTATATATAAGTTTAAGGGCACGGACATTCTTGTCTTACTCCTTTCTCGATTTCTGCTTTCGTTCGTCGTCCTCCAATTCTAATTACTGCTGACTGCCGTCTGTAATAAGCCTTTTATTCCTGTCCTTTTCACGTCTTTACTCAAGAGGAAATCTTTGCGGGGCTCACCATACATCTTCCCTCTGATGCTAATTTAGCAAGCCTATTAATCTATCCTTTCAAAGTCCTCCTAGTTTGTTCTCTCTTCCCAATAATTTTCTCATTACTTCCAGTCTATCCATCCTCCCATCTCACTCTACTATGGCACCACATTTCAAAGGCCTCTATTCTGTTCCTTTCCACAACTCCCTTCGTCCACCTTACCGTATAAACAATTAATGGTAGCTGCCTGAAATGGTTTAATGTTGAAAACTTGGATCCCTGTCCGGGAATTATGGAACTTTTCCCATGCATGAGAAAGTAACATTCAAACATAGTTTTCTGACTTCAAATATATAATCTTTTTCAGTTCATGGAGTCAAGCAGTAAATGACATGAATTGCTAAATTTTATACCTGAGGATGTCTCAAAAATGGAGACGAAACGTCCTCTTTACGTTAATAAAGTGGTAATAAATTTATTTTCTGACTTGTTGGCCGTCTTTTAATTTGTTACGTTACGTTCCCCGGTAGATTGACGGGAGTTTCGTTTCCCTCCGGCATCAGCCACAATCTCCTGATTGTCTTCATTAGTCCCGTTGTCATGGATCCTTTGTTTCCACCTTGCGTAGTCGCCGTTATTACAGTTTCTTTGTTTAAGTCAAAGAAAGTGTGATACAACATGCATGTCCTTGTTCTGTTTTTGCTTCAAGGATTAGGCTATGTGCTGCGTCAGACTTGCAGATTCCATATCTCTTTCCCCCTCTCCTCTCTCTTTCTCTCTCTCTCTCTCTCTCTCTCTCTCCCTCCTCTCTCTCTGTATTCTTGATTTGATATCTGTCTTCATAAGTCTCTTCATACATTTTCATTTTCACGAACAACAATTTAATTCATTCAAGCGTAATTATATTTTCATTCATGGCACAGTTACGACAATCCCTATATAACCACGGAAGCTCTTGGCTTTATCTTCGTCAAAGAAACCACGCTGCAGACAGACACTACACTTGAGTTCGAAGTAGTTAGTTAGTGTTACTCCTACTTTTATCAATTATACTCTTCTATAAATTGTAGATTTTCCCTCCGCCGGCGGAAATCGGGATGAACCTCGTACTGCCGGTGATTGGGGAAAAACTCAGTTTTTTCTCCTTTTTTTCCTTCTAGCCTTCCTGGGCCTCAATACTTGCTCACTAAAGAGTAACATTTCACACCTGACTTTCAACTCTTGTCGCAGTCTCCAGCTAAATCCTCCCTTTCAAAATCCCTTAGACTTTCCAGCTTTCTCCTCCCTGACCCCAACATCTCCCTCTCTACCTCCTCGCCCTCTCAACGTCTAGAACCATTCTCTTATTCTGCCTCCTCGCCTTCTCAACGTCTTGCACCACACTGAATATTTTTTTCGGCTTCTCACTTCCACAGCTCAACTCCGTATATTCCTTCTCCAAGGGAAAACACGTTATCCCACGTGACGATTGTTCCGCGAATCCTATTGAGTCCTTCGCCCGGCGTGGGAAATTTTCCATAACACAGGAAAGAGTGTCCTCCTTCGGAATTGTTTGAAGGGTGAAGCTTAACATTATATATTGCGCACACAGGTATGTCTCCCGTCCGCCAACCTGGAGCCGGGGAAAACCCCCATTTCTTATCTGCCTACTTGACAGTTACTATGTTTTGCTGAATTTTTATGTCCTTTAAAATAAAAATAAAACGAATTAAATTAGGTAGGAGGTTCTACTGCGCTACAGAGTAATTAATTTAAAATATAAAAACGACTCCCACAGTCAAAAAAAAAAGAAAAGTCACGTCCGCCTTCAATGTTATCGGAACGAACGGCGGCGAATGATTTAATTCTCGGGAACTTGCTGACGAATAGTTAAACAAAGAAGACGATGATAATCATTCCTCAAATCGGAAAGAATCATCTTTGTGTGTGTGTGTGTGTGTGTTACAGATATCTGTGGCTCAAAATGGAGTCCGATAAATGAGTCATCGCCATAACAGCCCTTAGCAGGGCCCACTCACGGCCTTCTTCTGCAGACATTTCTGTCCACCAATTCTTGATTTTCAAACTCCTGATTACCTCCATCCGTCCCTCTATTCTTGACTTTTCCTATTTTCCTTCTTCCTTCAGGTTTACTTCCCATTAACTCTCTTTACTATTTCCGTCTCACTCAATTCCTTGAATGTGTCCCGTCCACCTCAGTCGAGCTATTTTAATATCTGTTGTTATAAATAACGGACAATGACCGCGACAGAAGAAGAGAGCTTGAGAAGATGGGAAAGGAAAATATTTTTAAATTTTTTTGGAGCGGTAAACGAAGCAGGGAAAGGGAGAATACGGAGAAATAGGGAGGAACTGTATGGGTTTGCTGACATTGTATTGCAAAAGAGAGGGTAATAGACTTGAGATGGTTGGGCCATGTAGAGCGAATGACAGAGGACAGATCTGCAAGGGAAATCCAGGTGGCAGAAGGTGCAATAAAGGGGGAGGACGACCTACGAAAGATGGAGGAGGAAGCGAGCAGAGGATCGGCAAGAGAGGCCAAGGTCCTGAAGCGACGAGGAGTTAGTTTATTATAAATAAAGTAATGTTTCCATAGGAAAACTACTACTAGAGGGAGAGAGTGAAATATCTTCATTGAAAACCCCGTAATAAATCATGTAGAAACTGTCGAGTTCATCTGTCAAGATATGAAGATGTATTTTTATCTTTGTCTGTTGCGCAGTTTGTAAATCGTTATCATCAGATGGAATGTCGAATTACGTGCAGCTGCTGCTGGCGAGTCGAGATCAATATCGATCAATATCGCTGTATTTAAAATGTAGGTCAACAACAAAATGACCTTCAGGAATATTCTTCTTCTCATCTCTTGCTCTTACAATTACCCTACCGCGCTTTAAATATAAGCTAAATCAAAAAGCACTAATATAGGGTAATATATATATAGGGGAATTTTTAATTAATTTAAAATAGGGGGAATCTTCAATCAATTAGAAAATAATAATAGTAGCTATAATTTTATTTTTACAAACTGATTCCTTTTAACGGAATACTACTGTAGGGTAATATATAGGCGATTTTAATTAATTTAAAATAGGGGGAGTCTTCAATTAATTAAAAAAATGATAGTAGCTATAATTTTATTTTTACAAACTGATTCCTTTTAACGGAATATTATTTTTTTGGGGGGTGTAATTAAAATAGTGTAACTCTGTAACCATTTAAAGAAAAAAAAGTTTTGATTATTTATGGTGGCTATAGATATATTTTTCTCTTCTGTAATTGTGAATAAAATATATTTGTTTGAAAACTTTTGCGAGTGCATAAATAATTGCTTACAGTTGCGATAGTGATTGTAATATTTTAATTGTTAGCTTAATTTATCATATGCCGAGACACCTTCACCTATTTTAGGAGGTATATGTACCGGGGTCAAAGACCTTGGGCATGCATATGGCAAGAGTTGTCCTCCGCTGATCCCATTGGGATCAGTCGGGGGCCAACTGCCTCCTGAAACTGGTGGAGACACGGAGAAGGGAATGCTGCGTCCCCACCACAGCAGACTCGTCTCCCGTCATTCATAGGGAAGGGCGTGAGAATAGTTCCATCCAATGCCCTCCGAGACCTACCTGATGCAGGTTTTCTAGGGGTTTTCCCTGCATCATCTCTTTAGGTGAAACACCCCTAGGGTAGGATCCTTAAACCATAGCCCGGGGGCCCTAGTTAACCCTTCCTTGGCTACCTTGCTCTACCTTCCGCATCCCCCCTTTTCAATTCCCTTCCTATGCTATTAAAGGGGAGTTGCCTGTTTCAGGATCATGTAGCCTGTTAACCAAAAAAATATATATATACATTAAAAAATTGGAATTTATTTAATATTTAGATTTTTTTTCTTTCTCCGTGGCTCTACAGCCCATTGAGAGAGGGGCCTGGGCCTACCGAGTCGACTGCGGAGTGTCATCTTGCATGGACACATTCCGAATTTGGGGTGACACGTGGTCAGGTCAGCGTATCGATCCTCCAGCAGTCTCAATCCCGGTCTTCTCGACCAAGCCCATGCCAGGATTCGAACCCGGGACCTCTAGGGTTGTGAGTGAAGCAGCAACTAGAGGCTGGCCACTACGCCACAGGAGGTCGGCAGATATTTATTTAATATATTTAATTAAAATAGAATGCGAGTTATGAGAATTTCAGTTTGGGACAAGAGGAACAATATTGACTCTGCTACTAATTATAGAAGGCAGGATAAGAAAAAAAATCCACGTTCATTGCATTTGTAGGTTTAGAGAAAGCCTTTGACAATGTGAACTGGAGAACACTATTAAGGATTTTGAAGAGCACAGGAATAAAATATCGAGAAAGGAGGCTTATACGTAACCTCTGAGAAAAAAAAGGCAGGGAGCATTAATTAGAATTCTAGGGCAAGAAACGAAAGCAGAGATAAAGAAATCTGTAAGACAAGGATGTCAATGCTCTTTTACTCATATACATGTAGAACAGACGTTGAAGAAAGTTAAAACGGAAAAGGAATCAAAGTGCGAGGAGAAAAATTAAAAACCCAAAGGTTAGTTGACGATATCGTAGTTTTAGGGGAGTCCGAAGAAGAAGACTTGGAAAACCATAATAAATGGCATGAACGTGGTCCTGGAGAGGAAGAGTACAACGCGAGGATTAATAGAGGGATTTGTATAGATCATGGATATGAATAGTACATTTTTCATTAGAATAGAATATTTATGCGTCGCAATGAAACTCGAAACTATTATTTTAATTATGTTTGATTTGACTTGTACGGAGATCCTGGTCCTTACTTATTTAAATAGATCACAACGAAATTTGAAAAAAAAAGATTTTTTTTGCATATTTATGAAATAAGTACTTAAATCAAAGTTAAGCTAAATTGTTTCTCGGTTAACAGCTATTTAATCATCTCGGTTGACACACAACGTCAGAATATATATACTGATGCCAGTTCTACGTGTGTTTAGGTCTCAGTAGGGTAGGGATTGGTAGGAATGGGGAAGACGGAATATAGTTCTTACAAGAATGTGGGCTAAACACAACAATACAACAAAATTTCCATGGAAAGAGGATTAGGGACACATGATGGACAAATATGAAGTCAAAGAGCAGATGATTGACGTGTGGCCCCCCTTTTCTGGCTCAAAAGAGCGGGTTGGGGGAGAGAGAAAGGAAAGGGAACCTAAATATTGAAACGATCGGCAGAAACCTTCTGTGAGGTGATCGCCTCTTAACAGCCAAAATTTTAAAGCAAGCGAATGGATGGTATAGAGAAACATGAGGGGCAAACACGAAGTCGCAGAGCAGATGATTGACGTGGGAAAGAAAACGTAAATCTTCCAAAGATCGGCAGAAACCTTCTGTGGGGTGATCGCCGCTAAACATCAAGGTAAGGAACGCCTGACATGTAAAGCCCAGATTGATTGCCATGTATTTATAGAGATTAGTTGTCAAGATGTCTGACTCAGAGTAGAGATGATTGAATGGAAACGCTCCTCCTCGTCGTCGTCGGGCCTGGATGACGGTGGACGTGGACTGCGGCACGTCCCACTTAGGATACCGTAATTAGGCGCGGCCATTCTAAAATAGATCAGGAAAGAGCTCGTAAACACGCGGACGACGAGAAGCTCCAACAGCGCACGCTACGGGAATTTAGCTTGCAAACAATGCCACCATTCCTTTTTTTATTAGGTTTTGAAGAGTGTAAGGGAGAGCAATCCCTCCCTGTCTCTGTCCTCGCCTAGGAGCAATGACGCGTCCGTGACGTCATCTGCAGCGCCGCCCGCAATGCGGAAGCCATTATTCCCTTTTCTCCCGCTGATAAGTGCGCCGTAAAGTCGTGGGGAAAACTATGGAGCGTGTCGACGACCTTGAGGGGAGGCGAAAAGGCAAGGTGTTGACATCCACACGACTAAGTAAAGCAGGGATAAGGCTTCATAGAGTCTCTCTTTCTCTTTTCCTCCCTTTCTTTCTCTTTTTCTCCCTTCCGTTGTTTATGTCTTTCTTTCTCTATTCCTTTATCACTCTCTCTTCCACTCTCTTTTTCGCTTTTTTCTCCCTTTCTTTCTTTCCTTATCTCTCTATCTTTTTCTTTCATTCTATCTCTTTCTTTCACGCTCTCTCTTTGTTTGTTTGTTTGTTTGTTTCTTTCTTTCTTTATGTGCTACTTTTCTTTCCTCTTTCTTCATTCTCTCTCTCTTTCTATCTTTCCCTTTCTCTCTCTCTCTCTTTTCCTTCAACTCTTTCCCTCTGTTTCTTTCTCTTTTTCTCCCTTTCTTTCTCTTTTTCTCCCTTTCGTTATTTATGTGTTTCTTTCTCTATTTCTTTATCACTCTCTCTTCCACTCTCTTTTTCGCTTTCTTTTTTCTCCCTTTCTTTCTTTCCTTATTTCTCTATCTTTTTCTTTCATTCTATCTCTTTCTTTCACGCTCTCTCTTTCTTTCTTTATATGTTACTTTCCTTTCCTCTTTCTTCATTCTCCCTCTCTTTCTATCTCCCCCCCCTCTCTCTTTCCATTTCTTTCTTTACGTCTTTCTTTCTCTCTTTATTTATCTCTCTATCTCTTTTTTTCTGAGTCTTTCTCTTTATATATTTTTATTTCTCTCCTTTTTTGTCTTTCTTTCTGTGTTTCTCTCTTTGCTTTTCTTTTTCGCCGATCTCAGTTTTGCCTTATCCTCGTAACTCACCCTTACACGCAACGGGGTTTCGCACCTCACACGTATATTTTGTCGAACTTCCCTGACTCTGGCAAACGTCTATTGTGAAGTCATCCACTGTCCGGAGCCAACCCTTTCTATTCAGTTCTTAAACTCGTCTGACGCAACTCTCAGTGCTAACATATTCTCTGAAAGGTTTTACCATTTGCCTTGGCCTCCCTCTAATGCTAAGACCCTCATGTCTCAGAAAGTGGCATGTTAATATGTCCCTTCAAAGTCTGTCTGTTCTCCTATTCTCCTTATAACTTCCTGGTTAGTTACCTTATCCACCCATCATCTCATTCTCCTACAACAACCACATTTGAAAGGCTTCTATTCTTTTTCTTTCTTTAACTCCTATCCTCCACGTTTCGCACCCATATGGCGCCACACTCCATAATTTTCATACTTATATTAGCCGTAAGTAAATTCCTCTGCCTTGCCTGTGCTATCCTACTCTGGATTCTATTCCATCCTGGTTACATGGCCAGAAGAACCTTCTTGTTCCCTCCCCTTGACCTACCGGGTGGACTTACATGACACGTTCTAAGTTTTGGTGTGTCACGTGGCAGCGTGACCGTGACGTCACGAACATCCAAGCCCCATGCAAGGGTCATTTGTGTTGTGACGCTTGCCAACGCAACACAGCAATGAAACGGTATTGAAATGTGGAAAAAGAAGAAGATGGTGAAAGAGAAGTGGTTGGTAAAGATTGAGCCGAAGGAGAGTGGAAGAGCTGGGAGATAAGAGTTTGTGCGTGCGTGAGCAATCTCTTCCCCTGCCTGAGTGATGTAAGGCACTCGAGGTGATAGAGCACGTGCCTCCTCGTCAAGCAGCCAGCCTGCATGATGAAATCCCACACTCGATTACTCACCTTAGATTCCAATCATGATTCCTCCCCCGAGCTTCTCCACAAGTCAAGTAACAACTGTCAGAGCAAAACAACAAGGCACGGTGACTGGCAAGGTTACCTCTAGGTGCTGCACGACGACGAGGAATCTGACCTTACCTCTGTAACGGACTACAGAGAGGAACAGGAAAGCAACAGTTGCCATCAAGAAACACCATCGCCCCTATACCTATGTATATATTTCTTTCTTTCTTTCTTTCTTTCTTTCTTTCTTTCTTTCTTTCTTTCTTTCTTTCTTTCTTTCTTTCTTTCTTTCTTTCTTTCTTTCTTTCTTTCTTTCTTTCTTTCTTTCTTTCTTTCTTTCTTTCTTTCTTTCTCTTCTTTCTTTCTCTTCTTTCTTTCCCTTCTTTCTTTCTTTCTTTCTTTCTTTCTTTCTTTCTTTCCCTTCTTTCTTTCTCTTCTTTCTTTCTCTCTTTTCTCTCTCTCTTTTCTTTCTTTCTTTCATTATCTCTTCTCTTTCTTTCTTTCTTTCTTTCTTTCTTTCTTTCTTTCTCTCTTTCTTTATCCGTCGGTTTCTCTCTCTCTCTCTCTCTATGTATATATATACTGTAATGGAACACTCTCTCCGTCAACCATTTTTGTCTTTGCATGGCAGAGAGCAGTGTGGAGCTACCCCGTCACGTAGGAGTGGTGGAGGTCAGGTGAGCCGCCGTTAGAAGAACCACGTATTAATTTCAGTTGCGGTCAAGAAACACCTCTGCACAGAGTAAAACAGCAGCAGCGCCGCTATCCCTATATATATATATGGAAAAAGGGGAGATGTAATTTGATGAGTGATGCGAAATAACTAAACATTAGTGATTTCCATCCTTCCTTCACCGTTTTTTTAAGTATCTATCGTCCCTGTCACTTTTTCTTTGTAGTTTCGCCTATGATTTCACTTTATCTCGGTTTATTTCTTTCTTTCTAAGTTAATTCTGGGATTCCCCATCGTTACTTCACCATTTTTTAATTTATCTATTGTCCACGTTTAATTTTCTTTGCAGTTATACCTATAATTTCACTTTGCCTCGCCTTATTTCTTTCTTTCTAAGTTAATTCAGGGATTTCCATCCTTCACCGTTTTTTAAAACTATTTATCATCCACGTCTAATTTTCTTAGTATGATTTCACTTTCCCTCGCCTCTTTTTCTTTTTTTCTTCTAAGTTATTATTTTGATTTCCATCCTTACTTCTCCATGATGTACAAAATAAAAGGAATTGGAGGTAAGAAAGAAAGAAAGATTTTGTTTACTAAAAGGAAATTGTCTTTCCACCTTCCTTCCTTCCTTTCTTCCTTTTTTTAATGCATTCCTCTACCTTTGACTCTCAGATATTGGGGAATTCCCGACGTGTAATGTATCGCTGGTAATTGAAGTAAAGGCAACTCTAACAGGGCAGGAAATATGTGTATATATATATATATATTACTTTATTTATGTCTTTCTTTCTCTCTTTCTTCATCCCTCTCTCTGTCTGTCTCCGCCCTTACGATATTTGTAGTTCAACTCTTCCTGAAAGCTATTTTTTTTTACTTTACGAATACTGCGTCTCTACTGTTAATCTTTTGTTAAAATGGCGACCTACTTAACGAACTCTATCGTACAGATTTTTTTATTATTCCTTCCCCCTCTCTCCCTCCCTCTTTATATGCTGAAATGTTACGTTGCGTATCTTTATCGGGCGAAACCTTATCGTGACAGTAAAAAAGGAGAATTGCAGCGTAACATTTCATTTATTTTATAGGGACGGAGAGGGAGAGAGAGAGAGAGAAAGTGGCTACAAATGGAAAAACGAGCTTCAATAATTTAGAAGAGAATCTTGTTTGTAAACAGTGAGAGCGAGAGAGAGACAGAAAGGAGATACGACGCCAGAGTTATTCCTTGCCTTGAGAGATAACAACCAGAGATAACGAACCACGCAGTCTCCTCTCCAAACCGCAAAATTTATTTATTTAAATAGATCCACAATATTGTATTAGAGTTAATTATAAACAATTAAAAAATTCCAGCCAATTGGTCACGAAACCATCTTTATTTTTTAATAGTCTCCATTTCAATGTTTCTCCCTCTCTTTCCTTCTTTGTAAATTAGTTCAGTGATTGTTGTCCTCCCTTCATTTTTCTTAATTATTTCTCTTCTCTGTCTGCATCTCTTATGACTTCTCGTTCTCTCTTCCTTTTCCTTCTTTCTTCGTTTGTAAATTAATTTATTGATTTCTGTTTTACCTTCACCCAATTTTTCTTGACTATCTATCGTTCCCGTCTATGTTGTACCTATTGTTCCCCTTAACCAAAACCACATTTCTTCATTTGTAAATTAATTTATTGGTTTTAATCCGTCCTTCCCCGTACCTGTCTATTTTTTAGTAGTTGTACCAGTCATTTCATTTTCCCTCTTTCAACTTTTCTTTCTTTCTAAGTTAATCAGTGATTTCCATCCTTACTTCACCATTTTTAAAACTATCTACCGTCCCCGACTATTTTTCTTACAAGTTGTTGTACCTGTGATTTCACTTTCCCTCGCCTCTTTTCCGTTCTTTCTAAATTAATTTAGTGATTTCCTTTCTTAATTCACCATTCTTTCTTTACGAGAAATAATTAAGAAAAAAATGTTGAAGGAAGGAAAACAATCACTAAACTAATTTACATAAAAGGAAAGAGAAGGAGAAACATAGAAGTGGAGAAGGAATGGAGGGAACTAATAAGGTAAAAGTAAAAAATTGAAGTAAAAGCGTGTAATTAGATGACAATAAGGACAGTAATACGCGGAAAAAATTGAGAGAGAGAGAGAGAACTACAGTTGATATAGAATAAATAAGAAGTGCGAAACAACTTAATTAATGTAGAAAGAAGAGCGAGGGAAAAAGACCTTATAGATTGAACGATTAAAAATTGTAGAGAAAAATGAAGGAGAGCGATTAATTAACAAACCAAGAGATTTAGAAATTAAAGGGAGGAACGTTTAATTACAGTGGGCGATAGGAAAGTTACAACATTAGTGTATTGTATGTGGCACTAATAAAAGCGTAGGAAAAGTGAAAAAAAGGGAGATTTTAATTTGATGAGTGAAGCGAAATAACTAAACACTAGTGATTTCCATCCTTCCTTCACCGTTTTTTTAAAGTATCTATCGTCCCTGTCACTTTTTCTTTGTAGTTTCGCCTATGATTTCACTTTACATCGGTTTATTTATTTATTTCTAAGTCAATTCTGGGATTTCCCTCGTTACTTCACCATTTATTAATTTATCTATTGTCCACGTCTAATTTTCTTTGCAGTTATACCTATAATTTCACTTTGCCTCGCCTTATTTATTTATTTCTAAGTTAATCCAGGGATTTCCATCCTTCGCCATTTTTTATACCTATTTATCATCCACGTCTAATTTTCTTAGTATGATTTCACTTTCCCTCGCCTCTTTTTCTGTTTTTATTTCTAAGTTATTATTTTGTTTCCCATCCTTACTTCTCCATGATGTACAAAATAAAAGGAATTGGAGGTAAGAAAGAAAGATTTTGTTTACTAAAAGGAAATTGTCTTTCCACCTTCCTTCCTCCTGCTTTTTTTTGCATTCCTCTTCCTTTGACTCTCAGATATTGGGGAATTCCCGACGTGTAATGTATCGCTGGTAATTGAAGTAAAGGCCAGGACAGGAAAAATTTAGTCCAACGATTAAAACCGACCGCGAGTGACGCAAACGACTCTCAGGGCCAGTGCTGCCAACGTGTCGCCTTATCACTCCTGGAGGTATCGGGTGACGAGATTTCTCAGGAACCTGACTCTCCATAAAACCGTCGGGATGTTTACTTTACTTTTTTTAAAAAAAAGATATTCCATAACAAATGTTTTTTTTTCTTATCTATTTTTCTGAGATAAATTAATGGCGGCGGAAATTGCGTCATCTAGCGTCGGAATTCTCTACGTGGAACTAGTTTGGACCTAATACAAAGTTTTTAATTTAGCTGAATCGAAGAAGAAGGTATTTAGGATCAGTTTTTCAATTTTTTTTAAAAATAAAACAAATATATAAACAGTAGAACGAATCAAGGACGCAACGCGATCGAAAAAAATAAAATGGTATTTGGTGAAGCGATGGGAATTTAACGTGAGACGGAGAAAAGATCCGTCATAGAAGGCATAAATTTGTATAAATAAGGAGAACGAAAGCCGAAGAAATGGATGCGACGAGAAGAAGAGATTAGGACACATTCCTGACACAAATATAAAAGAAAGAAGATGTAATAGATGGAATACAAAATAAAACGCTGGCTCCGTACGGGAATCTAAAAAGAATGCCAGAAAATATATAGATGGCCAATTACGATTTGGAATCGGACAGCCAATTAAAAGAGAGGGGAAGGCCAAGGACGGACGCGGAAACGAGAGGAGAGTTGAAAGGAGAAGATGACGTCATAGATAAGAATAAATGGCGGAGTCGAAATAAAAAAAGGGGGGAGGGAATGAATCGACGTTACGTCGTCATTATTTTTTTTGGGGACATCCTCAGGAAGCGGTTTTAGGGTATCAGTCTTGTACGGACTCCCAAGATTATATTTTTTCCCCTAGTTTCATTCACTAACATTAACTGTGAAAGCCCGAAATACGGTGACGAAACGTCGATTCAACTAAATTTAAAAAAAAAACATTGCCTGTATCTGGTCAGTAATTTATTTATTTTTTATCGGAAATTGATTTAGGTTGAGACGTTGTATATGTAACTTCAGTGGTCGTTATCTCTGTTCTCTCTATTCTCTCTACCTCTCCTCTCTCTGTTCTCTCTCTTTTCTCTACCTCTCCTCTCTCTGTTCTCTCTCTTTTCTCTACCTCTCCTCTCTCTGTTCACTCTCTGTTCTCTCTTCCTGCTCTCTCTCTCTGTTCTCTCTCTCCGTTCTCTCTGTCCCTGTTCTCTCTCTCCGTTCTCTCTTCCTGTTCTCTCTCTCTGTTCTCTCTTCCTGCTCTCTCCCTCGGTTCTCTCTCTCTCTCTCTCTTTCTCTCTGTGTGGGTATTGAAAATTTTTTCCAGACTTCTCGCTGTGCTTATTTAAGGTGCTAGGGACATTTCCTGACTCGGCTAGGCTAACATACTGAGCCATTACAGCGGTGGTCATGACGTCATACAGTAAAGGTAGGGTTGAAGGGGGAATACTGTAACATCCCGGGGCTAATGTAAATGGATTGACGGGCATCACCGGGCACCCCCAGAGCTGGTACGTGTTTATTCGTAAATTGATTTTTAACAGGTGGCAGAGTGTTGCTGACGTCATCGTCTTTATGAAAGTCTTTGCCTCGTGTGTGTCTCTACCTAGAGAGAGAGTCGCTGATGGTGTTGTTGTTGTTGTTGGACGAGGCAGATGGGAAGAAGATGATGATGATGATGCCAGAGACGCTGGCTGTTGCGTCAGACGGTCCTGACACGTCACGGCCACGCCTCCGTCAGCCCCCGCGGATAATCCATACACACACACACTCTCTACAGGGAGGCACATACCTATGGTCACGTGTGATGAGCTGACTTGCCGTAGCTGAGCGCAGAGATATGAGGAGGAGTCGGGAATGCTGTAACCCCACACACACACAGGAGCTGTGAGATTAATGTAGAAAAGGCGATGAGGAAAGTGAAGAATGAATATAGTAACTGAATTAAAATGCCCAAGGAGAATAAATAAAACCCCTAAGATCTGCTGCTGCTGATATAGATAGATAGATAGATTCATTACGTTACAATGGGCTGAGCCCTGGTGGTGGCAACATACATTTAATATTCCAATAAAGGAATATAAGTTAAAGAAATAATTAGAGAAGTTAGAACGAGACTTGGAAACCATGATAAATGGCATGAACGGGAGCCTGCAGAGGAACAGTACAACATGAGGATACAAAGGTGATGGAGTGTAGTATGGGAAACAGTGGAATAACAAAGGCTGTTAGATTGGGAAGGGATATTTTGGAAGGAAGTTAAGAAATTCTGACACTGGGGCAACATAATAACTAGAGTAGGATAGCAAGGAAAAGGAATTTACTTGCGCCTAATATATGTACGAATATTAGGAAATGTTGGTAATGCAGTGTAGGGTTATATGGTTGCGAAACGTGGACGATACGAGTTAGAGGAATGAAGTGTGGTGGTATAGGGTAACTAACCAGGGAGTAGTAAGCAGAAGAGGGAACAATATGGAGGACTTTAATTAAAGGCCGTGTTTTGGGTCATGAAGGTCAGAGCATTAGAGGGAAGTGTGTGGGAGGTCAAGGCTGTGAGGATGTGGTCATTAAAACGCTTGCGCAGGATGAGACAAGTCTTAGGACTCAATACTACTACAACAACAACAACAGAAAAGTTAAACTTAAGAATTATTTCGCACTTAACAGGCATTTAATAGTCTCGTTTGACAGGCTTGACACGTGACGTCATCATCTATCCATCTTCTATTTCTTCCTCGCCTCTTGCAGCCCATTTATGGTCGACTGCGACTTGCGGACTGTCATCTGACCTGTCACATTCCGAATTTGTGGAGGTGGCACGTGGTCAGCGTATCGATTCTCCCAGCAGCCTTAATCCCGGTCCCCAGTGACTATGGCATCACAAACATCCAACAAGAAGGTCGGAAATCTATCCACCTGCTAGTTCTAAATGTCTTTAGGGAAAGACTTTTTTTTGTCCTTGAAAGGAGGAACCGAATTCTTTTAAATATCGAAGGAAACCTTCTCTGAGGCGATCACTACAACACAGAAAAATTTCTTGCCAATCGGATGAATGGTTGAGGAACGCATAAGGGACAAATATGTAGTTTCAGATTGGCCAGGGAAGTCCAGTGGCCTGAGTTTGTGGACCTGATCTCATTTTACAACGAATTTTTGTTACGACTACTTGTAAGTGTAAAAAATATTGTCAACCGCTGTATTAAAAAATGTATGAAAATTCTTCGTTTGTCGGTGAAAGCTGTAATGGGAGTTTATTTGATTCCTGTTTCAACCCTTCCAGAGGTCCTTCAACGGAGGTCAGTGCTCCTCCTCGGTCTCGGTGTTTTTCGCCCTTTCTGTTGTGTTGCGGTATCTCTAAACAACATCTGTCACCTCCGAGGTCATCCATCATGCAAATGGATGTATGTAAATGTTTCTTGTGTGTACGCTTCGCGGATTTCGCAAGCTGTTGCAATATTCAGCGATGGCGGCCGCTATCAGATCTCTCGCTGACAATTCTGCTTAACCTTACGAGGCGCAGTAGACACGCGGCCATTGCTGGGGGATACACCGCTCCGTAGGGTATCTATACCAGCTAAGGGTGCACGCATAATAAACAGATTCTTCTCACTAAAATGTTAGAAGGACCTCGGGAAGTCTTGAAACACGAATTAAATAAAGCCCCCTATTACATCTTCAGCGACAAAAGAAGAATTTTTATAAATTTATCCTGACACCGTTGTCATTATTTTAGAATAATCTAATTTCCCCTTCCGTCATATCAGTCCAGCTAATTGATTACATATTATCCATCGTTAAGAATTCCTTTTCTATCCTATAAAAATTGAAAAATTGTTTACAATAGAAACAAATGATGCCTTCTGATATACCTTAATACTGGTTTGGCGATATTTTAAGTGATATCTGCTAATAGCAGATTTAAGGAGTCACAAAAGGACGTCCACGCTCCTTCTCTTATATATAGAACAGACGACGAGGAAAGTTAAAACGGAATATGGAAATATAAGAAAAGAAAGCAGAAATAAAGAAAAGGAGTAAGACAAGGACGTCCATGCCATGTAACTAACTTATATACGGAACTGGCGATGAAGGAAGTTAAAAATGAGTATGGAAACGGAATTAAACTGCAAGGAGAAGAAAAAAGGACCCTGAGGTTTGCTGATGATTAGGGGAGTCAGAAGAATATTTGGAAACCATAATAAATGACAGGTACGTGGTCCTGGAGGAAGAGTACAACATGAGGAAAAATAGAGGGAAAGCCAAGTATGGGAAACACTGGAATAATAAAGGCTGTTATATTGGGAAGGATTATTTTGAAGGAAGTTAAGGACAAAAACACACAGTTGGAATAGAATAAATACTGTGACCTATCTCGAGACTCTCGTGAACCTTCCCCTTTCTCAGAATGACCCGCGGGCCTTTGGTCGCTTCTCCTCGTCGCTTACCACGCGGCACTGAGACACTGGCCGTAACACTTGACGTGACTTCTTCATCCGAGACGAGATGGTCCATCCTGCCATCGAGTACTTCTGTCGGGTTGGACGAATGGAAACCAATCACAACGCTGCACCCGACGTGTCCACCCATATTTGGTAGCTTTGGCATTGGCCATGGCAACAGACTCAGGACCAGAGCCAAAAAAAACCTCCTTGTCGTGTGCACAGAGTAGCTCCAACTACTTCGACTCCCTACCATATATATATATATATTATAATCTTAGTCGCCAGATTAATTTAAAGCCGAGTTACTGGAGGAGATGTTCATCCTTACCAGAGGAATCCCTTCTTACTGATCCTTCCATAGACGACGTCACGTGTCGTAATAGACCTTCCTGTATTTTAAAGTTATACCCAATTAATTAACAACTGAGAGCAACCGGTTTGATGCTTGTTCCCTTTCCTTATCCATCCTCTTTAGAAATTTAATTTGTTGTATAATAGTTATTTAATGACTGTAAGTTTAATATAAGTTTAAATAAGGCGAAAAAAAACAGACAAAACTTAGTGAAACATAAACTAAAATTTAAAAGAAACTACATGTTTCGGTCGTGATATGGATTCTCTTCAGGTTGAACTCAACCGAAACATGTAGTTTCTTTCAAATTTTAGTTTATGTTTCACTAATTTTTTGTCTGTTTTTGGCCTACTTAAACTTATATTAATTTGTTGTAATTATTCAGAAGACAGAATTGTCTCTCATTTTGATAGAGATATATTTTTTGGCCTTATTTAAACTTATATTAATTTGTTGTAATTATTAAAAAGACAGAAACAATTCTCATTTTTAAAGGAATATATTTTCTCTCGCGATTGTCACCACTGACTTATTTCGCCACTTGAACCAAGAGACAATTTCTCGTTTCTAGAGCTACGAGTAAACGCGCGTTTTTTGTTGTTTTTTGACTGAGGGAGCCGTTTACTTGGATTAAATTGTGTAGATCAGCATTGGAAAAAAACCAATCATCAGGACCCGAACCGAGACTCAAACGTCAGTCATCCACTCACCGGTTGGGACTCTACTGGCTAGCGTCACAGCTTCCTGGGTTCGATTCCTGGCAAGGACCTGGGTGTTTGTGTCGTGTGCCGCCTACGACGAGTCCCCACACGAACCTGGAAATTCAACGGGGAACACGCCAGAAAGCTTTCATTACCCAGCGAATCCTCGTTAATTTCCCAAGAGCGTTCTTACTTGACCTTTAACCTGAAGGATCCCCCGTGGTCTGGCAAATAGAGCGACTCTTGAGATCAATGTTAAACATGGCGGCTCCTGCAGCGTGGCAGATCCTTAATTGTAAATGGCTGGCGGCGGCCTTGGGAGGGAAGGCGCGCGTATGTAAATGTAACATTGACCGACGGACGAAACTCGACGCTCCAAGGACCCTCCGCTCTGACGTCACAGATATCCGAGGACCTGACAACAACAAACAGTCTCAGGTCCCTGTCACGTGGCTGGGGGCGGCGCAGCTCCAGGCCTCTGTTTGATCACGACTACTTTCATCCAAATCCCAGGTGAAATGCTCCCAGTTGAGGATCAGCCATGAAGACCTACGACCAATTCACTCATAAATGTCCATCCTTCAATGAAGTAGACAGTACAGAATCTGAATGTAAGTGTTAATTCTAATTTCAGTAGACTGGATAAGGAAATAGAGGGACCTACTTTCAAGGCATATCTAAATTTAGCAAAAGCGTCTGGTGATGTCAATTGGAGGAAGCTATTAAGGATTTTGGAGTTTACAGAAATAAAATATAGAGAAAGGAGGCTTCTTATTCGTAACCTCTACAGGAGGCATGCAGCAGTAATTAGAATAGAAAGCCAAAAAAAAAGGAAGGAGAAGTCAAGAGAGGAGTAAGACAAACATGTCCATGCTCTTTAACTTATAACTGTCGATGGGGACAGTTTGGAAATGGAAAATGGGAAGGGAATCAAAATGTAAGGAGAAGAAATAAAAACCCGAAGGTCTGCTGCTGTTATATCGTAGACTTTGGGGAGTCAGAAGAAGACTTGGAAACCATGATGAACGTGGTCCTGTAGGAGGAGTACAACAAGGGGATTAATAGATGGGAAAACCAAGGTGATGGAGAGTAGTGTGGGGAAACAGTTGATTTACAAAGGTTATTAGATCGGAAAGGGATATTTTGCCCGGAAGTTAAGGAATTCTGCTACTTGGGCAGCGTAATAACTAGAGTAGGATTAGCAACAGGCAAGGAAGAGGAATTTACTTACGGCTAACGTAAGTACGAATATTAGGAAATGTTTTTATAGAGCATGACGCTAAATGGGTCCGAAACGTGGACGGTAATAACTAGACTAGGATAGCACAGGAAAGGAAGAGGAATTTACTTAAAAGTATGAATATCAGGAAATATTAGAATGGGCGCAGAACTTGGACAATAAGAGTTACAGAAAGGAAAAGAAGAGAAAGGTTTTAAAATGTGGCGCTGTAGGAGAATGAGATGGGTGGATAGGGAAGTTCTAAGCAGAATAAGGGAAGACAGGAAAAATTTGGAGGATTTTTAAGGGGTTAGATTAATAGGCCACGTCTTGAGACATGAAGGACTTGTAAAAGGAAAGTAAAGAGAGGAGTGAGAGAGACCAAGAGATTAGGGAACGTGTGGGAGCATGTGGTGTTACTGTAGACATGAAAAGGCTTGCGCAGGGTAGCTCAGCGCGGAGATTTGCGGTCAGACTAGTCTTAGGACTCAATACCACAACAACAACAAATTTTAAGTGAGACTGTTCCTCATATCTATATAGGGCTTTTCAAATAAGGACTGAATTCTGTTTTTGATTATTTGAAAAGCACATGTATGCCAAACTTCTCACACAACTTGATTTTATTGCGTTTCAACATCGATCCGTCCTTATTGAAAAGCCCTACAGTTGGTAAAGGTAGAGAGAGGCTAATGGTGAGTAGCAGCCGATGGATGTGGCTAATGGGAGGATAAGTGGACTGCGCCAGGTACAGTTAACGGGCCTGAAATGGTTGGCCGCCACCGAAAGTGAGTCCGTGTGTTTTCGTCCGTGGGCCAAGGTCAGGAGCCAGCGAGCGAGCTACACTCTTTTCTAACTTACGTAACGACGCAAAAAGCTTCCGGAAAGTAGCGAGGGACGAAACCAGCGAAACCCTACACCATCCGAAAAAGGGGATTGTGACGTCATCAGGAGCGTTTACGACGACCACTTGCAACGTCTCTCTAGTCCTTATTTGCGCCATCTTCCCCCCCTATATATATCATGTTGCTGTTGTTGTTGCTGCTGTGGTATTCAGTCCTAAGACTGGTCTCATGCTAACCTATCTTTCACAAGCCTTTTCATTTTCCGTATAAGCAGCACATTCATCCCACATCCTCCCTACTCCTTTGCCTCTCGCTCTTCTGTCGTTACCCCACACACTTACCTCCAATCCTAATTTTACAAGACCCTCAAGTCTCAAAACGTGGCCTATTAATCTATCCCTTCTCTTGGCCAACGTCCTCCATATTGCTCGCTCTTCCCCTACTCTGTTCAGAACTTCCTCCTTAGTTACTCCGTCCACCCATCATCTCATTCTCCTACAGCGCCA
Organism: Eucriotettix oculatus; assembly: GCA_034510155.1. NCBI lineage: Eukaryota > Metazoa > Arthropoda > Insecta > Orthoptera > Tetrigidae > Eucriotettix > Eucriotettix oculatus. The sequence continues at coordinate 6,908,742 of CM067379.1, forward strand.
CATTTCAAAGGTTTCTATTCTTTTTCAATCCCGCAACTTCCTATCGTCCATGTTTCGCACCCCATATAACGCCGCCACGCACCATACCAACATTTTCTAATATTCATACTGTAACATGAAAAGTTACGATGAACAATGCGGGCCAAGCTTGCGAGTTGCAATTGTTGAGGAACTCGGGGCCAACAATGGAGTCTGGCGAGACTCGGGGCAGTCGTCATGGGGTAGTGAAAGGAGAAGGATGTGTCGGCAGTTACGGCGGACGGAGAAAGACCACGCCCTGTAGTGATAATTTTTTCTCATGTTCTGAAATGGATTAAAGCTATTAAAATCCACTTTTTTGGTATTTTTATTAAAAAAAATACCTGGCGCCCAAAAAGCATTTTAAATCCTCGAATACGGAGGAACGCCGGATCTTCTACAATACTTATATTAGCCGTAAGTTAATTCCTCTTCCTTGCCCTGTGCCGCCCTACTCTTTACGTCTACTGTACTTCTACCAACTCTAGTTATTACATTGGTAACGTCAAATGAAAATTGGAAGACTGTGTGGAAATGGTACAAATGAAGAGCCCAAGTGTGGCGGCGTTAACAAAAAACAAAAATGGTTTACTATTATTATTAAATTAGTCGAGAAAGAAGAGTTATCCATATTCCCTCTACTGAAGGCAGTCAGCAGTAATTAGAATTGAAACGGAAGAAAAGAAAGCAAGGATGCCTGTGTTTTTTAACTTATATATATATACAGAACAGGCGGTGAAGAAAGTAAAAAATTAATCAAAATACAAAGAGAAGAAATAAAAACCCCGAAGGGTTGCTGATGTTATTATAGTATTAGGGGAGTCAGAAGAAGACTCGGAAACCGTATTGATAAACTGCATGAACGTGATCCTGAAGGACGAGTACAATATGACATGGATTAATAGAGCGAAAACCAATGTGATGGCGTGACGTCTGACGGTGGCAAAACGAAGGCTGTTGGATTGTGAAGGGATATTTTAAAAGGAAGTTAAGGAATTCTGCTACTAAAGTAGAATAGCACAGGGCAAGGAAGAGAAACTTACTTACGGCCGATATAAATGTGAATATTAGGGAATGTTGGTATGGAGTGAGGCCTTATATGATGGACGCTGAAACGTGGACGATAGGAGTTGCAGAAAGGGAAAAGAATAGAAGCCATTTGAAATGTGGTGCTATAGGAGAATGTGATGAGTTGGATAGAGTAAATAACCGGGAATCACTAAGCAGAATAGCGGAAGAGAGAACAATGTGGAGGACTTTGAAGGGATAGATTAATAGGGCCACCTTTTAAGTCATCAGGGCATTGAGCAGAAGAGGGAGACAGGGATGAATAAGCTACGCGTATTAGCGAGTGTGTGGGAATGAAAACGTTTGCGCATGGAAGGTTGCATCAGAGCAGTGTTAGGACTGAACAACAACTGAGTGAAGTGATAGGTCTAAGGAGAGTCGAGCACGTGCCGCAGCTGCTGATGAGTAATGGCAGAGAAGTAAAAGTGTTTGTTGTGTGTGCACACTTGTGTTAGCAAAGGTGTGTCACACACACACACACACAGAGAGTCTCTCGTTTACTTGCTTTAAACCTCTCATTTCCTGGTCTTGCATTATATATAAGTGCCCAAGGATAAATAAAGAGTTTCATCATCCTCCTCAACCAACTACACGTGTTCAACGACCTCGTTACAGCGGGATGAACCTCAAAAGGCAGCTGAACAAACGTTTACGAGTCAGTCTTTTAATGTTTGAATTTCCACTCTCTGGAGGTGCGACGTGGGGCTGTTCAACAGGTACCAGAGTTTCAAGTAACGGTGATGGTTGCCAATCGGCTGCTACGTCACAGGCTGAGCGAGGACCACCAGTAACTAGCGGAAGGTTTTTAACGGGGAATTTATTTACAGGGGGGGGGAAGAGGAGGGTTAACAGGCTACATGAGGGTGATCCTGAAACAGGCAACTCCCCTTTAATAGCATAGGAAGGGAATTGAAAAGGGGGGATGCGGAAGGTAGAGCAAGGTAGCCAAGGGTTAACTAGGGCCCCCGGGCTATGGTTTAAGGATCCTACCCTAGGGGTGTTTCACCTAAAGAGATGCAGGGAAAACCCTAGAAAACCTGCATCAGGTAAGTCGGACATTGGGTACTATTCTCACGCCCTTCCCTATGAATGACTGGAGACGAGTCTGCTGTGGGGACGCAGCATTCCCTTCTCCGTGTCTCCATCAGTTTCAGGAGGCAGTTGGCCCCCGACTGATCCAATGGGATCAGCGGACAACCCTTACCATATGCCCAAGGTGTTCGACCCCCAGTACATATTCCGCTCAAAATAGGTGAAGGTGTGTCGGCATATGAGAACCTTGATAAAAATAAAACAGGGAGAGAGAGACGGCGATGCATTTCCGACATAATGACGTGAGCCCCTGACGGCAGACGATTGAGTCTACTTTAAACTAATAGAGCAGGGTGAATAAATATAACTGCGACAGAGTGTCTGAGAAGATGGGAAAGGAAAATATTCATAAAGATTTTTGGATCGGTAAATGAAGCAGGGCAATGGAAAATACGGAGAAATATGGGACTGTAAGAAATACATGGGAATGGAGGTATAGTATCGGTCTTCTATTCCTTTCCTACTTCTTACACTGTATAATATCGACTGTAAGTATACAAGTATCTACAACTACATGTCTGTGCTTTCAATTGGTAAAAAAAACCGCATCCTTCCGATTCTTACCGGACCAGACTCAGTCGCACCTACCAAACTATCTTGACTTGTCTTGCATCTTTACAACCCTTCAGGATAATCCTCACGTCTCATTTCCTTTCTACGTTCCGAACTAGCATCGATTGAAGAGTCAAGGCCAGATTCTACAGATTCGAGAAGGTGCAAAAGGATTCCGACTTTTCTTGTTTACGACTCCCTGAGGACCTACAACCATAGGCAGAGCCTTGGCACTATCACGATACCTCTGATCTTCCTTGCATATATTCAAAATTACCAACGACTATATCAAATAGCAATTCCTCTTAACATTTCCCCCGAGTTCAAAATACGGTTAGGTTCACATGACTTTCTTCAAGGTCGTGAAACCGCATGTATCAGGAGGTTATTGAACTTTTCTTCTATGGGAAAGTTTCAGACGTGTCAAAATGTTGAGATTGAAGCTTATATCCGCCGAAGGATTTAAAATTCTCAACTGGTCAGCGGCGGCTTCTAATGCACTTCATAGGGGGCCGCTTAAAATGTATTGTTTACCTGTTCGGCCTTTGCTACGAGGCGTTCATTGACCTCCGCTGGTTTCCTATCAATAATAATTTTAGTGACTGATGGCCGCAACATAACCAACTGATGCCCTCCAACGAAAGGTTTGTTACGGAAGACACAATAAAAGAACCGAGTTGCACGGACCTCAGTTCTACAGATCTCTGACAACTCCGCCGATCACCGAGGGCTCTGACAGTCGCGGCATCTCTCTCTCTCCGTCTGATAGGAGAAAATGGAGTAGAATTAACACTATCCAGCGAGAAACTTGAGTCCCCGCGGTTGTTGGATGGAGAACAAAATCCGTAGGAAGATCAAGAAAGGTCCTCGGAACAAGTACTCACGTCTAATATTAGTCCGTCCGCCATGACTCACCACCGATGGCCGTGTGTGACGGACACTTTAATGAAGCGCTCCTTAAAAAGAGAGAGAGAGAGGGGCGGCGGCCGTTTCCCTCGGTGACGTCACACGCCAGGGTTCAACAACTTGGCCCTAGAAAAATAACATAAATGTTGTCAAATTGTAGACAGCTTTCAAACCGTCGAGGGGGAGAAGGACGGAGGATACAGATTTTGACTGAGGGAGCCGTTTATGCGTATCGAAATGAATCATTTCTATTCCAGAGTACGACGCAGCTGCACGTCTTGCCCGGTGAAGTCTGTTTGGTTGCAGTTCGGCTGAGATGTTGCCCAATTTTCATTTCAAATCTGTCTTGCAAGACGATCAGCTTGAGGTTTTACCATTTCAGCCCCACGCTCCTGACCTGGTCAGCTGCTTTTACGTTTTCTTCCCCGTGAAGTGACGGTGACGTAGCCATCACATCCTTTTGTAACTTGTAAGGTGACAATAATAATCTTTGGTTTTCACTGAAAAATCCCACAAACGTACACTGAGTAACGATTTCTACCTACTTGAAGGTTGGTAAAAAGAAAAGTAAAATTATTTTATTCTTTACAATTTTTATATTTATTTTGGTCAGGTATAGGGAATAAATTAATATTAGATTCAAAGCTCTTTAAGAAATTAATAATTAAATTTTTATTGAAATTTGTGGGTAAAAAAAATTTACTCCCCAAAAAAACCTCTTTAGGAATATTGCTCTTACTCAGATTTTTAAACCAGTTTTTTTCAATAACATTGCGATTTTAATGAAAACGTGGAAACGTTTTGTTAAACAAGCAGTCAAATTTCTTTAAATAATTACATCGCGTTTTAACACCAATTTTGCTTAAAGTACTCTACTGTTTCGTAAAAAAAAATTCTTTATATACAGGTTCTGGAGACAATTTAACAATTTTTTTTCTCCAGCTATATTAAGTTATCTAGTATAAAACTTATGTTGACATGTAAATCTTTGATTTCTAAATTTAACAGATTTTTTTTAATAAACTGTTAAGACTCTGGTCGAAATTAACTTTAAAATTCTTTTGGAAAAAATATATATTAAGGGTGTCAATTCTAAAATTGTTTAAATGTTTTGGAATAAGATTACATTTTCTCCAATTAATTAGAAACTGTAACCTTGACTTGACTAGTTTGTTAGAGAAATTTAACCTAGATTTTTAAATGCTTGGTGTGGTTCACACCAATACTTTTATTTAATCAAAGTTAGAACTAGAAGTTTGGAATTAGATATACAAAATTTCAAATGTTAACTGATTTAAATGCAAATGCTAAGGCCAAGCGTCATAAATTACAACATAGTTTTCTGACTTTTAAAAAATTTAAAATAAATAAAAAATAAAGTCAGCTGACTTTTTGACCGCCTTTTTATTTATTGTAAATTTTTTAAAGTCAGGAAACTATGTTGTATTATATTCTTCGTCCCTTATTTAATATTTTTTTCCCCCCAATGAAATAAAATGAAGCAAAGTAGCCTTGATCATTACTGTAGGTACTTACTGATCCCGTCGACTGCTTTCTGCTCCTCTGGGGCAAACCAGGAGAGTTGCGAAGTGGACCACATTAAGAAGGCAGCGGCGACATTTTTTTTTATTTTGCAACGACGTCGAAGCTAGAAACCTACGATAATGTATACTTGGTACTGACAGATATTCCTGTCACGAGTGGCGCGATTCTACTTTCGCAAATTAATTTATCGCTGGAACTTTCACGAGTTCGTGTTAGGAACGCGATTCTCACATGCAGAAAAGAACGATATAATAAATAAATAAATAATTACCATTTCATGATCTGATTTCCCTCTCAAGGGGGATTGTAACAATATATATTTATATATTACGCGCGCCAATTAGTAAAAAAAACAATAAAGGTTGAAAATACAATAAAAGAAACATTTAAAATTGTGGAAAATAAAATACAGAATGAAATTCATAATAACGACCCATTAACATAAACTCATTGCAACGTCTCCCTCCAGTCGACATGCTCCATATAATTCCTTTAAAATCAAATTAACAAGTCACTTGGATGCAGATATTTGAATTTTCCTACTGCAGAAAAAATACATTTATAGTTACCCGAACTAATTCAGTTGGTAACATTGACGGATAATTACAGACTATGTTCTTTAATTTCGTAATTAACATTTATGAAGAACAAGACGCGTAATATCAATTATTTAATAATAATAAATTTTAATATGAGAAAACGTTATCGATGATTCATCAGTCGTTAAAATCGATAATCGAAACAGTGACTATAGACGAAACCACCGAGTCATTACTATTGTTGATTACAATTCGACGGATTTTGAATGTACAATAAATTAAATATGTCCGTCTTGTATTTAAAGTAACAGCGCGATTTATTTTTGTATCAAGCTGTTATTTAAAAAATAGAACATTCCGTTTAGTACTGAATCTTTTATTTATTTATTTATTAGGAGTTTCCGGCGATTGTAATCTCTGTGGTCTAAGAGAACGCTTATTGAGGTTGTTCACAGTCTCTCTGGACTTGACACAAGCGTCTTCCTTCCCGAATGAGAGTAGAAAGTGGATTTTGGAGTTCCTGCGTGTAACACCACCGATTGTGTTCAAGTTTTATGGCAATTTCTTTCTAAACTAATTTTTCGCCCGGTAAGCAAACGAACAAAAATCATTATTCAAAAAAAATAAATAAATAATCCGTAGTCTTAACGTAATTCTGGAACGAACATGGCGCTTCATTGTGTTTGCTCAATTATTAGCATTATATATAAGACGTTCTGAGCTTTCTTGTGGCTATATCATTATTTACCGTGTAATTCATTTTATTTAGCGGTAATTATTCATGGTACAATGACGTCATAACGTGATTGTTCTTCATATTTTGTGAATTGTTACAGTCCAGTCGTAGAATCTTATGTAGCTGCGAGTTAAAATTCTCTTTGGCTGAAGGAGAATGCTAATTTCCCCGCCACGAACAAGCCGCGCCCGTTACTAACGGAATCTTTTATTATTTTCGAATTTATATTGAGCTAAGAGACGAGTTTAGTAGCGCCAGTGTCGTCATCACTCCAGCCCCCGACCAAAATTGTTAATTGACATCAGAAAGAATATTCCTATTTGTTAAAAAATTCAAATGTCTGTAATTTAACATTGGATTTCCCCGGAAGAAGTTGAGGAACTGGTGGAATTATATACCTCACGTTATGAGAATTATCCGCTCTTAAAATCGTGAACAAAATTTGATTTAAGCAACTGTATGAGAATATAGCCTACTCGTGTAGTGGCTTGTGTTCGTATCTCTTAGAATTATTCTAAACACTCCGATTTTTTGGGAAACTTTCAATTTTAAATTAGTTCACTAATAAGCTAAAGGTATTATTTTTTCTAGAAACCGCCCGAAGGATTTCTGCCCTTTGTTTAATTTCTACTTCTGTTCGGTTAATTGTTTTGGGAAATGGTAGAAAAGTAATCCCTCATCCTCTGATTGGTGCTGCGAAAGGAAGGGAAAATTTCTACTTGATTACAAAATTTTAATTAATGGGTTTTAAAAATATATGTAAAAGGAAGGGAAAACTTTCACTATATTTTATATATTGTAATATACTTTTCAGGGTATAAAACATTAATTAATCAATAGAACAAATTATAATCAATTTTAAAATTTTTCATTTATTAATTTAAAGTGATTACACGGGCTTAATCTCAGGGGATTTTGGGTCTCTCGAGAGATGGATGGAGTATGCAGTTACTGTAAATAGAAAAAAAAACAATCATTAAATATTATTTAACCAGAGCAATGAGCAAGTTTCACAGCTTTTTTTTAATAACTTACCCACAATTACTACAGGGGCCTACAAACATCCACCTCACGAATGTTTCCGCGTCTCTCTGGCGTCTTGCAGGATTTTTATCGATGAAGGTAGAAGGAACCAGATCCGCAACTCATCTGCTTCCTCGAAACATCTAACGTCTCTGCCCACCTCTCACAGCATCTGCTCTCGTCTTTCCTCTCCTCAACTCGTCTCACTTCTGCTCATCTGCTCTGCCCACGTCTTTCCTCTCCTCAACTCATCTGACTTATGACCACGTCCGTCCTCTCCTCCACTCGTCTCAATTCTGACTACGTCCGTCCTCTCCTCCACTCATCTAACTTATGACCTCGAGCCACCCATCGGCTCCCCTTTTAAATCCTACGACGGGAATTCCCCGACTTCACAAAATTTCGGGGTGCCCCGCCCTCATTTTTTACACACGTTCGGAGGGGGTTTCCCGCGGGGGGTTCACCATCGTTTTTTTTACACACGCCCCGAGGAAGATTTCCACGGGGAATCACCATCTTTCAGCCGACTAGACATTGTTGTTGGCCGAACGCGTTTTTTTATCACAATATATATTTATAAATTAATTACAAAGTCGGGAGGGGCTTAATCGTGACGTATTAAGTTTGGGGGATAACTTTCCTCTTTAGCCTTATTTTGTTTTGGGTAACAGACTACATGAGGCTGATTTATAACGATTATATATATAATTAATTTATTGAAATAGGAATCAGAATAATAGGTTCCATAAGCTATTTTTGATATCTTGGAAGGGTCCTGACGAGGTCCTCTCCTCTCCAGTGACCAGACCCCTGTTACCGCAACTTTGAGGTCAATTGGCCAGCATAGTTTTTTTTATAGTTGGCAGTAGGTTTGCGTAGTTAATGATGCTGCATTGTCACAAGACGTAGGAAGTCATTAAGAGTTTGTGTGGAGAGGAGGGGAGGGGAGAGGAGAGCATGGAAATGTGACCTGAGTCCTTCACGCGGCTCTGCTCTTCTCTCCATATAGAGTTTACATATCAACTTCTTATTCAAATGTCGCCACTCACGACAGAGGAAATGGTTGAGAGGAACCAGCATCTAGCAAGAAGACAGATAATTGCAAAATGTACGTGCTTACCCTCGTGTGGCGAATTTTCAGACCTGATCACCGAAATTATGACAAACGCGATTTGGATTAGAGCAAAATTGAGAGGGTGTACAGAAACCTCTGAAACATTACCTTTAAGTCCCCTGAAGAAGATATGGAAGCTGATCAGGAGTCGCAGACGTCTCCCTCTTGATTCACTGTACACAATGTCAATATAATTTGAATAAGGTATTTGTTCGTGGTTTTCAGCTGTCTCGCTCCTCGTCCTCTCCTCTGAAATACCGCCATGGCCGCCAGAAGACCTTTGTTCTGGAATTGGCAGGTGTGGACTCCTCCGCCAATGTATCCTCCGGTGTGGGCAGGTAACAGGATTACGCCATCCTTCTTCTTAGGATTAAAGTTCGTTCCGTGACATTCCCTCTGGCAGGTTGAAATGGAACATTCCACTGCTTATTGGTGGGTAAAGAGGACAAAAAATAGGAGATTTTGCTTCAATTAAAAAGCTTAAATTTTTATAAGGTTCTTTTATGTATTAACTTATTACACTTTAAATATTAATTTCTCTTTAAGGCAATAGATAGGAGATTTTAATTTATAGCTTAGATTTTTGTAAAAACCCTACTATATAATTATTTAGTGTACCTTAAATTTAAACTCAATTTAATACTAAATCTCACACAATAATGCTATATGGTATATAGATGAAATATATTGAATACAAAATAAATTTCAATTTTCTAAAATATAATAAATACATATATATTATAATTAGTTTGTTGTATAAATAAATAATTATATTATTAGTGTAAGGGTTTATATTAAATAAAATTAATTATTTATTAATAAATACTTATTATCATATACTAAATCTCACACAATAATGCTATAGGCGATATATATTAAATAAATATTTAAATATAAAATAAATTCCAATTTTGTAATATTTAATAAATAAATTCAATTAAAGATAATAGATAAAATTAAATATATCCACGATTTTAAAAAATAATAACTGAAATTTTGGATAATGAACCGCACAGCCATTACATTCCACGCATAAATATAACTTCAAATAAATATATTTCACTCACAATTACAAAAAAAAATTATATACACCGTATAAATTAAGGTCTCATCCTTTAATAATTATAAAGTTTCAAATTTTTAATTGGCAAACAAATAATCGGTAAAAATCAATTTATAAAAATAGAACAATAGCTATTTTTTAATAAATTTAAGATTTACTTCTTAAATAAACTAAAATCTCCAATTATTGCACATATGGGAGTGAATTTTAACTTGGTTTAAATTTAAGGTGCAATAAGTAATTACATATAGAGTTGTACAGAAATCTAAGCTGTAACTTAAAATCTCCTATTTATTGCTTAGATTTTTGTAAAACCCTATATGTAATTACTTATTGTAGCTTAAATTTAAAGTGAATTAAAATACTGCCATAGGGCGATAAATAGGAGATTTTAATTTAAAGCTTAAATTTTTATAAGATCTTCTACTTATTTACTTACTACAGTTTAAATTTAAATCTCTCTTTAAGGGAATAAATGTAAGCCAGAAAATAATTATGAAAATCCTTTGTTATTCTACTATTTCCTATCACCTTGGTTTCCCCTCTATTAATCCTCATGTTGAATTCTTCCTCATGCCATATATTATGGTTTCCACGTCTTCTTCTGACTCCCCTAATACTACAATATCATCGGCAAAGTATTTCTTGTCTTTGTAGTATGATTCATTTACTTAGAACATATTCATGTAAGAAAGACAAGCTTCTGTTAATATTGTGACACGTGATATTATTTTTATGTAATAAAGGGGGACGTAAATTTTTAAAGGTATTTTGGTTGATTTTGAAATAATTGATATTTACGATTAGCGAAAATACCTGTAGTAGTGATGGAAGAAACGAAGGTCAATTTCATTTTAACCGTTTAAAAAATACATAAGAATGTATCATCAAGAATTTAGGGGGGGTTAGGGGGGGGGGAAGGACAACCATGGTGGATGTTGGGAGTTGTGCACTTGGAATGGAATTGTTGTGAGTTCGTCAAGTGACAGTGATAAGTGAGAGAGCCCCGGGCTGTGGAGAGAAGACTCCCGCACCAATTATTCGCTCATGTGGACTGAACGAAAATAAAACTGGTTGGTAGTAGTACGCCAAGCGGGCGCGGGGCCAAACTCTGGGCAGTTGCCTCATGTGACACACATCGGCTTCCTTCTCCTCCTCGTCAATAAAGTCTGAGCTTGCGTTCAGATTTCTCTTTCTCGTCGCATTTTATGGCCCCCCAATAAATGTGCTGTCTGTTGCTAAAAGCTTTAGGACTACTTGCACTGGCCACATGGCTCTGCTTCTAACAGATGTTCTTTTTCAACGAAAACTACTTAGGGGTTGGCACTTTTATGCTTTCCCCGTAAAGAAGAGATGAAGATTAACTCTCTGAGGGGAGTGAAGTAATCCACACTTCAGTGATATCAATTAACGAAATGTAGTATTAAGTATGCTGCTATTCACTGCATTGCGTTCTTTGACCGTTTAAATGTTGATGTAATGGGTGATAATAACTCCTTTACGGTCACTGTTTTGCAAGTTGTTATATTTTAAAAGAGGTAGCTTCCGGCAGTACTTTGTAGGGAAAATAAGGATATTATAAAAAAGTGTACAAGTACAAGATATGTAGAAATGTTTACATCCTTTTTAACAGTTTTTAGATCTGATATTGTATAAAGCTTTTTAATAATTGAATTATAAACAATATATTATTAGGATGAATATAGCAGTACAACTGCTATTATATTATATTATCCATTACATGAATATATTCAGTGAAACCCTCCCACTTTGTGTCCAAGGTTGTTGTTACCGCTGCAAGTCTCCATTATTTATTTATTCGACTACGATGTCTTTCGACATTGTCATGACCATTCTATTAAGTTTAATTACGTTTAAGGACAATGACTATAGTACGGTACATGACAATGAATATGCGGGGTGCGTATATAATTTTTTTTAAATGATAAATTATTGCAAAAGTGTGAATTATATTAAATTTAACTTTTATTAAGGGCAATATACATTGATTGAATAAATTTTTAATTTACATACCCGCCTTGGCTTTCCCTCTATAAATATTCGCGTTGTTGTCTTCCTCCAGGACCACGTTCTTTCCATTTATTATGTTTTCCCAGTATTTTTCTGACTCCCCTAATACCACAATATCATCGGCAAACCTTAGAGTTTTTATTTCTTATTTCATTTTGATTCCCTTTCCTTCATCATTTTTATTTGTTTCATGACCTGTTCTATTATTAAGTTAAAGAACATGGGCGACAGATTCCATTCTTGTCTTACCGCTTTCTTGATTTCTGCTTTCTTTTCTTGCCCTTCAATTCTAATTACTGCTGACTGCCTCCTGTAGAGGTTATGGATAACTATTCTTTTTCGACATTTTATTCCTGTCATCGTCAATATGAATAACTTTTCCTTCTCGATATTTTTTCATGTTATCTTCAAAACCCTTAGTATCCTTACAATAAGAAATTATTTATTATAATTTTAATTATTTATCAAGATCTAATTTTTGTGATTTTTTTTCTTCAAAATTCATAAGTCGTAATTCAAATAATTTATTCTGCTTCCACTCTTAGGCTGAGAACAATCCGGTGTAGTGTCGATAACGGTTTCAGAGAAAGATGTACCAAAAATTCTATATTTTGACATTGACAAGAGAAGGCCTTCTGTCACCCCTTAAGACAGTGTGGAAGACGTTTCTATTGCCACTAAATACTCGTCTCAGTCTCCTGATCAGGGGAACCAACCCCACGACACTATTCGTGCTTCCATTGTCATTCCTCAAACAAAAGCTAAGAAAAGCGTCGCCTCAAATTGAGGAAGTCCGTGTGAGCTTCCGGTCCACTTGAAGCGGAAGCGCGATAAGTGCTGGAGTCAGTTCTGACAAATGGACAGCTTTAAGGATCACACACCTCCGTGGAGTCGGCAGAAGGAAGGGTTTCAGCAGGTGTACATACAAACTGTCGTCAATACCGACGATTTTACCCTTCTCGAATCCCGGGGAAGATTTCGGACAATATCTTGATAAGCTCCGAAGGGATAACAAGGGCCTCTGTCTCACTATCGCTAAAAAAAATAGCATAGAAGTGCAGTTTTACTGTAGACCATGGAAAAGCTGATCTCTCTCTCTCTCTCCAGACTAGATAACGAGTCAGCAAGATTCCAGTTGCATCCGGGTCTTTACGAGACGATATTTAACTCTGGACTCACTCAACGAGGAGGTTTGCGTTCCTCCTCTTACCAATCACGGACGACTGAAAGACATGATTCACGCCTTTGTAACGTCAAACTGGAAAACTACCAAGTCATATTAGACTCCTGATTTATGTGTTGTCGTTTTACTTAATGACAGACTGTGATGATGACTTGTGCTCACTGACTCCGAACTTTGACTGCGCTCCGTGAAAAGGTTTCAAGTAAATTCATGCACAATGGTTTGGTCTTTCTTCCCTTCCTATGCTATTAAAGGAGAGTTGCCCCCTTCCCCCCAAAAAAAATCTATAAGGATCCCAAAATTGGTCTAACTAAGGGTAAATATGCCACCTCCTTTGATTTTGAACCTCCCTTTTTCAAGTTCCTCATTATGAAATGTAAGGAATTCCAAGCCTGTTCCTCCCACCCAAGTCTGTTGTTGAAATATAATCCCCAGATATTTGCAGCTCGTTACCCTTTTGGAAGTGTATTCTCTCAAAAATCTCATCTCAATATCAAGACTATTATTGCAAGGTTTGTTTTTTCAAGTTGACTGGATTTCTGGAGTTTGGAGATTTCTTGACATTAGCGTAGTCCTGCAGCCTTGTCGTGTTTACATGATTTGCTTGGCTCAGGACCGTTTCAGCTGTCTGTGTACTTTTTTTTCGCACGCCACCGCGAAGGAGTTGGGTGACGTGTCGCTCTCCTTATCACACACACGAACTCTGTGAGTTGTTATCTCTCAGTGTTGGCAGCCTGCGTGAAGCCTGGTTGGCGCTCAACACACCAAAACTTTGTCTCCGTGTCCAACGGGCGCCATTTTAATTGCACGTGACTCACAAAAGAGGAATGGACAGGTTGCGACTGGTGCGCACTTGTTACAGATCGTTGATTATGTAACGCTTAACTCTACAGCTGTAAGATTTGACAATTTTGAATGGGTTCTGAAATTATATATTTTTTTGGAAATTCTCTCAGGGGACACGGGAAAGAAAATAGCGACATACAAATGAAGGTAAGATGAAACGTGGAACGCGCTTACTTCTCCAGAAAAGCAAAGGCCTTTCCAGTCGGCGTAATCCTTTAAAGGTCCCTCCACCCCATAAAGGAATGTGGAAATATTGTATTTACCTCATCAGTAGCCTCGGAGACGTACAAATTTGCTAATGAATCTTTGTGCTTCTCGTGACTATAACAACATTTTGTGTAAAATCCCAACGCATCTTATGTATTTTTATATATAGGCCTATTTTATTTCATTTACTTCAATTATACTAATTTTTTTGTAGATTGTTTTCACACCTGAGGAGGTTCCAAACAAAGGAACGAAACGTCGCGTTATAATTTAATAAATAAATTATGTTTAATTATGACAAAATAATTTGTCGCCTACAATAATTAAATTTATTAAAATCTAAATACACGCGGTACAATTAATTTAGGAAGAATTATTTGTTTGGTGATTTTAAGGACCCCTATAATAGCATTTTCTTCCAAAAATATATTTATGTCGCTAAAAGTATTAAACAAATTTGTTGAAAATAAAAACACTAGAAACTATCCCTTTTTTAAAATAATTACGGTATGAATACCGGGAGAAAATGTAATTAAATTTACAAACACTGCGCAAAAAATTTTTAGATCATCGACACATTGAGGTCAGGACCAAAGAGCATTATAATATAGCTTAGAGTGTCGCTGGTTTCCCCCACCCCTTGAGGACTATGTAAAATCAGTCGGGCTTTTCGAATCCAGTAAAATCTATTTTAAAGCAACTAAAGACAAGTTAAAGTGCTTTAGTTATGTATTGTAGAGGTGGTCAGGCATTTTCCCGGTGGCAATTTGTTGATAAAGTACAAAGATAAATTGTTGATAAACTAAAAGAACAAAGATAAATTACAGGAAAAAAAATAAAAATACAATTTTAAAAATATTTCACGTCGTTCTTTACGAAATAAGCAGCTAACTTTTCAGTGTTTCTAACTTCTTTTTGAAAACATTTGTATTGTTAGGGAAAGTTTCTGGTAGGCAAAGCATTCCAGTCCCTTATAACCCTGTTTACGAAGGAACATTTGCCCACATCCGTTCTTTTGTCCCTTTCTTTTATTTTGTGATTATGATGGTTTTTAGAGATAAATTTAGGTACACTTAACTTCTCCCTGATTTCTGACCAGGCCCGTGTAAGCTTTGTAGAGTTCCCCCAAGTCTAGTCTCTTTCATCCTATCACCGAGTGGTTCCACACTTTTGTTTCTGAGTTTTATCTAGGGCATTGATGTCTGTAAGGATTACAACTTTCTGCCCCGTATCCTGTCACACGTCTGTCTTGTACTTTTCTTCAATATCCTGTTTATGAAGTGTAACGAGCTCCATCACTTTACATGTTCGCCCCCAGTTTAATTTCTTATTAAAAGTTACACCTAGATATTTACACGTTTCAACAAGCGGCACTTTTTCTTTTCCCATTTTATATTCCCAGGGGTTGACCTTTTTTCTTTTTAGTAAAAATAATTGTTTTACTATTAGATGGATTTATTCTCATCTTACTAATTTCTGTCCGTTGATATATCTTATCCAAATCTGCTTGAATAGCGATTTCATCATCTGTATTCTCTATAATTTTGTATGTACACTATAATCAAGTACATTCAAATATGTAATGCTGAAATATGAATTTCTACGTAAGATTAACAAAAGTGGCCTTATTTTAAAAGCAAAATTGTCAGTCGGACACATAGTTATATCAACATATTTCTCAAACAGAAGTTAAAAATAAATATTTATTTTATGTAGACTTGTTTTCTCCTCGGATCTAAATTATTAAAATAAGATATTTCCCCCTCCCCGCATTTGCACCAAATGGAGTATACAAATGAAACACTGTGTCATTAATTTATTACCGTTGCCGAAATATCATTTTAAATACACGTTGAGAAATTTTAATAAGCTGTTTAAACATTTTAGACAGAAAAAGTTATTGTAAACACTCAACATTTATTTGAATTTTTAGTGAAGCAAGTTTTCGATGGACAGTAATATAGTTAATAATTGTTTTGAGAATCCTGACCTCGGCTCGTGTGGAGACGTTATCTAGCTGCTGGATCTAATTGAGCGCGTTTCTTCTCCCTTTGAAAGGTGAACTTTGGCCGCTCGTCGTTGTGTTATGATGACTAAGATTAGATACCACTGAGACACGTGGGATAATCTGTTTTGGCTGACACAAGTTGTTGATATTCGGGGAGGGAATGTTTTGCTCCTTCCTAACTTCTATATGAGATCTCGGTTTTTTTGTTGTTGTTTGCGGTCAGCCAAAATTCCTGACAGAACTGGAAAAGCGATAGTCTTAATCACCTTCGCTGACATTGTTTACTTGCGGCCGGTTGGAGGGACGAGAGGAAGCAGAAACCATAAATGGAGGGTCGTACAGCCAAGCTTGGTGCACGACAGGTCTGGGGACAAGTGCAGCAGCAGCAGCAGAGGATCAAACACTCGCTTCTCAATAGAGATCATCACATGCTTAGTAGAACCTTTTATAATTAATAACATACATTACAGAAATGTCTTGCATTCATGAATAACTTAATTTGATTCTGAGTCATCAAATTTACTGAACGTTCCAATAGGTCCGATTGCAAATTTCTAAATAAAAAATTCAGATACAGTGGAGGCCCCTGTATGTTAATAAACACTTTACTTGAGATTTAAGAATCGATAATGTCTAGGAATGATTCTGAGCCAGAGGAACTGTCTAATGTGTCCACATGTTTTGTGTGGTACTGAAATCAAAAGGTTTGCAGAGGAATATATTCTATTTAGAAATGAGAAAAATACTGACTGTGGTTTTCCTATTGGTATATGAGGTAATTGCTTAGGCAAACATTACAAAAGGGGACAGTTTGAGGAACCACTGTTTGAAAAATTTTATTTACAGGGATCATCTTGTAACAGAATTTACAGTAGCACGACAAACTTCCGAGTGATTTAAAATTGTGCCCCACAAAATAGACTTAGATTTGGATTTTTTAAAAAAATATATCTGTGCAATGAACTAATCGGTTAAACTTGTATGTACAATTAAAAGTGGCAATACAGTTTTTACTATTATTATTAACAGCTGTGTCAAATTATGATTAATTTTTTTTCAGTATAAAATCAAGAAAATTTTAATGATTATTAAATAGTTTAGCTGACAATTGAATGTACAATAAATGAATTTAATCAGCTTCTTTTTCGGTGTTCTTTAAAAATTTAAATATTAAACAACGTTTTGTCTCATTTGAGACTTCTTCAGGTACTAAAAAGAAATGAAAAAAAATTAATACAAAAAACATGCTTTTTAAACTTACAAAAATTACATGTACGTGTAAGTTTAAAACAATGTTTAGTGTTTAAAAATGTTTACATGACATATTACTCAATGTAACCCATTGTAAATTTATTTTTAATACCTGAAGAAGTCTGAGATGAGAGATGAAATGTTTTAATGTTAAATATTTAAATTTTAAAAAAAAACTGACAAAGGGGGTGATTTAACTCATTTAATTTTTATTATTGAAGAAAGTGAACTGTATGCGATAGTAAATAAATTAACCCCAAGAAGGAATAGGAAGAGTTATTAGAAAGTGTGTTAAAAGTTTACATTCCGCTGCTTTTTTGTGCAGTTGGTAAGCATTGGTTAGTGATAAATCGTTGAGGTATGGAGTTGTGAATAGATAGCAGCATGTAAAGTCCAGAATTGAAATAAGTTAATTTATTTTATGTCGTACATTAACGAATCACCAAAATTACGACGATACTCTGGTTTATACATGTCATGTAACAACTGCAGTAACACTGTAGTTGTGAGCGTGTAAATATTTACAAGCGGCCCTGTCAGGTTTGAACACTAAGAAAAGTAAATGTATGTGTGGAAAATTGTGGGTTGAAAATTTTAAGTACCTAGTTGTTACTGTTGAGTATCAGTTAAAATTTAATAAGTAGGCTCGAAAGGATGTATTTTTATAAAAAAAAGGAATCGTATTGATAAAAATGAAATATTGAATAGAGTTATTGTGAAGTAAAATAAGTATAGTACGATTGAGGATGTCAGATAAATTGTGGTGGTGATGTTTGTAGTGAGGAGGGTTTATCTGGTAATATTTGAGCGAGACAGCCATTTGAACGCCAAGGCCGGGCGGAAAGAGCCGAAGACGCTCGTGCGAGGCCTTGACGGGGGCCGAACTGCGCAGTTGCCGCATGTTTTAAGAGTCGATAGACGCCCAGCGCAGCCAGTTGTTTGTGTAGTATGGTGTGGACGTTGTAGTCAGTCGGTCTCCCTCTCAGCCAGAAACATGTCCGCTTCGCCCATCGCCAGACAGGCGACTCAGTGCCAGAGCATCCCTTCCAGGAGGGTGGTTCTCAACGACCCTTCCCAGCTGCCCGTGGATTACTCGTCGACCCCTGGAGGAACCCTCTACTCCACCACCCCTGGAGGTACGTGACCTTGACCACTTTCCTGGCGACAGGGAAACTTGTTTACCAACATCACTTTCTCACCAGCAACGCCAGCTGCCGCCACCTAACCTCACCAATGTACTGTAATTGTAACCGTGTTGTTGCTCTTTCTAGGTACTCGAATAGTCTACGAACGATCATTCCTGTTGCAACTTCGAAACTCTCCTCTATCTCAAACGCCTCCTAAAAATATCACCAATATCCCGTCCTACTTAATGAAGGGAGTTGATATTCAGAAGGAAAACTTGGATATTGTTCCTAGTCCAACAAAAACAGGTAAATTTTAAATACAATTACATATACAATAAATGAGTTCAGTCAGCCTCTCTGTCAGTTTTTTTATTATTTATATTATTATTACTTCTTAGGCAGTCTCAAGTGAGAGACGAAACGTTGTAATCGGGGCCGGATTTAGATGAAAAGAGGCCCTAGGCTATTCCACTCATGAGGCCCTCCCATTTTTAAGTTTGTAAATTACATGAGATATAATAAAACACGGAATTTCTCCATATTTTTGGTCCAGTGTTTTAGTGTCAATTTTTCAGAAAAGTGTAATTTTAATTTTGCTAACAATTTGAATGTTGATCTTGAGGCCGTAGGCTGAAGCCTAGTTAGCCTATAGGAAAATCGGGTCCTGGCTGTAATATTTAATAATTAAAAAATCTGACAAAAAGGCTGATGAACTCTTAAATTTCTGTACCTGTTTTGTGTGAGCTCCAACCAAATGGTGTTCTAAGATTTCTAACATGTGCTTATACTCACCGAGAATTGTCTTTCATTTAAAGTTTTTTTTAAAAAAAAAATGACTTCATTTATTCTGGCCGAATGTGTCTTCCATATTTATTACTTGTCGTTTGTATCAAACTTATGGGAAACAACACCTTAATGTGTTATGATGACATTCAAATTTGTCCAGTCGTCTTAATCATGGTCATGTTTTCAGTTTCAATTAGTAATTAATTTACTGTTCAACCCAGGATAAGTGTGTAGTTAACTGTGCTGTTTACCAAAACAATTTGAAAAGTATAAATAACACCACAATTTTTCGGTTTTTTTCTATGGAAATGTAAATTGCATACTGTTTAATGTGCTAATGTCCTTGTGTTTCAGTTCCAGACAGACTGGTTGAGGTAGATGAGCAGCAGGACCAATTTGCCATTGAGCTGTAACCTTATTTGGAAGTGGCTTTGGCAGATGAACGTGCCATCTTTGTGTGCATTTTTTTACCTCTGTTTTGTGAATCAAGTTTAATCGTAGTTTTTTAATGACTGCATCCAATTCACAAAGATATATACATATATTTTGGTAAATTTTTTACCAAGTTTTTATTCTATCTTTCAACTTTTTTTTCTACATAACGCTATTTTTACGTAGCTTTCTATCGTGTTTATTGGACCTGTTTCGTAACTGTCGGATGCCATACGCCAAAGTACAAAGTACCCTCGTGCACGAGAAAACGTGAGAGTGACGTCTGTATCGATATTTGTGCTGGTGATTTCTTATTTTACCCTGAAAATTGTAGTCACCTGGGAAGGTGAGCAAAATTTGTGAAGTGCCACGGAGTGACGGAGACCGGACACGTGCGGGGACGGTTTTGACGCTTTCGACGCAGAAGATCTGAAGTATTAATTGGTGAAGGTTCACGGTTTTACCGAACTCGTCGCTTTCGGCCCACTTTATCGCTGTATGTCATCTGTCGTTTGACGGCAGCTTTGCCGCGGGTCCTTTGCTTATCTTTTTTGGATATCAAAGGCACACTATGTAACTTTTGTTCAAATTTGGTGTGATACAGATTGTAATGGTTTTGAATAATGATCTAAGATCACAATAAAAAACTTGCAATCTTTGTGGTTTTATTATTTGCTATGAATTAACCTTCTTAAATGTGAGTGTTGTGGTGTGTGTTTGTTTATTGTGGGAACTGAAAGAGGGTAAAAGTCTGCTTACTGTAATTTGTGTGGAAATGTACCATAACATTAGAGTTTAATGATGTAACAAGAGGAATATGAAAGGGCGTGCGAGGAAAGTCTTAAACTTTAAGTGTACAAAGTACATTACAGGGGAAATTGGTTAGGCTCGTTAAATGGAAGCTGAATAAATAAACATGTAAAAATACAGTCTTTGCTCATCTCGTTGAAAGAAAAAGTAAACTTGCACATTTTTATTCCACCTTGTTGAGGTTCAAATTGCTTATTTTCTACCCTTGTTATGTGACTTTTAAATAGCTTTGTTCAAAATTGCCTGAAAGATTCTTCAGGGTGTTGGCAAAAAGTTAAGCACACAAATCTTACAACTTCTTTTAATTTGAAAGCATACATGTGACTTTAATTAACTACAGTTGGATTTTATATTATTAGCAACATATGTTAGATACTGACTAATAATATCAAACTATGTAATAGTATCAGAATATTTATATAATTTTTTAAGTTATGTCCCAATTTTAAATTCGTCGTGAAAATCCTTTATATTTGCAGTGAAATATACACCACAGTTAATACAATTTCAGTATCAATAGATCAAAGGAGTTTTTTTTTTAAAAAAAATGTGGTTCTAATGTTAGGGATGTAAGTAAGGTAGCAAAGAATAATAGGGGAAAGATAAACCAGATAGGTTATTCAGGGAAGGTATGATAACCTCGACATTCTCCACGGTAAGAACTCTGTAAAAGGTGCCCATTGACTATCAATATGCCGAAAGGTCTGCATATATATATATAACACTATTTATTCAAAAGCAACGTTTCGTCTCCTTTTTGAGACTTTCTCAGGCATACTACATACAAATTATTCAATTGGCCGTCTTTTTATTTATTTTAAAGTCGGAAAACTATGTTGTGGTTAATATTATTGTCAACCTGTTGACTTAATAATTGACGGAGGAGCATATTGATGGAAATATTGATCGTCTAGGGTCACCTTGAGAATGTTAAGTTTATACTCGGAAACAGAAACAACCAACAAATATTACTATAATAGAGTCGTGCGAAATCAAAGTTACGATTTAATGTATATTTCCAGGGTTTAGTATTCAACGGCTTGGTTTGAAGGTTAATAACAGTAGCCTTCATTTCACAAAATGTAATATGATGGTGTTTTATGTCACAATTTTAACAACACACATAACTACGTAACTTTCTAAAACCGTACCTTTTTGCCGTAAAATCTTGTAAAAAAAACATTTAAAATTCGACCAGATTATATATTTGACAGCAGAGGGAACAAATGTTGACATCTTGAAGAATAAAATGGGTTACGCTGATAATAGAATATTAATTTTGAGAAATATTTATGCAGTGATTCTTGTTGAATTGTAAATGTTTGTTTTTATAAATTTTTCTCCCAGCTGTAAGATTTGGCAATATTGACAAAAAGCTTCAGGTTTCAACAAGGTATGAGTGGATTAATGGACATGCACTCTTACATATAGATTAAAAGAAAAATGTTACTGTTGCCGATGGAAGCTTGGAAGATTTCAGAGTTGCTTGTTCTGTTTAGAGGTGGTAAAATATATGTACATAAAAAAGGAAAGCTTAAAGATGGCCTGGTGTCATATTATGTTTAATATTTATAATGCCACAACGAACCCGTTTTATCAGTCCGCAGAAGCGATTTACAAATAAGTCTTTACAGGTTTCAGGTTTATTGGAAGAGAAATGTAGAAGAATGTAGGATGATTTACGTGATGATCGATGAAGGAAGTAGACGGGAAAGTTGGTGGGACGCTCAGGGTCAATTTTATTTATTTTGTATACGGTTCAGGTCAACATTGTAATTATTTTTTTAAGTTGCTGTGTGTCCATAACTGTTTTAAGTTAACAACGAGTAATATGTTTACAATTTTATAATGCTTTATTAATTTCTTCTCAATATTATTCATAGAAGAACGGATTACACCATCAAAACAAACCTTTATTTTACAGGCAGACTGTATCATGAAAAGTGTATAAATATGTACAGAAACGTTTTGCTGTTAAAAAAATGTTAATATTCATTAGTACATATATGGGTAAATAAGAATAGTTCTAGTTATAAATAATATAATTGCAATTACAACGTATAAATTATTTTTTTACAGTTGTTAGTATATTTTCATTTACTTTTATTGCTGTAATATTTGTTCCGTTCTGACTTTTTGTATAATTGTTAATATTAATCAGTATAGTCCTCTTTCTACTGACTTGTTAATTCTGCTCATTTAATTTTTTGTGACGTGGCCTCTGATCTATATATTGATATATTGTGGCAGAATAATTCTGCAGTCCAAAGTAGAAAGGCTGAAAGTAAAATTTTTCGACATTCCTAGTATTTCATGGATAAATGTATTATAATAAATTTTTAAAGACAAATTCATTATCAAATATATAAGTGGTTTATGTATATGTAGAAGCCAGCCCCCCCAAAAAAATTTTATCTCTTGATTTTTTAGACTTACCGTCTTTCTACTTTCGACGGTAGAATTTTCTTATGGTTGTATTAATATTCAGTCATTCAAAACTTTCTTTTAACTGTCATATATTCTTCTCTCGTTGATATTTACTAAAAATCCTGGTCAGGGATTAAATAATTTTGTAATCGATTCGCAAATAAAGATACAATGAAGGACAAAGAACATCTTCGCGTCTAATGGCTTTGACTTGTTTTGAACACAAGCTGAAGCGAGGTTATATGGCGGAAATATGAATTCTATAATGTAATTGTGACACCTGTGGTGGCTTGTAAAATAAAGCTATGTGAAACTGTATAACGATAAATCATAATTTTGTCTCTCAATATGATGATAATCTGGTGGATGGTGACTGTTTCGTTGTGAGAAAATGTATGGAATGGGTTTTATTGAGCTGTCGTCTGCTTGAAATATGTGAATAAGGTGAAAACTAAGGTACGTGGTTCTTAAATTAGTTTTTTAGAATTCGCAGTGTTATCGTTAACAACAAAAACTTTATATAGCTTTCTCTCTATTGTACTGTGTACTATGACAATAGAATTGCCATGAGATAAGGTAATGTTTAAGGATACTGTTTTTTTGTTGTTGTTGTTGTAGTTAATGGGAGTGAAGCACTGAGTAAATTGTAATAATTAATTTCAGATGTTGCAGGAAAGAGTAACGGAGCATTTCCATGCTCTTAAGCCATTGTGCGACAGAGTTATGAAACACCCTTCCGCAAATCTGCTTTCCGATCTTCAGACTGCTGTGAAGAAAATTGGAACCGAGGAGCTGCAAATTTTACAAGCCTACATTGTATTTCCATTAGAAGTGCATCTTCGAGCTAATCATTCACAGTACTATTTTTTTTTTCTTTTTTGCCTACTTAATACTTTCTCAATATCTCTATCCTTGTGGAATAGTTGACAATTAATGTACCTTAATTGAATAAGGAATTAGCTCTACACCTTTCCATATATTTAAATATTTATTAATTGTAATTTTTAGAATTAATTATTCAGAGTTTACGTAGACAATAATGACAGATCTCACCTTCTAAAATTTGGTGCATGTAGTAAGTAGTACATTAAATATATATATAATATATTGACTACTAATATCATACGATGAAGAAAAGCTTCTCGGGTTTCCACCTGGGTAGTATTGAAGAACAGCGACATTTCAATGGCTTTCACTACCGCCGTCTTCCAGCCTGTAAGATGATGGCAGTGAAATCTGTTGAAATGTCGCTGTTCTCCAATATGACCCAGGTGGAAACCTGAGAAGCTTTTCTTCATTCAATTCACCGGGAAAGCCTTTGATCTTTAGTGGTATCATACAACTCACTACTTTATCTTTTATTTTTTATTACTAGAAAGTTTTTCAGAGTTACAGAAATTTTTTCTTCATCTTTTGTGGTTGTAAATATCACATTATAGCTGTTCTCTTCAGTCCAGTGCTGCAGATGAAATTAAAATGTTAAAATTCAATTTCAGGCAAGATTTGAAGAAATGTATAGTTGACTGTTTGAAAGAGATAATTCATCTCACACAGATGGATGCATTTAATACATTTACGAGGCTTTTTACTCTAATATTTCATTTATTATATGATGAAGCTGATAACTATGGTGAGTTAGCTTGTGCGCTTTTAGAAATTTTAACATACTACAGTGAAATACATATATCAAAGTATAACTTTAGTAGAACTTGTTAATCAGTAAAAAAATTAACTAAGACAATATAATGTGCCAATTAATAGAGTTCTTAAGAATACATATAATTTTTTTTGAATGTCTAGCAATTAATGATACAAGCTGGTATTATATAATTTCCTGTAGTTATCAATACACAAACCTTTTTTTTACATTAACAAATAACATTTTATTGGCATTAAAGATAATCTGTAGGATGCTGTTATTTAATTTAATACTCATAACTAATACATATTTCAGTTGCATTAAGTGAAGAACTGAAACTCAGTCTTGTAAACTGTGCAAATGAACTCGTAAATCGTTGTACTCCATTTGTGAAGTCTGAAATTTACAAAAAGGAAAACATTCAGTGGCTGAGTCAAGGTGTTTACGTCTGTACTCGTCTTCAGCAACACGAGAAACTAAGGCCGTTGAGGTAATTGACCATAGCTAGAATTTATTAATATGACAGAACCCCTGGTAACCTGAACCGCACAAATCCGAAATTTCAGATAATCCTTACAAAATTTGTGAAAGAGAAATTAAAATTACAGTACAAAAATTTAACCAAAGTACATTAAAATTTGATTGTTTTAAGCCATTATTTAGCAAAATACATGGAATCAAAATACTCCACAGTAAAAAATAAAAACATAATACAATGTGCTTCAATAGCTCTCGGGCTTCCAACCAGGTGAAAGCAGGCATTGGCTATGACGTTTCGATGGCTGCCTCTGCCATCGAAACAGCGTGGCCAATGCCTATTTTCACCTAGTTGGAAGCCTGAGAACTATTGAAGCAGCACATACGCTCTTTAATGTAATACAGTATATATACAGTACTGTATTTGCACAGTATGCTACTTATTTGTATCAAAATGGTAACTTTTACTTTAGTTACATAATCAGTAATATATGTATGCAACATTACCTTGTATCTGCTGTTGCTGTTGCTGTGGCTGTAACTACAAGGGTGTATGCGTGTCGTGCTGTATTAAATGCAGCACATGTTTTATCTGTGGATAATCTGAACAATTTGCAAGGCTGAACAGGCCACAGCCCCAATTAATTTGGATTACAGGGGTTCTACTGTATATTGATAGAAGTAAAAATCCTTTATTAGGTCACAGGACAATACTAATCCTTATATAAGAGCTTTCGACTTTTAACTGATCATAATCGCTAAACATAACTTATCATTCTATAATTTACTATTATGGTATTGAATGTCAAATTCGAAATCGTCTGTGCGTTAAAAAACACACTTAAGTGTTGACCATTGTGCATTAATATTAATAGGTTGGGGTTTTCATTGTCCATGAAGATAGTGTGTGGGATTTTTAACTTTAAAAAGGGGAGGAAGAATTGCAATCCAAACTGGACACACAATTTAAAAAATTCAGTCTATTCTAGAGGACAATTGTATTACAGATTTCACATCTAACAGATGAAGGTTCAGGGCTTGACATAAATTAATTTAGTGGAAGAAGATGGTTATTTTGTTCATGTTTGTTGCAGGATTTATTGTAGTATTGTATTCTAGTGTATTTATTGTTAGTCTACAGTTGGGCGCAAGCCCGGTGGCTTATCGTTTTAACTATTGGTTGTATTGGGTTGTTAGAGTTTGTCCAGACGACATGTTGATAACACAAAAATTTTAAAAGTACGCTGTAGTGATAATGTTAAAGTGGAATTGGTATAATAGGGTGGATATGACTGTTTAAAGCTGCCGAAAGTTACCGTTGTAATAAATAAATTTAAATAAAAACAAACCAACAACTGTGACTTTCAATGGGTTTTTTATTATCTCTTCAATACTATTGGTTGTATAAAATAAAAAAATTGAAATATACCTTTCTACTAACACGTCGATTTAGCATTACTTGAAGTTTCTTATTTTTACTTCTAGGGTTGCGGCTATAGAATTCATCTTGATTTTGAATCAGACACACGACTCCTGCCAGTCCTGTTCTTCTGAATTGCGCCAACAAGTTGCAGAAGTTTTTGTGCCAATGTTTCCAGGTATATTGGCAGCTCTTCAGTACACAATAATGGGAGACCCGAAGCAAGGTCACCTCGTCACAGTGGTTAAGTCAAATTTTCCATCTAAAGTTTTTGTATGGTTAAAATTTTTTAATTCTGGGTAGTATTCGAGGAGGTGAAAACTGCCATTACAGTTTCAACATGAGCTGAATTTTTTTATTAATCTGTGGCTTTTTAAAACTATTTATTATGTGCTATAGATGTAATAAAATTAAAAATTTGTTTTGATTTCTAATATAATATTAATTTCATTTAATGTAAATTTCTAGTTTACCAAAACCAGATTTTAAAAAATAAATTTAATTGATTCAAATATAATTCTCGGGTTTCAAACTGGGTCAAAATTTGTTTACACGTTTCGGCAGTAAACTCTGCCATCATCATCAGGTAGACAGATTTTAAAAAATAAATTTAATTGATTCAAATATAATTCTCGGGTTTCAAACTGGGTCAAAATTTGTTTACACGATTCGGCAGTAAACTCTGCCATCATCATCATCATCAGGTAGACAGATTTTAAAAAATAAATTTAATTGATTCAAATATAATTCTCGGGTTTCAAACTGGGTCAAAATTTGTTTACACGTTTCGGCAGTAAACTCTGCCATCATCATCAGGTAGACAGTATACCTGACGATGGCGGAGCTTCCTGTCGAAGCGTTGTGTAAACAAACTTTGACCCAGGTTGAAACCTGAGAATTGTATTTGAATCAAATTTATCGGGAAAGCCTTTGCTCTTTAAATTTAATTGGAAAGTATGTGAATCATAGTTGAATCGTATGATTTGCTTAGGCAGATATTATTTTAATTATGTAGTAATCTATGTGTACTGTCTATAAATATATTTTAAACAAAATCAATTACCAACTTTTCCTTTACAGACAGCTCTTCAGGCTTGGAGCAGGTTGATTGCCTTGGTTTTAGAAGATGAAATCGATGACGACGACCCCGAGAACCCTTATGAGCGATTGATGCGAGTGGCCAAAAGGAAAACGGAAGAATTTTGCGTCAATGACGAGATCTTGAAGATGCCAATGTTAAATTCAACTTGGAAAAAGGCAGCTGCTGCGAAAGTTGTAGCTCCCGTTAAGGACGTTGAAGTTCTTCAGAGTCACGAGCACTGGAAAGTCCGTCACACCCTCGCAGGGGCGTGCTTCTTAGTTTTAGAAAAATGTGCTCGGTAAGATATTTTTACTGATGTGCGTATAAATATATTTATCAATAACATCTGTGATACTTATTATAGTAAAAGAAAAATGTAGAAATACTGTAGCTTAGCTTCTTCAGTCGGATGCAACTTGTAAACTAAATATATATTCAAATTAAGAGGACAACTTCTCCAAGAGTGTCAAGTTTTCCCCAATTTTCAGTTTGTGAATTCTATTATTCTATCGTTACAATTTAGGAACACAGTATTTTTGAAGATACATTATTACATTTTGAAACCATAATTTCCACAATTAATAAAAACTGAATATAGCTTATGTTGTATAAAATACTCTTACCTAAAAATCAATATGTCTATCTTTAGATTCAATTTTTCGTGACAAAACAATTGTTTTGGTGCAGAACAACATTAGTGTTAATTATAAGAGAAATAAATTTATGAAAACTTAACTTTTTATTTTGTACAAATTTCTCAGAACGTTATCCGCAGCAGTTCCCTGCCTCGTTGACATTCTCATAGTCCTGAGTGAAGACGAGGATCCCAAAGTTGCGTCAAAATCTCGTGGCTCTTTAGAAAATTTCTCTAAAACGCTGAGTACTGGAGGCGCTTCCGTCCTACAAATGATCGAAGAAAGCCTGTTCAATTTAGTGAAGAAGCTCCCGAGTCTCCTCAACTGCACAGAGAGTGAGTAGGAGCTTTTGCTTCACTTTTAAAAAGACAACACCCTTTGTGTGTAATGTTGAAATGAAGGTGTAAATTAACTAAGAAAGATAATCATAAACTCTAATCTGAAAATATGTGCTTGGTTTCTAGTGGTTTTGAAATGTTACAAAACTACACGCTGGTTCATGTAACTAAAATATTGTTATATTTACATGGTTTTTTGAGCGTAAAAAGTGAAGGGACTAAATGCCAATTTGTAATGTAAAAATAATTATTCAAAGTCCACAAATACTTCATTTTCAGCTTCAAAAAGTTTACAGTGAAATTATTATTTTTAAATCTTCTGTACACACATATACTGAAAAGAACATACAATTTATATTTGTTTTAATGAATGAGTTAAATCAGCTTTTTTGTCAGTTTTCTAAATTTAAGTACTACAACATTTTGTCTCTCATTTGAGACTTCTTCGGGTAAAAATCTGGCTGTACATGGAACGTCACTCCGTGACTCCTCCTGCCAGAAACTATTTAATTACATTTGTTTTAATTTTCGACATGTAAATTTTGGAGTCAATCTCCTTATTCGCTAAATTACCTTTTATTTGACTTATATTATTTTAATTAGTTTCCGCATTGTCTTTTGATAGATGCTGCAACATTTATCTGTTTCAGATGAAGCCAAACAGTTGTCCGCGCTGCACCTCCTTTCTGGTTACTTCCGTATTCTTGGACCCAGTAACTTGCAAAGGATAATTAGGTGTACAGCGCACACCCGGGCCATTATAAATTCGCTGCTCGAAGGCGCAGCAATCGAGACTTCCGCTATCTCTCTTCTTGAAGACTGTAGTTTACGAGGCAAGTATTATTGGCGACAGTGTGAAATAACTTTATATTCTACCATATTCGTATTGATAAAATATGTATAGGTTTGAGAGTTCTCAGGTTTCTACCTGATTTGTGTAGCCTGCCAAATACAACATTTCCATAGCTAACTGCGCCATCGTCTTCAGATAAAGTCTCCCTCAGCCGTAAAGATTATTGAATTGGAATTTGCGGGTAAACAGAATTTACTTCCCAAAGAAACAGTATGTATTACTTCTTTAGGAATTTTTTCCTACTCAAGGAGTAAATATGATGTATTGCTAAATTTTACACCTGAGGAAGTCTTAAAATGGAGACAAAATGTCGCTTTTGAATAAATAGTGATAAATTTATATGCTGACTTTTTGA
Organism: Eucriotettix oculatus; assembly: GCA_034510155.1. Classification (NCBI taxonomy): domain Eukaryota; kingdom Metazoa; phylum Arthropoda; class Insecta; order Orthoptera; family Tetrigidae; genus Eucriotettix; species Eucriotettix oculatus. Next base: position 6,938,304 of record CM067379.1, read on the forward strand.
CCGTCTTTTTATTTATTGAAAATTTCAAAGTCATGCTGTTATGTAATTACTATGTTTGATGTGCGATACAAGAATAAATATATTTGAAGTAGTAACTAAAAGTTGTAGTCAAATTACAGACAAAAATAATTGCTTACGTAAATTCCACACAATTTTCGTAATTTAGATAAGTTTAATTTCGTCACGCGATTTGTGCGAAGGCAAGAAACGTTATGCGGTATTTATCGTTTCACCTATTATCGTCTGTAATTTGGCTACTTATTTTTGTACTTTTAACATAAATGTCTTATACTTAATGTAGTCGAAAAATATTTGCGATTGCCAGAATGAATTATTTTATTTTGTCCAACAGATTCGGACAATTTTGGTGGCCGTAAAGCTTGGAGGAATTTGAGACACCTGTTCAGCCTTAAGGCTGCAAATGCCCTTCTGCAGGTCTGTCAGCTGTTAGGCAAATACAGTGATTTAAACATTTTAACAGAGGAGCTGTTATCCCTGGTTCCAGAACGCCGTGAAGCTGTATTTATATTAAATATGGTGATGTCAGGTGAGTGTTGAAATATTTTTATCTTTCCATTAATTGCTAACAATTCTTGAGAAATGATAACACTATTTTTCATAATGTCCCCAATATTAAATCACAAACTACCTTGTGAATGAAAGCATTCGAGGAGAGAGATAGTTGAACGAGATTGTCATCTCGTCAAGGAAATATCGGAACTTAAAAAAATTATTTTGCTGTTTCCCGTGTTTCAAAACAATTAAATAAACACAAAATTTCTTTTATTCTACACATTAATTACAGTTACATTAATATATGTGAAGTGGTGCGACACATTTCCAGGCGTTGCTGAGAATCATCCGGGGACGTGGGCAATTATTAGGAACATTCTGGACACCTACCTGGATCCTGAAACCTGGTACATTCCTCTGGCAGTCGAAAATGAGGTGACGCTGGGGCAGGCACAGGGCAACATGACAAAAGCATGTCTCTTGGTGGAAGGAGTCGGGTTGATGGCGTGCAAAGTGTCGCCGGAATACAGACCGCAATATCTTTTGCGAATTTTGTATCCTGTCCTGGAAAGGGCTGGATCGATACACACGGTAATTGAAGTCTGAATTTGATACTTTTATTACGTGTAAGCCAACGTAAACGAGTAAATATATTTTATCAATTTTTGTGAACAAGAGTATCTGTCTTATTTGGGCAACTTAAAACTTTTTTTAGCATACTTGAAAAAGGTCTAAGGTTTAACTTGTTAATTGAATGAAGAAATGCTTCTTGGGTTTCTTCCCAGGTAATATAGAAAACCAGCGATGTTTTGACGGCTTTCACTGCCATCATCTTCCAGCCGAGGTGGAAACCCGAGAAGCTTTTCTTCATCATTCATGCAATCAGTGTTGTTCAGTTTATACATATATAAACAATTAATGGGGAAAGGACAGAGAGATAGAAAGAAGGTGACTTACCTGAGGTTCATAGATGGTAGACACCTTGTGAGGTTTAGAGTACTTGAATTTTCGGAGGCATCGCCCCTTCATCAGAAAGCTAGGAAGACATTTCCAGTGATCGGCTAGCCAACGATTAAATAAAAAAAGTTGTGCAATGAGAGTAATATCGATTCCTAAATGTTTCCATAACTGATGTTGAAGTTCCTATTACATTTTTTTTTTGTTTATTCTGATACAAACATATTTCTTGACTCTTAGGTTTGGTAATCTATTAAACAATCTGTGAAATATATTGTATATATTGCTATGTCTGTATTAAGGAGCATAATAATGTAAGGAGCAAGCTATGATGTTTTCCAGCTGTTGAAAATTTTATTTCTGTTCTAAATGGAATTTAATTCTATCTGTTTGTAAAACTTTTGCTCCTGAATTTCTTTTTTTTTTGATGTAATTTATTTGTTTAGAATATACTTTATGAGTGCATGTAATACCGACACAAACATAACTATCAATGTCTTTCACCAGACTTTAGCAGAGGCCGGACTGGAAGCTGCCAAGGCGATATCTGCTGGCTCTATATCGTCCCTGGTCTGGGACAATGCCGATTATATCGCGTTCCACGTCAGTCGGAACTTGCGCCTGCTGGAGAGGCAGCGCGGAGCTCTGTCGGTTCTCAATGTCATGCTGAGGTACAGCAGTCTGGAACGCATGCCACAGCTGAGGGACATCGTGTCTGACGTAAGCAATCGGTTTCCACGTAATGTCCTGATTTGTTATTTTTGGTAGTGAAAGCGCAGACTGGTTTGGCGCAGCTCATCTCTACGCACCTATTGCGCAGTTCACATCCTGCCTGATTTGTCTAAAATATTCTAGCGTTTGTCTGTTTCTTCTATTCCTATTCCGCACAGTTCCTTCTAATACTAATTTATTGAGTACTTAATGTGGCCTGTTAGCCTTTCCCTTTTGTGTCCTCTGTAATGTTCTCTCCACAACCAATTTTATTAAAGACTTCCTGCTTTGAAGACTTGAGCAAGGACCAAGGCATCAATTCTTTTCTGTCCTCCACTGCCCTGATTGTCTGAGATTTGTTCCCGTTCAACGTCACACTCCACACAAATACTTCCTGGTCTTCACTCAGGCCAATACGGGGCTGGAATGATTGTCATGCCAATATACTACACACTTTCCTTCTGACTTCAAGTGGTTTTATTAAATATAGGACTATAAAATTATTCATCAGGTACAACAGGACCAAGCTGGTTTCTGAACGTTTTTTAACTTGTTAACTGAAAGAGAAAGCCCTATTAAGGTCCTCACAATACATAATAAGATAGTCAGTATTGTCAGTCTGAAGCTTTATTACTTCAGGAGCCCTTGGCTCTATTGTCCATAATCACCTGAAAAAGGATCAAAAGCTTTCCCGGTGAATTGAATAAAGAAAAGCTTCTTGGGTTTCCACCCGGGTAATATCGAAGAACAGCGACATTTTAATGGCTGTCACTGCCATCGAAATGCCACTGCTATTTGATATTACCTGAGAAGCTTTTCTTCATCTGAAAAACAACTCGGAAACACAAACGTGAGAGACAGGTTAAAACCTGCACAGAATCCAACAATCTAAAACACTGATTTCACAGGTCGTGATGCAAAAATGTGAAGACGACCGTGCCACGGGCCACCTCCAAGTTATGGCAGCTTTTGTCAGCTGTGTTCGACTTTGGATTCAACAGCAGGAGGCTTCCAAGCCGCCTGCAACCGAAGCCGGGAGCTCGCTCTCAGTTGTGGAGGAACTGTTGGAGTATCACCGAAATAAAGTTGAAGCTACGCGTTTTGATTCCGACAGGGAATTGCTCAGTCTGGACGAAATAGGGGAGAAGTTTGAATCGGAGAAGGTTTCGGAGCAACCTGAAGTAAGTTGTTCTTTCTTGTTTTGCACATAAGTTAGGTTTGCAGTTGTATAAGTTATGATTGAAGGGCATCTGATGGTAATGACAGAATACAGAAATGAGCAAACTTTTAAGGTTTGTCCAAACTTAATTCCAGAAACTGAACTGAACTTCAATACAAATGTGTTACCATAGTAGTATAACACAAAATTAATAAATGTAATGAGAGAAAAAATATCAGTTAATATTTACCATCCTTTGATTCAATGCCATGTATATACAAAAAATACGTTTTTTGGCTCTAGGTTTAAAAAACCACCATCCAGTAGGGGGAAAAAATCAATATGTAATGTAGCGGTTGAAACCTGAGCTTACCTGCACAATTGAATTAAAAAAAATTATTTTTGATTGTTTGAATTAAGTCAACATTAGCTTTTATGATCAACTAATGTACCTATTCAATTATTGACAATTTTAATATAATTTTGCACATTTATATTTTTCAAGGATTCCAGCCAATTAAAATATCCCCAAATATTTTACAAATTAATTTATTGTATGGTCATTAATTAAGACAAGAGCTTTCGGCCATTGGCCAGGCTCAATCTGTAATTAACAACCGACAAATTAATTAGCTGGAAACCTTGTATGTGATTAAAAGTCCTATTGATTTATATTTTTTGTTCTGCCACAGGAACCTACAGAAGATGGGCAGAAAGCTCCAGAGCTTCCTACGCACTTGTCAGTTGTGGCCAAAGTCCTCGGCCGCTGCCTTTACTTCCTCCCGAGAGCGAGGCACCCCGGCCAGCAGCTCCTTGCGATAGAGACTCTCATCGACGGATGCGTGTGTCTTTCCGGGTGGCCCGACCAGCTGCTTCCCATCGTGCATAAAATTTGGGGAACTTTGGAAGGAAGGTTTTCCCAGAGCGAACCTCTGATAGTCAACAGGAGTTTCCAGTTACTTTGCACTCTGGCAGACGTTTCCAAGGACTTTATCCGATCTCGGACACTGAAGTATGATAATTTCCCGTAATTTTATTTATTGTCAATTTTAAAGTCGGGGAAACCGTGTTGTCATTTTTCTTGTCATTGATGAACCGAGTCTTACATCCGTGAGTTGGTTCCACATTTTTCTCCTCCCAATGACGAAACTCTTAATATCACAGCATGCAGAATTCCATTGAGATGTTGAGTAATCACTTTTTTGTACGGTATATTAATTATGCATAGAGATTCTGTCGAAGATGAAGCTGTTAAATTTTTTTCAGAATTAGTTTAGTAATAATTATGTAATTAATTTTTTTTTGTAAATGTTTTTTCTAAGGCACATCCTTTTCTCTCCTTCCAGGAAAGTTTTCACTCCTCTAATGGATTTCCTGACCACAAGCTCAAAGGGAAGTTTGAAACAAGATTCCGGGAGTGCGTATCGGTACACGCAGGGGTACAAACTGCAGCTTGCCTTATTGTCGGGTTTGGGCGATTTAGCCGTGAACCTGGAGCTGCACGTGGAGAACCTGCTGTATCTTCTTAACACTTGCACTGCGTATCTCAGCGGTTTGCAGCCGCTGCCATTGCAGGTGGGTTCTTATACACTTCCTGTAGTACCATTCTGTTAATTATTTAGATACACGCCCTTTTAAAAGATATTAACTGTGTAACGAGGTCGTTTACAATGTGAAAATTTTCTGCCAGTTATAAATTACTGATAATTAGAGCTGTATGCTCCTACTTGAGCTTCAATTGAAGCATTTCTACATCCTTTTACTTGAATTCCATGCATCTTTGATCGATTAATGCACTGTCCATTCTCCCTGAATTTCCTAGAAATTGGGGAGTGAAGAATGTGATTAGTGAATTTGGCTTAGGTTTATGAGAACGGAGGGATGTTTGAATTGCCCCGTGGATGTCGACTCTGATTAGCTCAGTGGTAGAGTACCCACTCAGAAAATGAGAGGTGCAGGGTTCGAGGAGTCCCTGATCTGGTCGACATCATTTATCTATTCTTGTATTTCTTCTATAATTATAATTGTTTAAACAGGGTCCTTCCATTTCAGATGAACTGTGTGCGGTTGTTCAAGACGATAGCTTCGTACAACGCTGACGTGGTTTGGTTCGTAACGGTCAGCAAGTGGAGCCCTGAAACTCACTTGAAGCCACCGCCGATACCTGAGCTCGAACCCATCAGGGTGAGTATTCCCTGGATGCCGACAGTTCTGGAGAACAAACTTTGTCAAAGTCAGATACTGTAGACTTTCCCAGTTTACTGATCTAATAGTTGATTCTTGGTTTATCAAAACCAGTCAGTCGTTTATTGTAACGCAAAGTTAAAGCGAAATTAATCTCCATTGAGGTTGCCAGATGAATTTCGCTGAAATGTTATAGTGTTATAGTAAACAGCTGACCCAGCCGATAAATTGAGAATAATCCATATACAGTTCTTGGGTTTCCAACATGGGTCCATTGAGAATTAAAACACAATGTTTCCCAAGGCCTGTGTTGCTGTCTTCGTCAGCACGAGCCATGAAAACATTGTGTTTGACTTCTCGATTGACCCACGTTGGAAACCCAAACATGATATATGAATCGTCTACACCGGGGAAAAGCCCTTGTTCTTGTATCGTCTACGCCGGGAAAGCCCTGGTTCTCTAACGATAATGATTCATTATTAATTTTGATGTTGAGGCTTCAGTTTACCACCACAATTTGGAACTGGTCAGTAGTTAAAAGTTTATAATGCTATATGTGTGTTTTAGAATTTATAGTTGTGAGCTATCGGGTGCTGCTTGGTTGAGGTGAGAATCTGTTTTTGTACTCGACTGTTCCTCGGTTAACGGACGAGTTAAAAAAATCTGTAATGGCCGAGACTGGGCGAGTGTGCCACAGTTTGTCCCCTCTTGAAATAATGACGGGGTGTTTTATGGCTGACTAAAAGAAAGGCGTAGAGTAATGGGTCACGTTTTGAGGTACAAGTGCCACATTAAATCAGGGAAGCGTGTGGGGTAGGAAAAGAAGAGGAAGACCAAGCCTGGAATGAGGCTGGATGCACACTACAGTAGTTATGTGGGGATGAAAATACTAGCACAGGATTAGATTAGTTGCAGCAAAACAGTCTGCGCGCTGAGTATCGTAACAGACACTGTATTACGACTATAAATGTAGCTTAAAGGAAATTGTTTACATTTTACTATATGTTTCATGTGTGTGTCTGTGAAGGAAGGTTGTAAGAAATTTTGTGTTTTTCCAATTAAAGGTTGCTGGCAGCAGCGCGGCCGACAGCGAATATGCGAAGAATGCCGCCGAAATCCTCGAGTTCCTCGAAGACATCGACCAGTGAAGTTATACAAGTTTTTTGTATACGGTTTTGTAATTATATGTAAATATTTTCTATTGAAAATAGATTGTGTTATATGTTATTTATCTGTTTTCCTATTTTGGCTGTTTCATTATTTATTTAGGTGTTTGTTACGGAATATTGCCCATCCTTGAAAACCAGAGGAGAGAACGAGGTGTACCCCGCCATTCACTCTGCGGAGAAAGCTCCCACAGGTATCCTTCCGCATTTATTAAAGTAGCTTTTTTTGGGTCAACTAGCATTCATTTACATTAGATCGCTACAGAATTTGATTCGACACCATTCTGTGTCAACGTGTGATTAAACCATCAGCAACAGCGTCAATTTTTGAATATTTACCATTTCACTCCCCCGCTATTGTATGACATCACGTCTTAGTGTCTCAACATACTTCAAGTACCTCCAAAATTTTTAATAATGATTTCCCAATATTCGTACTGTAAGTAAATTCCTCTTCCTTGCCTCTGCAATCCTACTCTACTTATTACGCTGCCCAAGTAGCAGAATTCCTTAACGCCCTTCAAAATATCCCTTCCCAATCTTACAACCTTTGTTATTCCACTGTTTCCCATACTGCACTCCATCACCTTGGTGTTTCCTCTCTACTAATCCTCCTATTGAACTCTTTCTCCAGGACCAACTTCACGCCGTATATTATGGGTTTCCAAGCATCCTTCTGACTCAACCTAATACGACAATGTCACAGACAAAGCGTAGGGTGTTTTATTTCTTCTCCTTGCACTGTGATTCCTTTTTCCCACATTCCGTTTTAACTTTCTACATCTCCTGTTCCATTATATATATAAAAGGTAAACAGCGTTGCTGGCAAACAGATTGCATCCTCGTCTCACTCCTTTTTATTGATTTTTCCTTATTATATCTGTGGAAAATAAAATTGAATGTGTTGCATATATATATATATATATATATCAACTGATTAAAAGGTGTCGTTATTAAGATACAAAAAAGCATCGTTTCATGATTTTTCCTTATTATATCTGTGGAAAATAAAATTGAATGTGTGTGTGCGCGCGCTGCCCTGATCTTTATATAACACGCCTCAGTCATTTGCAACTTCAGCTTATAAATTTTTTTTGCATATATATATCAACTAATTAAAAGGTGTCGTTATTAAGATACAAAAAAGCATCGTTTGATGCTTAACAGGAGTTTAATCATCTCGCTTGACAGGTTAGGCCATGGTCTATCCTGTTATAAGTTCTATATGAGGAGGGGAAGGAAGGAATATAAGTCTTTGAAAGATTCTCTGAACACTGCAATACACCAATATCCTGATGTATGGAGTACAAGTAGCCTTGAAGTCGCAGTGTGACAAATGTCTGGTGTGTAAAGCACAGAGCAGACACTGACTTTTATTTATATATATAGATAATTCTTGGTAGAGTTGAGTTATAGTTGGTGGTAATTTTCATGCTGAGGCTGGTTACCTGTGAGGAGGCGGTTGTAGGTGAAGGATAATAACGGCGGTGTTTACAGCTTTGCGGTTCGATTAAATGAGCTTTAAAGGGGGGTGGGGGGCGCCTCCTGTTTACCTGCTACAGCGGCCAAAGGTCTGCCCCTGTAATTATGCCATTGAGAGGGAGGGAGGGAGGACCCCCACATCCGTCTTGTGTGTGTGTGAACGCAATCCAGTTCTCCATCCAGAAGAGAGGGAATTAGGTGTTATTGTGACTGGACTCTTTCACTCTGCTGCTGCTGCTACCTGCTGCTGATTCTGGACGCGAAAAGGACCTGATTGGACACGGGGGAGGGGGGAGAGAAAAAGGATCTCCAACTAACCGTGGAAAGAAAGAAAAGGATTAAAAACATGCATTCCTCCCTCCCTCCCGCACTTTCTGGCGTTCCACAAGGGTAGTAATTGGTAACGGGAATATGCGAACTTTGTTGCTTTCTTCAATGTAACTTAACTCAAACGTGTCACATTTTGTGACAGAATCTAAGTAATAAATGAATATAATAAAATTTCAAGATTGTAAATTTTGTTTAACTTAAATATATATATAGAACAGGCGACGAAGAAAGTTGAAACTGAATATGGAAAAAATAAATCATACTACAAGGAGAAGAAATAAAAACCCCCAAGGCAGGCTTTGCCAATGATATTGTAGTATTAGGGAAAGTCAGAAGAAGACTGGGAAACCATAATAAATGACATGAACGTGGTCATGGAGAGGAAGAGTAGGACATAAAGATTAATAGAGGAGAAAACCAAGGTCACGGAGTGTAGTATGGGGGAACAGTCGAACAACAAAGGCTCTTAGGATGGGGAAGGGATATTTAGGAGTTCCACTACTAGAGTAGGATAGCACAGGCAAAGGAAGAGGAATTTAGTTACGGCTAATATAAGTGTAAATATATTTGGAAGTAATTGGTAAAAAAAATTTTTTTTGACGACGATCAGAAAGAAAGAACAAAAATACACCGTTCTAAAAGAGGACGCTCAAAATTATTTTAGATTAAATGGAGAGGACTAACCGAGGAGTTCTAAACAGAAGTAGAGAAAGAGAGAGACAGTATAACCTCTACAGAAGGAAGGCAGTCGGCAGTAATTAGAATTCAAGGTCAAGATAATAAAGCAGAAACCATTAAAAGGACTAAGACAAGGATGTCCGTGCTCTTTAACTGATATATAGAACAGGCGATGAAGAAGGATAAAACGGAATATGGGAAATGAATCAAAATACTAGGAGGAGAAATAAAAACCCCTGAGATTTGTTGATGATATTTTAGCATTAGGGGAGGGCGGAGGAAGACTTGGAAACCATAATAAACGTCGTGAACGTGATCCTGGAGGAAGAGTACAACATGAAGATTAGTAGAGGGGAAAAACCAAAGTGATTGAGTGTAGTATGGGAAACAGTGGAATAACAAAGGCTGTTAGATTGGGAAAGGATAGTTTCTAGGAATTTAGGGAATTTTGCTACTTCGACAGAATAATAACTAGAGTAGGATAAGCAACAGGCAAGGAAGAGGAATTTACTTACGGCTAATATAAGTGTGAATATTAGGAAATATTGGTATGTATCGTGGCGTCGAAACGTGGACGGTAGGAGTTTCAGACAGGGAAAGGAATAGAAGAGCTTTCTTCGAAATGTGGTGCTACAGGAGAATGAGATGAGGTGGATAGGATAAGTAACTAACCAGGAAGATCTAAGCAGAACAGGGGAAAAGAGAACAATATTGGAGGATGCTGAAGGGATAGATTAAAAGGCCACGTTTTGAGACACGAGGGTCCTTAGCATTAGAGGTGAGAACAAACAGAAGAGGAAAGCCGAGGACGGAATACGCTAAGCAGATTAAGGGAGGATGTGCTAGTCGTGCGGAAGTGAAAAAGGCTTGTGCCTGTGCGACTGGAGGAGGGAAATAGGTGAGGGTCTTGGCATTAGAGGTGAGAACAAACAGAAGAGGAAAGCCGAGGACGGAATACGCTAAGCAGATTAAGGGAGGATGTGCTAGTCATGCGGGTGTGAAAAAGGCTTGTGTTTTGAGCGACTGGAGGAGGAGGTGGTGGGAAAAATAGGTTCTATAAGGAAGGCAGAGCGAAAAGTGATGAAAATGAAGGAATATGGAGACAGAAAAAAAGAAAAAAAACAGAATTGAGGCGGTAAAGTACACGGGAAGGATAGGTTAGCATGTCAGACCAGGACGGAATACGCTAAGCAGATTAAGGGAGGATGTGCTAGTCGTGCGGTAGTGAAAAAGGCTTGTGCTTTGAGCGACTGGAGGAGGAGGTGGTGGGAAAAATAGGTTCTATAAGGAAGGCAGAGCGAAAAGTGATGAAAATGAAGGAATATAGAGACAGAAAAAATAAAAAAATAATTGAGGCGGTAAAGTACACGGGAAGGATAGTTTAGCGTGTCAGACCAGACTTAGGAATCAATACCACAGCAACAAATTTTTTGTTTGGGTATTTTAATTGTCTCAGAAAAGAAGGAACCAAGGAACAGGAGAGGAAGAACGGTCGAGAAAACAGCACAGGGAAATATCGTGTACATATTTATTTATTTATTTTACGTGCGTCCGATATTTTTCATAACATGGCGCCTCCCTGTTCGACCCAGAATCGATTCCCCTGTCGACTCTCGCTCATTTAGTAACAGTCGGCCATTTTGTTGAATACGAGTTTGTCGGTCGTAAAGCATCATCATCATCATGTATGTACGTAATAATAATAATAATGGCATTATTTTAAGGTAAGTGAAGGTAGAGTATTCTGTTTGTGTTCGGTTATCAGATTTTTCCCTCCCCCCGCTTCGTCACTTTCTCCGTTCCTAACTGTTCTTTCCTTTCCCGCGACGGTAATTTACTCGTAATCTCCTAAGTTGGCTGCCTGCGAGATAGCGAGCGACGAGCTGGTTATCTACGGTAACCGACATAATAATAATAATAAGCTTTAGTTAGTTTGTTCCCTCCCTATCTCCCGCTTCTATTACGCACCTTGCGTGGCACAGTTACCTGCTTGCGGTGCTTCACTATCAGATTCGTGGGACACTGCTAAAGTGGGTCCGGATAGCGAGCTGATAAAGAGGAACAAAGCGACTGAACGAGGGACAATATAAGAGAAAGGCAGAGCGACGAGTGGGGTAAGGCGAGAAAATAAGTGGTAAAGGACACGGAAACAAACAAACAGAGTAAATTGTCTGGAAGCTTAACATAATATATATGAAACTGGTCAATACAGTCTCAGTGCAGATTAACTCAACTAATGGGGGGGTCCATGAAAATTTTGATTGTCTGTATTGACAGGTTTCATCATGATGTATCATGCTGAACAAAGAGAAAGATAAAGAGAGAGAGAGGCTGAAAAGGAAGGAAGGAAGGAAGGAAGGGGGGAGGGGGGAAAGGGATTGGACAAGTACCGTGAAGAGAAATGACGAGGGAAAATAATAAATGTTTGTAGTCAGGAAAAGGAAGATAATAGAGGAAGAATGACACGATGAAGGAAACTAGAAAAGAAATAATAGAGAAAAATAATGAGAGGGAGATTGGGAACAATAAGAGAAAGACGAGAAAATACGTGGTAAAGTACAGGGAAACAAACAAACAAACAGAGAGTAAATTGTCTGAAAGCTTAACATAATATATGAAACTGGTCAATACAGTCTCAGTGCAGATTAACTCAACTAATGGGGGGGTCCATGAAAATTTTGATTGTCTGTATTGACAGGTTTCATCATGATGTATCATGTTCAACAAAGAGAAAGATAAAGAGAGAGAGAGGCTGAAAAGGATGGAAGGGAGGGTGGGGGGGGGGGAAGAGGAAAAGAGACTGGACAAGTACCGTGAAGAGAAATGGCGAGGGAAAATAAATAAATGTTTGTAGTCAGGAAAAGGAAGATAATAGAGGAAGAATGACACGATGAAGGAAAATAGAAAAGAAATAATAGAGAAAAATAATGAGAGGGAGATTGGGAAAAAAATGAGAGAAAGGCAGAGCGACGAGTGGGGTAAGGCGAGAAAATAAGTGGTAAAGGACACGGAAACAAACAAACAGAGAGTAAATTGTCTGGAAGCTTAACATAATATATATGAAACTGGTCAATACAGTCTCAGTGCAGATTAACTCAACTAATGTGTCTGTATTGACAGGTTTCATCATGATGTATCATGTTCAACAAAGAGAAAGATAAAGAGAGAGAGAGGCTGAAAAGAAAGGGGGTGGGGGAGGGGGGAGGAAAGGAAAAGAGACTGGACAAGTACCGTGAAGAGAAATGACGAGGGAAAATAAATGTTTGCAGTCAGGAAAAGGAAGATAATAGAGGAAGAATGACACGATGAAGGAAACGAGAAAAGAAATAATAGAGAAAAAGAATGAGAGAGGAGGATTGGAAAAGAGAGGGGAATGTCCCTGTAAATAAAATTTGTTTTAGGCATTACAGATGTTGGCCGTAGGGCACAAAAGGTTCTTCAAATTTATGTTTGTAATAAATTGTATGAAACCCTTTTCACTATTTGACGACTACATTTTCAAATGGATTGCTCATTTAAATTACGTAAAAAAGTCCTCAAAAAGCAAATACAGGGATAATAAAGACAGAAGAACCAAAAGGAGACAGGGGAAAAAAGACAGAAAAAGTAAAAGTGATAGCAGAAAGAAAGAAAGAAAGAGAGAGAGAGAGTAATTTAAAAGGAAAAGTCAACGAAACACGGCTAAAAACTTGTAGATAAATAAAGACGCAACTTGGGGAAATAAGTAATATTAGTTAATATAAATAATTAGGTGATTAAAGGCAAAGAGATTAGTTTAAAGAGGAATAAAGAGGCCTGGTGAAGGAGACAGAGCAAATTGAGAAACAAATAAGAGGAGAAATGAACGAGACAGAGACCGGATAAGGAGGAAAATTGCAGAAAAAGGAAGTAAGAAAAAAAAGAAGAGTAAAGAATAAGTGAGGCAAAGGTTGAGACTAATTTAAAGAGAGAAAGAAGGAATGAATAGGACAAGAAATGTAGAAGGGAAAGCAAATACAAGGATATAGAGACCGCCGAAGAAGCCAAAATAAGCAGGGAAAAAAAAGACAAGAAAAGAAAAGAAATAGCAAAAAAATTTAAAAGGTAGAGCGAACCAAACACGGCAAGGAACTTGCAGATAAATAAAGACGCAAAAAAAATAAGTAATATTAGCTAAGAAAGATTTAAATAATAAGAGGGTGAAAGGTTGAAGAGAGTAGTTTAAAGCGTAACAAAGTGACGGAGACAACAAAAAGTGACGGACGGAGACAGAGCAAATTGGGATACAAACTAAAAGGGGGGGGAGGAGGGAAAAAGGACGAGGTATAGAAGAGACCGGATAAGGAAGAGAGCGCATTTGGGAGGAAAAAATAACATAAAAAAAGTAGAGAGAAAAGAATAAGTGGGGCAAAGGGAAGAGGAGTAATTTAAAGAGGAAGAACGAATGGGATAGGACAAGAATTGTAGAAGGTAAGAAAGCGATGTAGGGGGGGGGAGGGGAGGGAAAGGACGAGGTATAGAGACCGGATAAGGAAGAGCGCATTTGGAATGAAAATAACATAAAAAAAGTAGAGAGAAAAGAATAAGTGGAGCAAAGGTTAAGAGGAGTAATTTAAAGAGGAAGAACGAATGGGATAGGACAAGAAATGTAGAAGGTTGGAAAGCGATGCAGTAACATTAGGGAAACATGGAGTGGAAGGCAAGATAAAGAGGGAGAAGGCAAGGAAATCAAGGTAGAGGGGAAGAAAGATACACGGGAAAGAATGACAGATAAAGAAAAGGAGGAAGGAAAGGTAAGATAGAGAAATAGAGGTGCAGGGAGTGAGAGAGGAGGGGGAGGGGAGAAAGGTGCTGAGACGTTTCAATAAAGGCGTCGTAATTTGCATGAGAAGGAAGATCTGATACGTGGTAATTAAAATGGACGTAATCCGCGTGGAGGCGATGCGAGATATCGACGCGATACCGAGGCTATAAATTATTAGCTCGAGAGTTTTGTGGTCGGGCGTTGGCCTCTCTCTCTCTCTCTCTCTCTCTCTCTCTCTCTCTCTCTCTCTCTCTTCTTTTCTCTGTCTTAAAAGAAGTGGCGAAAGTGTTTTGCCGTTCATATCCCACAGGACCTTCCCAGACGGTTTCTAACAGTACACGGGTTCCTGTCTGCTTCCATTAGAAGGGGGAGAGAGGGAGAGGGAGAGAGAGAGGGAGGGGGAGGGAGAGAAGCGTAATGGAAGAACCGACGCGCTTCAGTTTTACGAGCAAACTCCTATTAAAAGCTGAGAAGAAAAGCCACCGCGTTCCTTTCCCTCGCGTATTAATGAGACGATTTCACGCCTCCTCCAAGATGGCGGCGGCGGCGGCGGGGCTCCTCTTGTTGCGGTCGCCACAACTGAAGCGGAATAAAAGGGGAACAGTCACAACAACACGCGCTGCGAAACACGTCTTTCCATTAAATAAAACGTACAATGACGTACTCAATTATAAGAAATTTTGGACAGGAAGCTCGGAAAAACAAAACCAAAAACATAACCTACGAAAAAAAAAATGAGGAAGTGAAATTAATTTAAAAGGAAAAATTTTGAGCAAGGAATGAATAATTCCACTGAAGCTTACCAAAAAAAGTCTTTCACCTCCACGTTGGGCACCATTTACGTGACGTCACGATGGTCCCCTTTTAAAAAATTTATTAACTGGACTTTATTTACAACATTAAAAAAAGAATTTTTTTGTTGTTGTAATAAATAAATGTAAAGCCGCTTACCCTGCAAAGGTTGCAAAATTTTACCCCCACACAAATATTAAGTGACATCAGGCATCAAGTCCGTGCATTGTAAAAATTTTCTTACTATGTTTTCATTCAACCTTCTAATTCACATTTTTGTAAAGCTGGAGAGAAAGAAAGAAAGAAGAGAAGGAAAGTTAGATAGAAAGAAAAAAAACCCAGAGTTTGGGAAAGAATTTCAGAGAAAAAGAGGAATAAGGAAAGAAATTGCGAGAGAAGAACAGAGAGCTAGAAAAGGAAAATTAAAAGATAGTGAGAAAGAAAAAAGTAAAAGTGAAAAAAAAAGTATATATGTACAAAGAAAAAAAGAAAGAAATACTGAAAAGAACGAAACAGAAAAACTTGGAAAGGAAGAGGAACAGTAAATACGGAATGAACGATACACTGAAAGAAAAAGAAGGCGAGAGTTTGAGGGATAACGAATTACGGCAGGGAGAAGAAGGAAGCAAAGACAGAGAGAGTGGACAGAAGACGGTATAATGAAAGATGAATAAAGGAAGAGGTAGGAAAAGAAAGGCAGCTCGAAAAACTTTGACAGAAAAATGAAGAATGCTCGAAATATGGAGGGGAGTAAAAGTAAAGGAAAGAGAGGAAGAAGTACAGAAATAACGAAATTACAGGGGAAAAAAATATATATATAAGAGCAGAAAAAAATGACACTGAAAGATGAACAAAAAGAAAAGGAGAAAGGAAAAGATTTTGCACAGAGAAAGCCAGACAGAAATGCGGAAAAAGGATAGAGCTACCCATACACAAATATATATATGTGTAAGCAAACAAAGGTGTCACCGAAAAAAAAGGAAAAAATTAAAGATTGACTAAGAAAAAGACAGACCGAAATACGGAAAGAAGGATAGACCAAAAAAAATTGACAGAGACAAAGGGGAAGACAGAGGATAAAAAAAATTAAAGAAACTCTTGTAGAAGGGAAGGTAGAAGAAAGTGAGAGATAGTTTTGTAATTACGTTTTAAGGTAATGCAGAGAGAAGTAAAGTGTCAGGTAGAGAGACAGATAGAGGGAGAGAATAAAAAAGGCGGAACTGGTTATGAAGACAAGAGTTGATGAAAGAAAGATATATAGAAAAGCACGCAGAGGAAAGGAGAGAAATTGGAGAGAGAAAGAGTTATAGGGAAAAAATAAGAAAATAAAAAGAATTACTAAATAAAGAGTGATGAAAAAATAATAACACCTGAAGACAAGAGTTGATGAAAGAAGGATTTATAGAAAAGCACGCAGAGGAAAGGAGAGAAATTGGAGAAAGAGTTATAGGGAAAACATAAGAAAATAAAAAGAATTACTAAATAAAGAGTGATGAAAAAATAATAACAACTGAAGACAAGAGTTGATGAAAGAAGGATTTATAGAAAAGCACGCAGAGGAAAGGAGAGAAATTGGAGAGAGAAAGAGTTATAGGGGAAAAAATAAGAAAATAAAAAGAATTACTAAATAAAGAGTGATGAAAAAATAATAACAACTGAGAAAAAAAATGAAATAAAATGCAGACGGAACGAGAGAAATTGAAGACAGAAAGAGTTAGAGGAGGGGAAAAAACAGGAAAAGGGAATGAGGTAACGAAATAAAGAGTGACGTAAAAATAATAAAAACTGAGAAAAATAAGAATGCAGAATGACAAACGTCTGACATTAACGAGTTCGTGGAGTGGGTTTTTTTTGCGTTGTATTTCCGAGATCTAATTTCGGTTTCCAATTTTTCTGCTGTTGTACCTGACGACGTCCCAAAGTTTGGTAGAAACGTTCCTACTGCTGCTTCCCACGGTATTTATTCCCTAAATATTATGGGTAATTTACTCGTATTAATTTAACCTGATTATTGTTTTTTTTAAAAAAATTACGCAGATGAACGTCCTGTAGCCTCGTGACAGGGTTAATATAACAACATGAGGCGGTCTTTCTCACACAGTCTCTCGCGCGCGCGTGTAAAGAGGGAGGGAGGGAAAAAGAAAGAGAAAAAGAAAGAAAGAAGGAAACTGGTTTAGCTAATCAAAGGAAAATAAAACTTCAATATATTAAAATTATTAGGAACTCGATAGGTGTGGGATTGAGGGAAGGAAGAAAAAAGTGGCAAAGGCCGGTGGAGGAGGAGGAGGAGAAGCGACGCGTGAGAAATAATGGGAGAGAGAGAGAGAGAGAGACGAGGAGGGGGGGGAAGTTTTTTTTTTTATTAATGAAGCATCGACGAGAGGAATAAAATCAAGGATTTACCTCGGGGGCAATCCGATGTTATCCGGTTTTGAGTCAGCAACGCATAAATCATAAATACTAGTCCAGCAGGACTTTTCTCTCTCTCTCTCTCTCTCTCTCTCCTTCTCTCTCCCTCTCACCTTCTCCCTACGTGAGACCAAATAAGGACAACAACGCGGAAAGTTGGAAACAGTCCCTGTTTGTTTGGCGAAGAAGCGATGATGAAAAACCCTTGTTGCTCACGTCAGGTTATCAGGGAAAAGGCTGCAGCGCCACTCCGCTCTAAGATGAAATACGGTGAACTAAAGACGAAACGAAACGACGTGTAATTGCAGCTGCTTTATTATTATTATTATTAAAATTTATCATGACTTGGATGTAATTAATTTATTTGCTCTACGGGGAAAATAAGGAAAGAAATAACGAGAAAAGGGGTAGAGAAGAGATAGAAAAGGAAAAGAAAATGATAGGGAGAAAGAGATAGTAAAAGAGAAAAATGTTCACGTATTTATTTCTGTTTGGCGTTTTTCTGTACCAAACCTTTTCCCTTTTCTTCCTTTTCTTTGTTCCTATTTCTAGGGTCAACTTATTTCGCTCTCATACGTTTATTTCCTCCGTAATTTTCTTCTTTCCGTCTTTCTCTCTCTTTCGTTTCATTTTACTTTTACTCGCCCTCGATTTCTCGATCTTTCTTTATTTGCTCTACGGGGAAATAAGGAAAGAAATAACGAGAAAAGGGGGTAGAGAGAGATAGAAAAGGAAAAGAAAATGATAGGGGGAAAGAGATAGTAAAAGAGAAAAATGTTCACGTATTTATTTCTGTTTGGCCTTTTTTCTATACCAAACCTTTTTCCCTTTCTTCCTTTTCTTTGTTCCTATTTCTAGGGTCAACTTATTTCGCTCTCATACGTTTTTCCTCCGTAATTTTCTTCTTTCCGTCTTTCTCTCTCTTTCGTTTCATTTTACTTTTACTCGCCCTCGATTTCTCGATCTTTCTTTATTTGCTCTTTATTTGCTCTACGGGGAAATAAGGAAAGAAATAACGAGAAAAGGGCAGAGAAGAGATAGAAAAGGAAAAGAAAATGATAGGGAGAAAGAGACAGTAAAAGAGGAAAATGTTCACGTATTTATTTCTGTTTGGCCTTTTTTCTATACCAAACCTTTTTCCCTTTTCTTCCTTTTCTTTGTTCCTATTTCTAGGGTCAACTTATTTCGCTCTCATACGTTTTTTTCCTCCGTAATAACAGCTGAGGAAAAAAAATGAAATGAAATGCAGACGAAACGGAGAGAAATTGAAGACAGAAAGAGTTAGAGAGGGGGGAGAAAAAACAGGAAAAGGAATGAAATAACGAAATAAAGAGTGACGTAAAAATAATAAAAACTGAGAAAAATAAGAATGCAGAATGACAAACGTTTGACATTAACGAGTTCGTGGAGTGGTATTTTTTTGTGTTTGTTGTATTTCCGAAATCTAATTTCGGTTTCCAATTTTTTCTGCTGTTGTACCTGACGACGTCCCAAAGTTTGGTAGAAACGTTCCTACTGCTGCTTCCGTTTTCCCACAAGAATTATATCTTTATTTTAGTTGGTATTTATTCCCTACATATTACGGGTAATTTACTCGTATTAATGTTCACATGTTCATGGGGAACAAAAAAAAGGAAAGACTGAAAGAACGAAAGGGAAGAACTTGGAAAGGAGGATAGAAGGATATATTGAAAGAAGAAGAAGACGACAACTGTGTGAGAAATAACGATTTCCGGGCAGGGAGGAGGAGGAGGAGGAAGCAAACATAGAAAGTGGAAGATAGACAGAGTACGGAAGAAGTTATAATGAAAGAGGAACAAAGAAAGAGGTAGGAAAAGAATGACAGCTCGAAAAACAGTTCGAGAAGATCGAGAAATCGAGGGCGAGTAAAAGTAAAATGAAACGAGAGAAAGAAAAAGACGGAAAAAAGAAAATTACGGAGGAAAAACGTATGAGAGCGAAATAAGTTGACCCTAGAAATAGGAACAAAGAAAAGGAAGAAAGGGAAAGGTTTGGTACAGAAAAACGCCAAACAGAAATACGTGACGAAGGATAGACCTAAACAAAAAGAAGAAAAAAATTGTATAGTCAAACAAAGATGACCCTGAAAGAGGAAGAAAATAAAGAGGAAGGGAAAGATTGATACAGAAATGCGGAAAGAAGGATAGAGCTGAAGAAGACAGAACGAAAAAGAGAGAGACAGAGGATAAAAAATTAAAGAAAATTTTACGGAATGGGAGGTAGAGAGAGTTCAATATATTGAACAGAAATACGTGAAGAAGGAAGGATAGACCTAAACAAAAAGAAGAAAAATAAATGTATAGGAAAACAAAGATGACCTTGAAATAGGAAGAAAATAAAGAGGAAGGGAAAGAAGATTGATACAGAAATGCGGAAAGAAGGATAGAGCTGAAGAAAGACAACGAAAAAGAGAGAGAGAGAGACAGAGGATAAAAAATTGAAGAAAATTTTACGGAATGGGAGGTAGAGAGAGAGAGAGGACGGAAGAAGTTATGATGAAAGAGGAACAGATAAAGAGGCAGGGAAAGAATGACACTTCAAAAAAGAATTTTGACGGAAGAATGGAGAATTATTGAAATATGGAGGGGAGTGAAAGTAAAAGAAAAATAGGAGGAAAGAAAAAAAAATAGCTAAATTACGGAGGAAAGAAGTGTAAGAGCGGGAAAAGGAGCAAAGAAAAGGAGGCACAACATATTCCCGCTTCTTTTCCACAACATTTGGTGTTGTACTTTCTCTTGTAAAAACCCGTTGTCATGCAGCCTGTTATAAGTTTTTATTTTGTCACTCTGAAATTAATTGTGCGGCTATTATTATTATTCTGAGCCTTTTAGTGAGTGATTGGTCAGTAATGGCGGCTGAAAGAGCCATTTAGGAGATAAGAAGAGTGCCTCGAGGTAATCTTAATGTGTCACTTAGTTTTTTCCCCCCTCCTTCTCGTTAATTGCTCAGCTTTTAAATTTTAATTTCTGTCTTTTAAAATCTTATTTCTTTCTGTCGGCGTCGTGACGCAGCGCTTTATTATGAGTTGCGCCATCTCCGTCCTTCCCCAACACTGGAAGGTTTCCCTGTGTCCACGTAATGCAACAGTCGCCACACTGTGCACAATTAAATATGGCTGCGGTTTCCTCCTCGTCTCTCTCAATGTCCACGATGACGTCACAGATTTACTCCCGTGCTGACGCAATATTCCCATAATCCTCAGCTGTGATTCTTTCTTTCCCTGCCTCTTTTCTTCATTCCTCTTTCATCATAACCCTCTTCCGCCCTCTCTCTCCGTCTTTGCATCCTTCTTCTCCCTGCCCGTAATTTGTTATTTCTCACTCCCTCGTCTTCTTTTTCTTCCATCTCTGTCCTTCTCCGGTGTCCACGATCCAGGATTATAGTAATTGTGGAGAAACACTTAAAGCAACAGTCGCCACACTGTGTACAATTAAATATGGCTGCGGTTTCCTTCTCTTCTCTCTCTCTCTCTCAATATCCACGATGACGTCACAGATTTACTCCCGTGCTGACGCAATATTCCCATAATCCTCAGCTGTGATTCTTTCTTTCCCTGCCTCTTTCTTTATTCCTCTTTCATCATAACCCTCTTCCGCCCTCTCTCTCCGTCTTTGCATCCTTCTTCTCCCTGTCCGTAATTTGTTATTTCTCACACGCTCGTCTTCTTTTTCTTTTTCTTCCTTCTTTCCGTATTTCTTTTTATTTCCAAGTTTTTCCTGGTCCGTTCTTTCAGTATTTCTTTCTTTGTTCCTTGTGTATATCCGAACTTTTTTTCTCTTTGACTTTCTTTTTTTTTACTATCTCAAACACAAACTTGTTTTCCTCCGCAGAGTTTCCATCCTGGACGGAGTTCATTACAAAAAGGGCTGCAACAAAACAAAAAAAAACTCTCCGTAGTGACGTCAAATCATCTAACGTCTGTTTTCGCAAACTGACGGCCAGATACAGACTGTTTATGTTTAGTTCATTCGACGTTTCGGTTCATATTCGTACCTTCTTCAGGGTTTTCCTGTTTTCCCAGTCTCGTCTCGACCGCGGTTTTAAATTCTCACAAGGTGTATATTGTGGCACCTCCACATTTTGTTTCAAGTGTTAAGTGTTTTTAAAATGGAGGATATCACGATAATGTAAACATGGAGCCTGAAGAAGCTGTGAATATGCAAACGAAACGTCGGGCGAACTAAATATATAAAAAAAATTTTTTTTGGTTCTTCACCTGGTCGTTAATTTGTTTAATTTAATGCCATGTGTTTTTTTTCTGTGTGTGTTACATCTTCCAGCAACTATTATGTGTATTAGACACGGGGAAAGGAAAGGGTGTAAGATGGGAGAGATAGTCAGAGTGGAAAGGCGAGCAAACATAAAAGAGGCAGGGAGGCAACGGTGCAGAAAACTTGTGAAAGAAAGATAAAGGTTAGAGTGATAGTTAAACGAGGAGAATTAGAGAAATAAATAGAAAGGGAGACTGAGACGGGAAGAACGAATTAGCGAGAGAGAAAGAGAACAAGGAAAT
Source organism: Eucriotettix oculatus (assembly GCA_034510155.1). NCBI lineage: Eukaryota > Metazoa > Arthropoda > Insecta > Orthoptera > Tetrigidae > Eucriotettix > Eucriotettix oculatus. The sequence continues at coordinate 6,960,002 of CM067379.1, forward strand.
GACAGGGAAGATGTTAGAGTAAAAAGAGGAACGAAAAAAGAGATAACGAAAGAACGATACAGAAAGTGCGAGAACTGAAGGATGAAATAACGAGAAAAGGATACAGTAAAAGAAAAAGGAGGGGAAATAACAAGGAATTAGGAACAGGTAAGGAAAACGTGAAGAAGTTGAACCTGCGTAACGAAGATCCAGAATGTAGACATAGTGGTTGAATGAGTGTGAGCAGCGAGGGTCGTCGCTCTCTGGAGAGTGGAGGATTTGGTGGGACAAGTCAAGTGTGTGCTGAGCTCTCATCGCGGTGCCTTCAAGGTCAACGGAACATGCCCACCAAACAGGCTCAACAGTTCTTCCTTCAACCTGTGAAGAATAGCGTTGACAAACAAACAAGTTCACCTCCTGGCGACGTTCCTTCCCCTGCTTTGAGGATCTTCTCAGGTACAAACTCGTCATCTTCGCCCACTGGTCGATCTGTACAGACCTCGAGACCTCCCAGGGTTTCCCCGCATCCTCCGCGCATCCTTCAATTTTAAAACTCTTCCTAACCATCTGATGATTTCACGTGAGCTGTTGCCTTGTCTTTAAACAAGAGAGAGAGAAAAAAAAGAGAGAGAAAGAAGAGAGAGAGAGAACAGAGAGAAGAGAGAGAGAAGAGAGAAAGACGAGAAAAGAGAGAGAGACATGAGGGAAAGAAGAGAGAGAACAGAGAGAGAACAGAGAGAGAGAAGGGAGAGAGGGAACAGAGAGAGGAGAGAGAGGAGAGAGAACAGAGATAGAAGAGAGAAAGAAGAGAGAGAAGAGAGAGGAAAAGAGAGGGAAGAGAGAGAACAGAGAGAGAAGAGGGGAACAGAGAGAAAGAAAAGAGAGAGAACAGAGGGACAGAAGAGAGAGAGAAAACGGAGAGAGAAGAGAGAAAGAAGAGAGAGAGAAGAGAGAAAGAAAAGAGAGAGAAAGACGAGAAAAGAGAGAGAGACAAGAGGGAAAGAAGAGAGAAAAAAGAGAGAGAACAGAGAGAGAAGAGAGAGAAGGGAGAGAGGGAACAGAGAGAAGAGAGGGAGAAGAGAGAACAGAGAGACAAGAGAGAAAGAAGAGAGAGAGAACAGAGAGAGGAGAGAGAACAGAGATAGAAGAGAGAAAGAAGAGAGAAAAGAGAGAGGGAAGAGAGAGAGAACAGAGAGAAAGAAAAGAGAGAGAGCAGAGAGAAAGAAAAGAGAGGGAACACTGAGAGAGAGAGACAGAAGAGAGAGAGAAAACGGAGAGAGAAGAGAGAAAGAAGAGAGAGAGAATAGAGAAAGAACAGAGAGAGAAAGACGAGAAAAGAGAGAGAGACAAGAGGGATAGAAGAGAGAAAAAAGAGAGAGAACAGAGACAGAGAATAGAGAGAGAACAGAGACAGAGAATAGAGAGAGAACAGAGAGAAGAGGAGAGAGGCGAGAAAGAAGATAGGGAAGAGAGAGAGGAGAGAGAGAACAGAGAGGAGAGGAGAGAGACGAGAACGAAGATAGGGAAGAGAGAGAGAGGAGAGAGAACAGAGAGAGGAGAGAGAATAGAGATAGCGAACAGAGAGAAAGAAAAGAGAGAGGACAGGGAGAGAGACAGAAGAGACAGAAGGGAAAGAAGAGAGACTAGAGAGAGAGAAGAAGAGAGAGAGAGAAGAGAGAGAGAAGAGAAAGAGAGAGATCTTTTATTGGGTTTAATCGTAGCTCCTTATGTTGGCCCATAGACGTGTGTGTGTCTGGTCAGGCTGTTCCGAGCCCTATTGGTAGATAATAATTTAAGAGTGGAATAAAGCTTCAGGAGGGAGTTGGCACACTACACCTCCAATAAGATTTGACGTCTCCATGTTTGACCTACATCCCGTCCCCCTTTTATTCTTGCCGCAGCAATTGTTGGAGTTGTGATGATGAGAGTCCAAGTGCTCGAGTTTCGCAAGCCACTTTGTCAATAAGCGACGATAATGAGCGGCGGAGATAATCGCCGCGAGGAGCTGCGGACTTGATACGAGGTGTTAACAGCCATTAACTCTTATTAGCACGAGTATTATATGATTGCGAAAGCAGCGCTTCCTCGACACGGGGTTGGGCGTGGCGCTGCTGCATCTCGCCTCAGCTGATACGGAGGGCCTTATCTCCCTCTGACGACCCGACAAGTGGACGGATAACCAGCCGCCTTTCAACTCCTCCGCCGACCCGGGAAGGCCTTTTACTCTGCCCTTTATCTCTCGCGTCCCTCATTGTTACCTAATAGACACCTACTTTATCCTCTCACCCACTTGTTCATTTGGTAAACGCCTCGTTTCCTGGAAAAATCGCGTGCTTTGGAAACGTCACCACTTGACCTGGAAGGTCCTTCCCTCACAACGACGTCGCCAGAAAATGTTGTCGTCATTCGGATATGAAATAAATCTCTTTTCAATGTCGACCAACAGGGTCTGTTTTAAAAGAACGCACGCAACGTTTCTGCCTCCGTCGTCTTCAGGCTTGAAAATGGTCGCAGAAACGTTGTGTTCTTTTAAAAACCTGACCCGGTTGGTGGTCGACATTGAAGAGATTTCATCCGAATTATTCACCGGGAAAGTCTGCGTTCATTAATGTTGTCATTGGTTGTCGCTGTCGGGTTCCTTGCCAACCAACAGTAGTTGTTGACAACAATCTCTTCCTCGTCAACGTTGCTGCTGCTGCTGCTGGTGACGGACTCAACTTTTTTAGCGCTGAGCTCCGATTGGAAATATTTCGTCTGTCCCTTGAAGGAACAGTCGATGTCTGGACCTGAGAGGCTCGAAGGGTTCCAACAGATAAAGAAGCCATGACCACGAGGTACCAAAAAAGAATCCTGATAGGAAAAAGACAGAGAGTGGGACGTCCAAGATTCTGTCAGATGGGATGCGTTATGCGTGACGTCATCGAGAGCTGCTGCTGCTGCTGGTGGACTGAAGCAAAGGGCAGAGACCAATGGAGGAAAATCTGGAAAGAAGCCTTTTCTGGGCTGTGGAGCTACAGACCATGATGACTCAGCGGTCAAAATAGGAAAAGATCTGTAGATGAAGACATAACTGCGAGGTTCCAAAAAGAATCCTGAGATCTGAGTGACGTCATCGAGAGCTGCTGGTGGACCAAAGCAAAGGTCAGAGACCAACGGGAGGACAATCCCTGAAGGAATCGGAGTTCCGTTCAGTTGAGCTACAGACCATGATGACGACTCAACAGTCAGGGTAGGAGGAGAGATCTGGAGATGAAGACATAACTACGAGCTGCATATTATACAAGTAATAAAGGTTTCCAGATTGACAAAGGTGTTAAGAGAATGAAGGGGAATGTGGTACCAAAAAAAGAAATCCTAGATGGAAAAAGAAGAGTGGGACGCCTTAAACTCCGTTGAATTGACTGTGTTATCAATGGAATGGGCTATCAAGAGCTGGTGGACTAAAGCAAAGGACAATGGAGGAAAATCCAGAATGGGAGCCGAGACCTGTTCTGGGCTGATGAGCTACAGACCATGATGACTCAGCGGTCAAAATAGGAAAAGATCTGTAGATGAAGACATACCAAAAACAATCCTGAGATCTGAGTGACGTCATCGAGAGCTGCTGCTGGACCAAAGCAAAGGTCAGAGACCAACGGGAGGACAATCCCTGAAGGAATCGGAGTTCCGTTCAGATGAGTGAGCTACAGATGACGCTGACTCAACAGTCAAAGGAGGAGAGATCTGGAGATGAAGATATAACTAGGAGATGCTTATTATACAAGTAATAAAGGTTTCCAGGTACCAAAACGAACCCCTGATTGGAAAAAGAAGATTGGAACGTCCTCCATTACGTTGGCTGGACTGGGTATCAAGACCTTTCAGGGCTGTATGATGATGACAGATGATGATGATGACTCAACAGACAAAGTAGGAAAGATCCGTAGATGAAGCCATGACCACGAGGTACCAAAAAAGAATCCTGATGGGAAAAGACAGAGTGGGACGTCCAAGATTCTGTCAGATGGGCTGCGTTATGCGTGACGTCATCGAGAGCTGCTGCTGCTGCTGGTGGACTGAAGCAAAGGGCAGAGACCAATGGAGGAAAATCTGGAAAGAAGCCTTTTCTGGGCTGTGGAGCTACAGATGAACACGACGACGATGGTGACTCAACACTCCAACATTGTCTCGTTTCGGAAATTAATTGAAGATGCGCAACGTTATAGGGGGGACGAAGGTGATTGTAGGAAAATGAGAAGAAGATTTTTTTCCTTCTGTGTAAAACGTAAGTTTTTGGAAAGAGTTTTCCGCTGAGAATTCCATTTACGAATGAAGTGTGTGACTATAAAAAAGGGGTAAAAAATGTAATCGTTGTGTACGAGAAAATCCCACGTGTATATAAAAATGTGACAAGAATGGTACAGTTGTTGTACGCAAGGCCTTCCAGGACCATCACAAAACTTAAAAGGTTGAAATAACCTTTGTATTTTACGAAAAAGCACCTACAAAAAAAAGAATAAATAACGAAAAAAATATGGTAAGTAATTGGTAGAACCATTATAAAACTTAAAAGGTTGAAACAACGTTTCTAATTTACGAAAAAGCCCCTACAAAAAAGAATAAATAAAGAAAAGAATAAGGTAAGTAATTGGTGTAGTGAGGAGAGAAGAGGGGAAGTTACACAACCTTTAATCCTGGATGTTAAGACTGCGGCTTCCCTTATCACGTCGTTGCCTCAGATGTCCCGTGGCGCTTTTCATCTTCTTCCACTCCCGGGTTACGTAAGGACACGACGAGGAGACATCAGCAAAGGAGAGAGTGAGTGAGAGTGAGAGAAGGAGAGGAGAGACGGAGTGATTTGCGACCACAGAGCTACTTCAACGCCACCCACAAACAATTGTACAAGGCTCTAAAATCTGCCGCGGCGGTGACATTAAATGCGGGGGGCCGTAGATAATTTTTTTTAGCTTCTCATCTCGTCCCGACAGACAGACAGGCAGGTGGAAAGATTCGCTGAAGGAAGCACAGAGAGAGAGAGAGACTCTAAGATAGACCCTTGAGGACCGCCACGGCCGCGCGCTTCGTCCACTGACGAGAAGCGAACCCTGGGCTTCGCTCCTCAGTATTTCCATTTTAAAAGCTCTAAGGAAGAATAGGGGAAATAGAGAACAATTTTTTAAGGACTTTGATGGGATAGATTAATGGGTCGCGTTTTGAGACATGAGGGGTTTTAGTATTAGAGGGAAGTGAAGAGAAGGGGATGGAATATGCTAAGCAGGTTAGGGAGGGTGTGGTATTCAGTCCTAAGACTGGTCTGATGCAACCCTCCATGATAACCAATCTTGCGCAAGCCTTTTCATTTCATTATAACTAGAACAACACACATCCTCCCTAATCTGCTTAGCGTATTCCATCCTTTTTCCCCCTCTCTCTATCTTCTGTTCTTACCTCCCACACACACACTTCCCTCTAATGCTAATTTTACAAGACCATCGTGTCTTTAAAACGTGGCCTATTAATCTACCCCTTCCTCCATATTTTTCGCTTTTCCACTTTTCTATTTTTTAACTTCCTCGTTTGTGATTCTATTCACCCATCTCATTCTTTAGCATTAGACGGAAGTTAACAGAAGAGGGAGGACGAGGATGGAATATGGTAAGCGAGGTTCGGAAGATGTGGTAGGTTCGTAGAAAATTGGAAAGGATTTCGGATAGGATAGGTTAGGTTAGGTTAGCATGGATCAGACAGGCTTCAGGTCCGTTAAACCCACAACGGATGAAGTACGAATTTACTGGAAATCAAACGACATTTAATAATTGGCACGTATTTGGTTGTGTAGGAATTACGTGTAGGAAACCTGAATTCTTAAATACTGCCCCCAGATCTGAGGACCTACAGTGGTGGCTGAGGGGCATAGAGAGCCGGACTGCAGAAAAGTAGACTCGGGTTCGAGTCCCACCCGACGCGACCATTTTATTTACATTGTTTGCTCTTAACTTTGTAGTATTTTCTTGTTTCGAGACTGTTCTGCTTCTTGTGGTGGTGATTCATGATGACCCTTACATTCATCGGGTAAAGCAAAAATAATTTAGTTTTTGTTATTTGCGTACAGCAGCAGCAGGAGGACGGAAAACGAGAATGGTTTGGTGAGTGAGGCCGAGTAGGCGGGAAACGTCACCGTCTACAACATTGTTGATTGCCTGGAGTGGATTCATTGTAGATTCAACAGTTGGTTCTGGGAGCTCTCCTGAGAAGGTCGCGGGGCGAGAGAGAGAGAGAGAGAGAGAGCAGTGGCTGAGGAAACTATATGCAGAAAAGTTAATTTCGCCATTGTTTCGAGAAAGAAGATTTTGTTTTGTAGTAAGGAAAACAAAAAGAGGACATTTTGATAGAGATTTAAGCTGAAGAAGAAGAAGAGGCGCTGCTAGAGGATCTAGACGTCGTGTTTCAAGGGAAGGAACATCCTGTGGCACGGCAAACCAGGAACAACGACGACGTCACCACCAGGCCATTGTTATAACATCTGGTAACGGCGCCATTTTAACCCGTCTTTTCCACTTAAACAAATTCTCGTTTAATTCGCGATATTTTTAATACAATTATATATCGTTGTTCGTCACCCGCGTTGTCCCCCCCTGGGGATCAGCAGCCGCCATTATTTAGAAGCTGCGTAGATTATTCTTTTTTTTGCTGCTTTACCGACCGACTGAGCCAATTTTTTTTGATTTTAAATTTTACTCGTAAATTTATATATTTTCACTAAAAATTTTAATTTGAGTTAGATTTCTTCTGGAAAATTTGATAACGTAATATTATAATTAAATGGAATATTCAAATTAAATACATTATTATTATTTAACAATTTGATTGTACAAAAAATAATTTTTGTTGGTGTAAGCAAACGAAAATACACCACCACACATCTAACAAAGAAATCTTCACTACAAAAAAAAAGAAAACCCTTTGGGTTCTTTATCATTTGCAATTCAACCCAATGACCAAGTACTTACTGCTAATAATTTTTTCAATCTGCACCGACATAAAATTCCTCAATTGGATTCTAGGTTCTTTATTAATATATAAAAAAAACCTAATGTATGTATGTATAAATGGGACAAGTCGGGGTAAGTCTTACGCAGTGTGTTATTGCGTGTCACGATCCCTGTGACGTCACGGAGTTGCGCGAGGGGAATCAGAGTCGTGGCTGATGTTTTCCGGACGTCGAGTAGGTTAGGTTATGAGAGACGAGTAGTTGTGTGGGCTGCCGCCGGGGCGGAGCCACTGTCTGCTACTCCTCTGGTAGCAAGCAGCAGCAGCGCGCTCAGTGTTCCTCCGCCGCTCCTTGACGCCGGACCCTTTCCAGTGCGTCGTCGTGATCGTTCGCTCTTTCGCTCCCTCCCTCAGTGGTGGTGCTTTTCCTCCCTCCCTCCCTGCCTCCCCCCGAAACACGCTCGTCAACCCCCCCGCTCAGTGCATGCTGTGGATTACCGTCGTCACCGTCGTCGTCTCGTCTCGCAGCTGCTCCGCTCTCAGGTGAGTCCCGCTTCTCTCATACCTTCGCTCGCCGCCGCGGCCGAGCGTCAGCGCGTCACCATATTGGAGGGCGCCATCTTGTCTCAATTGTTTACCTAGGTGATAACTCAGCGGGGTCCTTCCTTCCTCTTCCACCTGTAACCCACGTGTCACCGTGTGTGTGTGTGTGTGTACCCTCTCTCTCGCCCGTCACGTCAGGTGTCTCCCTCTCCTTCTCTCCTCTCTCTCTCTCTCTTCGACCCCGGACTCTCGGTAATTACCGCGCTCACGAATACTAATTACTCCGTGGAAATAAAAATAATAATAATAAGAGCAATCTGCAGCATAGTGAACGTCTTGGAACTGTGTCCGTGTGAATAGAAGTGTTTTGTAGAGGAAAGAGTGGAGAAACTTCCCTCGGCTGGCGGTCCTCAAGGGTCTGTCTTGGGACCCCCATCCTTTTCCCACAGCTACCGCCGTAAATATTCCTGCTGCCCCCCCGTTCCTCATGGAGGACGTAACACTTATTACACTCTTATTGAAAGAGTTTATCAGAGAAAATTGCACCTAAAGGTACTATAAACACGAACCAAGGCCGTGAAACTAAAGGAGACGGTTAAAACAAAATTAAATATGTGTGTGGACTATAAGACCTTATTAAGGTTTTTCCCCCCGGGGAAATTTTCTGAATGACGAGTTGGTGGGTTGCAACCTTGCGTAAACAGACCTTTTCGGATGAAAAAACTCATGCATCTTAATCAAGCAAAATTATTCTACTTGACCCGGGGCCAATAATAGAAATTTTTAGAAATTAACTTTTCCGATGTAAAACTCGTTCATCTTAATCAAGCAAAATAATAGAAACCTCTTGGAAAATAAATTTTTTTCCTGCCCCGCGACAAGAAAACCGTGTTTGTAGAGGAAAGAGTGGAGAAACCTCCCTCGGCTGGCGGTCCTCAAGGGTCTGTCTCGGGACCTCCCTTTTCCCAGCTACCGCCGTAAATATTCCTGCTGCCCCCCCGTTCCTCATGGAGGACGTAACACTTATTACACTCTTATTGAATCATTCCAGGAAAGAGTTTATCAGAGAAAATTGTTGCACCTAAAAGGTACTATAAACACGAACCAAGGCCGTGAAACTAAAGGAGACGTTTAAAACAAAATAAATATAAGACCTTATTGAAGGTTTTTCCCTCCCCCCGGGGGTAATTTATCGAATGACGAGTTGGTGTTTTGCGACCCCTGCGTCACATTAGACATTAAAAGCAGACGTTTTCGATGCATCTTAATCAAGTAAAATCATTCTACTTGACCCGGGGCCAATAATAGAAATTTTTAGAAATTAACTTTCCCGATGTAAAACTCGTTCATCTTAATCGAGCAAAGTGATAGAAACCTCTTGGAAAAAATTATTTTCTTCCTGCCCCGCGACAAGAAAACCGTGTTTGTGGAGGAGAGTGTGGAGAAAAAAAAACCGTCCCTCAAGGGTCTATCTCAGGACCCCGCATTTTCCAGGCCACTGCTGCCCCGTAAATATTCCTATCCTCATTCCTCATAGAAGACGGACGAGTTCCTTCTCTCTTGTTCAATCATTCCGTAAAGAGTTTAACAGAGAAAAAATTACATCTAATGAAACTGAAAATATGAAACCAAAGTCGTGAAACTGAATTATACTATTTAAAACAAAATATTTATATTGACTATAAAACCTCATTGAGGTGCTTTCCCCCTCCCCGGGGAAATTTTTTTTGCAATAAAGATTTCGCTTGGGTTACGACCCCGGGTCAGTTTTAGAATTTAAAACCGACGTTTCAGACGAAAAAATCGTTCATCTTCATCAAGTAAAATAATAATTTTACTTGATAAAAAGGAACGATATTTTCATCGAAAACTTTTGGTAATTTTTCTCCCCCCGGGACAAGAAAACCGTGTGAATAGACTTGTGGAGGAGAGTAGGGAAAAAAAATACCCCTTCGGCGGACCTCAAGGGTCTGTCTTTGGACCACTTTTCCAGCTACTGCCGTAAATATTCCCTGCTCCGTTTCCTCATGGAAGACGTAACATTACGCATACTTTCCTCTTATTGAATCATTCCGTGAAGAGTTTAACAGAGAAAATTACATCTAATGAAACTAAAAATACGAACCCAAGTCGAGAAACTTAAGGAGACGGTTAAAGCAAAATAACTATATTGACTGTAAGACCTTGTTGAGGGTTTTCCCCGGTGAATATTTTTGGAATAAATAGTTTTCAGGTTACAACCCCGGGTCAATTAAATAATTTAAAACAGTCGTTTCGATGAAAAATTTGTTCATCTTAATGAAATAAAATTATTTTACTAAATTTTCAATGAAAAACTGCTTCATCTTAGTCAAGTAAAATAATTTTACTCGACCCGGGTCAATATTAGAATTTGAAACCTAAATTTAGATGAAAAACTCATTCATTTTAATCAAGTAAAATAATTTTACTCGACCCGGGGTCAATATTAGAATTTGAAACCAAAATTTAGATGAAAAACTCATTCATTTTAATCAAGTAAAATAATTTTACTCGACCCGGGGTCAATATTAGAATTTGAAACCTAAATTTCAATGAAAAACTCCTTCATTTTAATCAAGTAAAATAATTTTACTCGACCCGGGGTCAATATTAGAATTTGAAACCTAAATTTAGATAATAACTCGTTCATTTTAATCAAGTAAAAATAATTTTACTTGAACCGGGGTCTTTATTTCCCTAATAATAATAATAATAATAATAACTCTGGTCGTTAATAGACTTTGACCTCCTTCGCAACCAATTTGGAATATTTTCATCGTTTTAACCCCTTTTGTAACTGAATCGTTTTTAGCCTGGGAAAAAGAAGAATATATATACATATATTCTGTGCATAACTGCCTGACACACACACACATATATATATATTCCGTATTAGTTTGAGAAATTAAAAACAACAACGTTTCGACACGTATTTCCACCTTCTTCAGAGATTCCCCCCTTCCCTAAGTATCACTTAACGTAAAAATATTTGAACATAAATTATTTGATTCTTAATTTTGCTGTGCTTTTTTTTGTACATCCCCATGGGGTTATTTAAGTCAGTTACGCGAGGTAAGATTCAAAACTCCATTAATAAATTATAATAATTATTAATTTCGTTTATAAAATCATTCGCAGGAGCTTTCGGTCAATAATTTTTATTAATTTGTCAACGTTAAAGCTTTATTTTGTAATAAAATCAAATTCAATATATATATTAAATCAATTAACGTCTATTTTTACAGATTTTATAAATAGTAAATCAATTGACTCCTATTACTTTCAAATTCAATAGTTATTAATCCAATTAAAGACTATTTTTCCAAATTAAATAAATAGTAAATCCATTAACGTCTATTTTTCCAAATTAAATAAATAGTAAATCCATTAACGTCTATTTTTCCAAATTAAATAAATAATAAATCAATTAACGCATATTTTCTCAAATTCTATGAATGGTAAATCAATTAAAGCTTGTTTTCCAAATTATATAAATATTAAATGAATTAACTCCTATTTCTTAAATTCAATAATTAGTAAATCAATTAATTCCTATATTTTTTAAATTTTTTAAATAGTAAATCAATTAATTCCAATTTTTTGAAATTCTATAAATAGTTTAGTTTCTATAAATTGTCTAATTTCTAGAAATAGTCTAATTTCTATAAATAGTCTAATTTCTATAAATAGTCTAATTTCTATAAATAGTCTAATTTCTATAAATAGTCTAATTTCTATAAATAGTCTAATTTCTATAAATAGTCTAATTTCTATAAATAGTCTAATTTCTATAAATAGTCTAATTTCTATAAATAGTCTAATTTCTATAAATAGTCTAATTTCTATAAATAGTCTAATTCCTATAAATAGCCTAATTTCTATAAATAGTCTAATAATTTTTTTCCACCCAAAAAAATTAAATCAATTACAGACAAAGTCTTTGTTTACTTAAACACGACGTTTCGTCACCACATTTTGGAGCTCCTCAGGTACTTCGTTAAAATGTGTGTGCTTTTTTTTAAAAAAATAATAACTATGATTAAAAAGGGAAAGCTTAAACTTTTGCTGCCTCCAAAGGTGGTGCCATCAGCCGAAATGTGAGGATGAGGAAGTCCCAAAATATGCCGACGAAACGTCGGATCAATTAAATAAAAAATTATTTATATATATTTGTACATATTATTGATAAAGTTACGATAGTGTTAGGTTTTCGAACCGACATTTTGACTAAAATTTTGATTGTGAGGGTTTATATTTTTTTTTGTAAAATTATTTTTCAATATTAGAATCAAAGTTTTGTGTGTGTTTCTTTTTGACGCGAGTTTGCTTTTATACGAGAGTAGTGGGTTAGGGTGATGATCATCAGGGTGAAGGAAGGAAGGATGAGGTCAATCGGAAGTTTTCTTTTGAGGCTAGGGGAGGAGCGTGTGGAGGAGGAGGTATGTGGAGGAGGATTGTCATGGATTTGGGTGGGGGTTGAGTTGCGCGCTTTTGATTAGGTTTTGTTATGGATTTGGAGATTACTACTGAGTAAAATAATAGTAAAATTATTGTCAAAAATATACGTTAATTGATTTAACAGTCAATAATTATGTTTAGAAATGTTTTCAAAGGAGCTTTCGGTCAAAAAAATAATAATTTCTCCCATATTCATCAACTGCGGCAATTATTTGTCAATGTTGACAGTTACGTTTTTAATAAATTGAATGGAGTCTGAAATAATCGAAGTGATATCTGTTTTAATGTCCGCGGGTTTCTGTAATGGTCAGAGCGTCATATATATATGTAGCAATGGTGAGAGCCGGCGTTGGAGCACCTCAGGGGTCCATCTCGGGGCCGCAAGTAGAGCGTGCACCAGGCGATATTGATTGCTCCTTGGACCGTGACACAAGTCAACATGGCGGACTTAGAGTCTCAACACTAATACAACTCCACTCCTTCTTTCAAATCTCCCTTCCCGTGCTACTAAAGGGGAGTCGAATCTCCGTTACCCTGAAATAACATAGGAAGAAATTTTACACACAATCCGGAATGTAAAATACGGAATTTAACAACAACAACAAGAGAAATCCCCTCCTGCCTCTGTGTGTTTTTTATTTATTATTATTTTAAAAACTTTTATCGTACAGATTATTATTAGTTAGGACGATAACGATACAGTATATATACAATATTAAAAAGGGTATATAATTAACATGATAACGTGAAGATAGGTTAATTCATTTAATTAACCTACTTTAGGAGAATTGGTTATGTTTATTTATTTTTTTGCGAGTACCTGAGGAGGGGCATACGACTTACTTAGGTGAGTGGGTGAGGATTGACAGGAGGATTAATGAGGATGTGACATGATGATGGTAGAGTAGTGGGTTAGGGTGATGATCATCAGGGGGAAGGAAGGAAGGATGAGGTCAATCGGAAGTTTTCTTTTGAGGCTAGAGGAGGAGCGTGTGGAGGAGGTATGTGGAGGAGGATTGTCATGGATTTGGGTGGTTGAGTGCGCGCTTTTGATTAGGTTTTGTTATGGATTTGGAGATTACTACTGAGTTTACATTGGGGAATTTTGATGTTTTTTTACGGATGATGACGGAATTTCTTAGGTACCAGCCAGGGAGAGTTTGTGATGGTGCGTAGTAGTATTGTGTTTTGTTTGGTTTGAATGGGTTTTGGCATAGGACCAGGTGGGTTGTATAATGGAGGAGAGGTATAATATGAGGCGTTTTGTGCTGCTGCTGGTGGAGACAGGGGATGGATTTTCTGTTTAGGAGGAGGAGTGGGGGACATATATAGAGTTCTGAATTTTTTTGGTTTTATTTTGGAGAGGAGAAAATTAATGTGAGGTTTTCCAGGGGATAGTTTTGAGTCAAACATGATTCCGAAGGTACGTGGGTGGTTTACCACGTTTTTGTAGGGATTAATGAATTGTTTAAGGTAGCCAAGGGTTGGCTTAGGCCCCCGGGCTATAGTTTAAGGATCCTACCCGGTTTTTTTTTACCTAAAGGGACGCTGAGAAAACCTGCATCAGGAAAGGAATTGAGGAGGGGAAGGTAGAGTAATGTAGCCAAGGGTTGTCTAGGCCCCCGAGCTATAGTTTAAGGGGTTCTAACCGCGTGGTGGTGTTGAAACTAAAGACGGAATGAGGCATCCCCGAAGGAGAAATACCCTGCGAGAGAGAAAAAAACTCCCAAATGACGTCGGTGGTTTGCCATAAAAAATGTAATTTACATTTCTTAGTCTGTGAACCGCCGCGGCTGGTGTCGAGCGTAGCGACTAGTGAGCTGTGATGACGATGACGATGACGTAGCAGTGATGACGTAACGGAAGCTCCTGACTGACTGACTGAGTGATGGCCGCTTGTCGTGTCGTGTAGCTTCTATTAATTTGCAGTTGACAGAGGAGCGAGTGAATGTAATGTCTGCCCATATATATATATATACTCGTCCACGTGCCTTGGGTTAGGTTATGCGTGCTTGTGAAACTGACCCCCGGTCCTTCAAAAATAAATTGGCCAGAGGGGTGGGGAGAAGCTTTCCCACTCTCCTGTTGGACTTGATAAAAGACATCCTCAGAAATATTCTTGTTGCGGTATTCAGTCCTAAGACTCGTCTGATGCAACCCTCCGTGCGCAAGCATTTTCATTTCCTCACATTTCCTACCACACATCGAAAAAATATCCTCTCTAATGTTCTTAGCGTATTCCAACCTTGGCCTCCCCCCTCCCTCTTCTGTTCTTAACCGCTCGCACACACACTCCCCTCTAATGATTATTTTACAAGACCCTCCCGCGTGTCTTAAAACCGTGGCCTATTATTAATCTATCCCTTCTCTTCCATATAGTTCTCTAAGATCTTCCTGGTTAGTTACCCTATCCACCTCATCATCTCATTCTTCTACAGCACCACATTTGTTGGAAGGCTTCTGTTCTTTTCCTGTTCCGCAACTCCTATCGTCCACGTTTTTCGCCACACTGCTTAGCAACGATTAACACTTATGTTAGCCGTTACTAAATTCCTCTTCCTTGCTATCCTGTTGCTATCCTACTCTACTAGCACAATATTCCTTAACGTCCTTCAAAATTTCCCTTTCCCAATTCTATCAGCCTTTTTTATTTCACTGTTTCCCGTACTACACTCCATCACCTTGGGTTTCCCCTCTCTATTAATGCTCATATTGAACTCTTTCTGCAGTACCTCGTTCATGCCATTTACTATGCTGTCCAAGTGTCTTTCGTAGGAGGTTTTTTTTTATTCCTTCTCCTTGCAGTACGATTCCCCTTTCCATATTCCGTTTCAACAACTTTCTTCCTCATCGAATGTTCTGTATATAAGTTAAACAGCGCGGACATCCTTTTCTTTACTCCTTTCTTAATTACGGCTTTCCTTTTCTTCACCTTCGTCTTCCACAGTCGTCGTCGTAGCTGTTGCTGTTGTTGTTGTTATTGCAGCAGCAGATGATGATGATCTTGACGCAGAGTTTCGCCCCAAATACCAGTGGACGGACGGACGGAAAGTGCGATGAACTCTTGGTGTGTAGAACTCATTTCACTCGTGGCCTGCAGCCTCGCTGGAACCACTCAAGTAGATGAAAGGAGAGGGGGAAGGGAGGAGGAAGGGGAAACCGCAAAACCGAAACCGCGAGCCAGAAACCATTCTCTACAAATAAAACGAATAGAACACGGGAGAGAGAGAGCGACGAATGACGTGGAATGAACTCGCAGCTTACACTTATTAAAAAAAATAATTTCTGATAATTGCCAACTTTGGAACATATTATATATAGCATGTAGTATAATTTACGTAACTGTGGGACATGATTGTATCCAACCGCCGAAAAAGGGAATAAACAGACCTTTCTGGATCTTATGAAGGAGGAAAAAAACTGGGTAATTAAAAACTAGCTGGATTTTTTTCCTTGCCAATCAACATTCTTTTTCATCATCATCATCTCTGACTTGTATAGCGTCTCTGACTACCACGATTACAAACATACAATACGTTGTTCTTGTTGTTGTTTGTTTGTAGTTGTTGTTGTGGTGGTATTATTCACTTCCCAAGACGTGCTGCGGTGCAACATCTCCATGCTTAACCTGTCCTGCGCAAGCCTTTTACTTCTACACAGCCACCACATCCCCCAACGTAGTAAAAATATTTTAACATAAATTATTAAATTTCTCTGCGTACGTATTACATCCTCATGGGATTATTTAAGACAGTCACACACGATAAGATTCCAAAAACCCCCATTATTAAATAAATAAATAAATAATTATTAATTAAGTATCACCCAACGTAATAAAAATATTTTAACATAAATTATTAAATTATTTAATTTCTCTGCGTACGTATTACATCCTCATGGGATTATTTAAGACAGTCACACACGATAAGATTCAAAAAAACCCCATTAATAAATAAATAAATAATTATTAATTAAGTATCACCCAACGTAATAAAAATATTTTAACATAAATTATTAAATTATTAAATTTCTCTGCGTACGTATTACATCCTCATGGGATTATTTAAGACAGTCACACACGATAAGATTCCAAAAAACCCCCATTAATAAATAAATAAATAATTATTAATTAAGTATCACCCAACGTAATAAAAATATTTTAACATAAATTATTTAAATTTCTCTGCGTACGTATTACATCCTCATGGGATTATTTAAGACAGTCACACACGATAAGATTCAAAAAACCCCCATTAATAAATAAATAAATAAATAATTATTAATTAAGTATCACCCAACAGAGTAAAAATATTTTAACATAAATTATTTAAATTTCTCTGCGTACGTATTACATCCTCATGGGATTATTTAAGACAGTCACACACGATAAGATTAAAAAAAAAACCATTAATAAATAAATAAATAAATAAATAATTATTAATTTCCTTTATAAAATCGTTCTAAGGAGCTTTCGCTCAATAATTGTAAATTGATTTGTCGACATTAAACCTTTCTTTTGCAATAAACTCTCAAAAATTTCAGTAAGTGGTAAATCAACTAACTAACTAACGCCTATTTTGCTTTTTTTTTTCCAAACTCGACACACAAAAAAGTAATAAGCTGCACCTTGACCTGAAATAATAATTTTTTTATTTATATATATAAAAATAAAAGAATATATTATTATTATTATTAAATATCCTGATAACGGAAGTAAACCACACTATGAATGCCGGGAGACGCAGCATTCCCTTCTCCGTGTCTCCGCCAGTTTTGGATAACCTTTTTTTATGTGGCCTAGTGATATTATCCTTCCCTTGCCTCCACGCTGCTGCTGTAGATAAATTTTCCCTCCCTCGTCGTCGTCGTGGCCGCCCTGGATCCGGGGGCGGGCGGGGGGCAGAGATAATGAGGGTGGTGGAAGATATGTACGAGCAGAGATGATGTTATCGCGATCGGCGCAAGTTACCGCCGCGCGAGAGAGATTAAGGGGTTTTATTTTCGCGCGGTGGGAGTTTATGGTTCCACTTTTCCAGAGCAACCGCGCGCGACCTACATTCATTTCCCCCCCCCTCTACGTTCACACACACACACTCGCTCTCATATCGTCCTTACACACACATACGCCATCTGCCTCACAGTCAGTCCTGCATTCCCCTTGACCGTCCTTCTTCTTTTTTTCAATTTGAGTTACCGTGATCACGCCCCGCCATCTTAACCTGTGACGACATACAATAAATACTTTTCTTTCCCTCCCCTCCCTTCCTCCCTCCCCTCCCTCCCCTCCCGCACTGACCTACGAAAACCATCACATGACAACGACGGGAAATTTGCTGCCCTTTCGATAATCGTCTTTCAGGTCGCTGAGTCGACAAGAACATCGATTCCGTCGAACATGACAACGACAATTGAAACCTTTCGTCAGACCAAAAAAAAAAGTAGACGAATCCTTTTTCCGAAAAACTCTCCAGAGGAATTGTTAACGAGAATATCTCTGGAGGCAGTTAGTTCAGCAAAGGCAGGATTTCCAGGATCGATATTAATCGTTCTTTACGAGATTACCTCAAGGTACAATTCCAGACTTCCCCCACTTTTGCGGCCTTCCCCCGTCTAGTTATTTTCCTAATACTGTATTTGTGTGTCACTGAAATATGAAATTAGTCCTCGGGATTTACTTTATGTAACCGACGGCGCTGCAGTAGCCCCGGGAAGGTCTTTGGTGTCCCTCAAGGTACCATTACATTCTTTCCCGAGTTTTTCGGCCTCCTCACAACACTCGCTTATTTACCGCAAAAATATACTGGTGCTTTACTTTATGTTAGAATTGTATATTGGGCAGCGACGGCGCTGCAGTAGCCCAGGGAAGGTCTTTGGCGTCCCTCAAGGTACCAAAACATTCTTCCCTAATTTTGCCGCCTTCTCTAACCGCCCCTCCCCCCACTTAGTATTTATATTTTACCGAAAATTGCACTCGCGCTTTACTTCATCTTAGAATTCTATATTGGGCAGCGACGGCGCTGCAGTAGCCCCGGGAAGGTTTTTGGCGTCCCTCAAGGTACAATTCCAGACTTCCCCCACTTTTGCGGCCTTCCCCCGTCTAGTTATTTTCCTAATACTGTATTTGTGTGTCACAGAAAAATGTAAGTAGTCTTCGGGATTCACTTTATGTAACCGACGGCGCTGCAGTAGCCCCGGGAAGGTTTTTGGCGTCCCTCAAGGTACAATTCCAGACTTCCCCCACTTTTGCGGCCTTCCCCCGTCTAGTTATTTTCCTAATACTGTATTTATGTGTCACAGAAGAATGTAATTAGTCCTCGGGCTTTACTTTATGTAACCGACGGCGCTGCAGTAGCCCCGGGAAGGTTTTTGGCGTCCCTCAAGGTACCATTACATTCTTTCCCGAGTTTTTCGGCCTCCTCACAACACTCGCTTATTTACCGCAAAAATATACTGGTGCTTTACTTTATGTTAGAATTGTATATTGGGTAGCAGCGGCGCTGCAGTAGCCCCGGGAAGGTCTTTGGCGTCCCTCAAGGCACCCTTTTGCCGCCTTCCCCCGTCCAGTTATTTTCCTAATACTGTATTTGTGTGTCACAGAAAAATGTAATTAGTCCTCGGGCTTTACTTTATGTAACCGACGAACGCTGCAGTAGCCCCGTGGTGTCCCTCAAGGTACCATTCCATTCCTCACCGCATAATCCTTACGTAGTCCTTTTGCAAGTCCTGTGTGTCGCTCTCTGAAGGTGGGAGAGAGAGAGATGGATGGGGTTAAATTAATCTTAGAATTGTAGACAGGGAGGGAGAGGCAACATCGGCCATTAAGATGAAGAGGCGATACGCGGCGGCGGCAGGCAACTAACTGGTCCAGTTATGGAGGGGGCTGAAGGTTAAGACCGTGCTGTCCCGTCCGCATCCCTCGACCAGACTGTCTCTGAGACGTCACTGTTCTCAGCAGGGAGGGTTTTCGCTACAACACGTGGCAGCCTGTGTTTGTGGTGTTTTATCCCCTCTCTTCCCTCCCCTCCTCCTCTCCCTCTGTCTTTGTGCCAAGGTTGTCTGCCTGCCTGCCTGCAGTGTGATAGTCCTCCTCAGATAAGAGGATTTTCCCTTCCTTGCATAGCTACCGTTTCCCAGGCTGGAGAAACCGAATATTACTCACTCTTCCTTCCTTCCTTCCTTCCTTCCTTCCTTCCTTCAATGGACTCAATTCTATTGTAATCCCAATAAATGTGCATCCAGATTAACAGACAACTACACTTAAGTGATGTACATTTAAATATAAATAATTCTTTATAATTATATATTTTTTTTTCGAAAAGAATACTCCAGCTGAAATGTGTTTTCATGATAATAATTTATGTTGTTACTTGTAAAAAAAACCATTTTTATGTACATCTGAACCTTGTAGACGTCCGAAAAAACGGATCGAAACGTCGTTACACTCTTAATTAAAAAATTAGGCCGTAGGAATAAAAATAACTATAGGTAAGACGTGGCGTTTCATTCTCCTGGAACCATTTCAAGTGCTTGTATAATTTAAAAAAATATTTATCTAATATCAAATTAACCTTCGAATTACCACAACATTTTTTTTAATTCATCGGAAGGTAAATTTTAATCATGGTTTTTACTACCAAAAAAATTATTATTTAAATGTAATAAAAGACTTTTCCGTTGAAAAATAAATTATCCAGTTTCTTTATTTAATTTCTTTAAAAACAATTTAATTATTTTGAAGTATGAAGTCAAACATTAATTTAGTTAAAAGAAAATTTGAAGTGCACAAAGTATTTAAATCTATAAATAAATTTTACGAGCGTCCATTATTTAATTTAAGAGGAGGAAAAAAAATTTAAGAAAACTGGAAAATTGCATTAACTATTATTGAAATATTACTACACGAAATGAAATAAGGTTAACGACCTGGGGGACTATATTTTTCTAAAACATTTTTAAAAAATTTTCCAGGACCTCTTCACGTGTTACACAAAATGTTTTTATAGTAATAGTGTTTTTGGTCGCTTTTTTATTGATGTCATTTAATTATTTGAATATCAGGTCGGTTATTTTTCCCGACATTTTGTCTGTACCGCGGATTGATAAATTAATCCAGAAAGAGGTTTATATTTTTTGTTTTTATTAATATTATTTTCCGGTATGTTTAGGGTACTTGATGGAAAACGTCTGTCGTCATATTTTCTATGGGGGTCCCCTTTTCTCCTTTTCTCGTCATTGCAGAGAAGAATTCACATCCATTACTTGTGCAGATGAAAAAAATATATATTATTTCGCCCCTTGATGCTATACGGATTTTATTTTCACTTCCTACTGCCCTTTTGAATCTTTTTTCTCTCTCGTTCCAGTCACTTCGCGTCTATGTTAAATTACTTTTCTCTCTAAAAAAAGAAGAGTATACCTACAATAAGAATAAACTATCGGACTGTGTGTCTAGGTGTGTGAATTCTCCTCAGCCTCTTAATAACCGTTACGTAATGGCGTCGTAATGCTCCTTAAGGAGGGCCTCATTACGTCGTCAGGAGATAAACGCGAGTTCGATCCAACAGGAGACGGGAAAGAGATCCTCGCAAGGTTCACCAGAGAGAGAGAGAGAGAGAGAGAGAGAGAGAGAAGTCACTCACAACCCTCCGGCGGTCAAGCGTACTTGCCTCAACTTGAGAAAAAAAAATGGCGGACGTTGAAGAAGAGTCAAAGTTGTCAAAGGAGAAGGAATTGAGACATTAATGGCGATATTTGTATTTTTATCAGTCAGGAGGAGGATTGGACGATGAGTTTATATGGCGTGGAAACCATCTTGGAAACCTCATCCACCCTCTCTGTCTCTCCCCTTCACACCCCCCTCTCCCACGAACTAAAGTAACCGTTTCCGACGAAACGTTTTAACGCGGCGGAATTTATTTTACCTCTTTAATTCGGCAAATCCTGACCCCTAATTACTGTCTGAGGATCAATGTTTGAGGTGAAAGGAACGTGCTACGCAGAATAAAACCGAGGAGGATTCCCTTATCCCCCGCCCCTCCCCTTTCTCGTAAAAGTGGTAGTAGTAGTAATAGTATTGTGTGTGTGTGTGTGGAGGGAAATGTGGCAACGCTGCAAAGTAAAGTAGAACGAGATTTCCCTGACAATAAGTAAGGGGGCTATAAAGATTAGTGAGGATGCCGTGGTGCAGAGCCTCTTCGCGTGGAACCTCTTCCTCCTCGATGACTCACCACTTACCACCCGCCTTATTATTATTATTATTATTGTCATCAATTAACTTTCATTTATAGTCGCGTAAAATTCGTGAGTTATTAAATCGGCGGCGACTTGCGCAAGAATTACCTTTTAAAAATTTTGAGCAAATTGATTAGCTTTACAGAGAATATAGGAAACAGAAGTTGGCAAATTTTCATTCCTAAACAGGATGGCCCGACAACTGAAATAAAGGACCTGTAGGGCGGTTTTAGAGGGGGAGGGAAAGTGACGTAGGATTACATTTGAAGTGTTAAACGGTGATGAAGTTAGGAAAATAGCTTTGATTGGTTCCTTGTTCCTCGCTGCTCTTGTTCCCGTTCCTACACAGCGTCGGGTACATGAGGCGCTTTCTTGGTATTGTGACTTATTACATCAATGTTGTTGTTTTGATCGTGACATTTTTTTTTGTTTTGTTTTGGGGGATTTCTTTTTTATATTCCGTGGTTAAAGGGATTTATAAAGATATCGGCGGCACTTTGCAGGGGGTTTAGTTCCTGCAGCTGCCCGTTGACGGTCTCGAATCCATGCCACAATCACCCTTCCTCCCATGTTTCTTAAGAAAACATTCTGGTCTGTAGTACGACGTCATGGTTCCTATTCCCCTTTTTCTCTAAGTGACGTAATGGCGGCGTTAATTTTTATGCATATTAAAATTGGAGAAACTTTATGAACTTGACTTTGGGAGAATTTGCAGTTGTATTTATGTTGAGAAATATATGCAGAAGCCGGCGACGTCAAACTTCACCCCCACCATAACTTTTAGAAATGGGGCCGGGCTAAGAATATATACATGTTTAAAAGAATAGAAGATGATGATTTATAAGGATCTCAAAGAGATCAGGGATACAGAGCTCATGTTGTCCTTTGCTCCCCGTATTTTTTTTTTACTTTTTAGGATTTTCCCTGCTTTGTCTCTACTGTTTTCCTTCGTTTCCCGCTTTTATAGTCGGACAGTCTCTTCGATACATATAATTGTTGTCTTCCACCTCCATCTAAGTATTGCGACCCACCTCAAAGCCTTGGTCGTTTTTTTCCTGCTACTACTCCACACACACACACTTTCACCTCTAATCGTAATTTAACGAGTTCACCTATTAGCGTCCTGCATAACGTTGTCCAACACCCCTGGTGATATGTGACTGTTTCGTCATTCGTCTGCAGTGCCAAGGGTTTCCATTCTTTTTTCTTTTCTTCTTCTGCTCTGTTTCTACAGCGCCCCTGATTTGAACATACAACTTCAGCTTCTTGGCCTGCGGACTTTTAATCAGATATTTATCTCTCTTCGTCGTTCGACCATCCGGTCGGTGTTGCCTGTCCTGTCCGGCCGAGCAGCGAGTGTCAAGGTCGCAGAGTGCACTCACTCCCCGGGTGCGTCTTCCTGAATAACTCCACAGCCTTTCACAATTTACGTCATTCAGGCGGTTCTCCGGCCGCTGGAGGAACGTTGCCCTCCGTGTCCCCGGGGACGCCTTTCGTCTGTTGTTGCTGGGTGGTTGAAAGATTGGTCGAACTACATCAAGGATCAGTAACCCTTCCTGTCATCCAGTAAAAATCGGTCTGTAAGCTCAGACTTTCTCCTGGTGACGTCACGAAATGTTTCCTCGTCACCTCTGCGGCGAATAAATTTGCTTGTCCCCCCTACCTTGCTCTACCTTCCGCAGCATCCCCCCCCTTTTTCAATTCCCTTCCTATGCTATTAAAGGGGAGTTGCCTGTTTCAGGATCACTCTCATGTAGCCTGTTAACCACCCCCCTGCCCCAAAAAAAATAAACTTTTCTACGCATGAGATACTAAAATAATTGTCCAGTATCTATCAGCCCACCTACCAGTCTTCTTCGGTATGGGTGTAATTTATGTTGTTACTAAAATCTTGTGGTATTCTTCCTCTTTCGTAGGTTTCGCAAAGATTTCTTTTTCCCTCAAGTGCCGACCCCCCCACAAAAAAAAATTCTCTTTTAAACAGCATGTGGAGCAGCTTCCTCACTTAGAAAAGAAAAAACCCTAATTTAAAACTTCTCGAACGAATTTTACGTTTAACATTGTAAATGATGTGTGGGGGGATATTAATTAATGAATTTAATAATTGAGTTTAAATATATATATATATATATATTTATTAATTGTAAACACAATAATTTTTAATATGGGTAGTGCGTAGATATATTAAGTTCAAAATAATTATTTAAAAAAATGGGATTTTATTTTAAAGATCTCAGGGTATTAATGGTTTGGGTGTTGACCCACCCACGTGTGTAGCAGATGATCTACTGTTCGTTGACGAACCTGAGTTGTCTTCATAGGATGCGTCTCGCTGTAATTTCCGTGTTGTGGAACTTGAAGCGGCCGGTAGACAATCGTACGAAGTCGTGCTGCCAAAGTAAGGAAACTCCGCTTTTTCCTCTTTCTTCCTGGACTGATCAAAGCATGGTCCACGTCTCCGCCGCTGCCACCTCACCACCAATCTCCTCTCTCGCCGTAACTTCTCTGCTGCCAATCTCCTTTCGCCACCACCACCTTCAAAAGTCTCCTCCACCACTCTTCTCCTTCAATCTCCTCTCACCATCCACTGCAAAAATCTCTCTAATCTCCCCCTAAAATTGTCTCCGCCAGCCTCTTTAATAAAGCCTTGTCCCCCCCACCCCCACTTATCCGACACCTATCACTAAGGTGGCAGGGGGGATGGATGATGGATATCCTCCAATCACATCCCTTGTTTCATTTGTGGGAACACACGCCACCCGGTCACCAAATTCCCAGGCAGATTAAGACATTCCGAAACCGACGGCGACGAGGAGGTTTGTGTCCGAGCTGCTTTATGGTCCAGGTGCGTGTCAGCCGCAGTCCTCTTTGTTATTATTCCGAGCCGCCAAGACGACGGCGGGTGGAAAAACCAACCCCTTCTTCCTTCCTTCCTGGACAAGCGACTTGCTCATGCCGGAATATTTTTGGTATTTAAGTTCCCGTAAATTATAATAAAAAAATTTGGACGCGGGTTCTCTACTGCGCTACAAACATTTAACATTACCACCACCTATTTTTTAGCGGCGCGACTCACGACGAATTACTTTTTTTTCTCCCCCTTCCCCTCGCGAAACCCGTTGTTACTTTGCCTGTCACTCACACATTTCCCCCTCCCTAATAATGAGGAGTGAGACGACAATGGCTCACGGGTCCTGTCTCTCTCTCTCTCCTGGTTGCTGTAATAGAGAGAGAGAGAGAAGAGGCTGCCGCTGTAATAGCAGTGGTCCTTAGCGAGGAGGTGCTATTCCGGCGGCGGCGGCGGCGGCCTTTGATGATGGCGGCCATGACGTGGCACGGGAGGAGGGATAAAGGGCAGCGATTCTCTGAAACCAACGTCGTCCTCAGACTCGAGTAAAAAGGAACCTCTCTATTCAATTAGGAGGGCACCTGTAATAAAAAAATATAATAACGGGGGGGTGGTGGTGAAGGGAGGGATGATGGGACCCCTTTATCCCGGGGAAACTCCCCCCCCACCTTCTCCAATAAATAACATCGTTATTCTTTCCCCTTAAATAAGGATATCACAGGCTTTCGCGCAAAAAAAGAGGGTTAATATAACTGTGAACGTTAGGAAATCAATTGCTAAAAATTGTTTGTATGGAGCGTGGTGGCGTTGTTTTCTATGGGTGCCGAAACGTGGACCGACGGTAAGATAGGAGTTGGGGAAAGGAAAAGAATAGAAGCCTTTTTTGAAATAAAGTGGTGCTAGAGGAGAATGAGATGATGATGTGGGGGGATAGAATCAATCAGAAGCAAGAGAAGACTGAAGGGAAACCAAACCAACTCGCGGCTCCTCTACGAGTACGACGACCAAGCAGCAGGAAATCGAAACTGTGTCAAGGGTTGAGAACAGTAGCGACTACTCCTTACCGTCACCGTCCAGGGGGATATTTCATTTGGAACTTGAGAAGAGTAAAACCCAAGAAAAGCAAGATACTACTTATTTTTTTTTGGTACGTTACGTTGAAAAGGTGGTGCTGTAGGAGGAGAATGAGATGAGGGGTGGATAGAATCGCAAACGAGGAAATAGGGGGGAAAAGCGAACAATATGGAGGACGTTGACTGAAAGAAGGGATAGATTAATAGGCCACGTTTTACGACACGAGGGTCTCTCGTAAAATTAGCATTAGAGGGAAGTGTGTGAGGCGTGAGAACAGAAGAGAGGGAGGCCAAGGATGGAATACGCTAAGAAAATTAGGAAGGAACATAGTAGTAAGGAAATGAAAAGGCTTGCACAGAATAGGTTGTCATGGATCAGACCAGTCTAAGGACTCAATACTACGCGTTGACAACACGGCAATTAATACTTACAAATGTTTAAATATGTTCATGAACCACGGAGGAATGAAAAAACATCTGGGAATTAATATAAGATAAATATACGACTTTTGGAAGTGTGCTGTTTATTGCCTGAGGATGTCCTAAACGTTGTACTCTCTCTTTTTTTTTGTAATAAATGACATACTTTTCTGATCGTAGTCCATCTATTATGTTTTAAACTCGTAAACTTCATTTCGCACGCAAATTTCGGTTAAGATCAATTCGTAAAAAGGATTTTTATGACTTGAAGAAAAAAATTACCAAAATCTGTAGGCAAGAATTTGGTTAAATTCAGTTTACATTTACATAATCTCGTCTTCGTGATTTGTAAATCCTTCAAAAAAAACTTTGATGCCAAAAAAACTTCAATTGATGATTAAAATGTCGTACCGATACTTTAAAAAGTGTTATTTTTTATGAATTAAAAAAAATATGTCTGTTAATGGGCGGTTGTAAAACATATCTCGACGGGACAGGGAATTAATTGTGTCTGGAACAATCCAAATACCCAATCAGATCCTGATAGAAAGACAGACAGACTGACAGGGGTCTTTGTTCCTCACCGATGGATGAGATGGATCAAGCAGAACCCCAGTAGAGAGACTCCATTTAACCGTAGCCATTTGGAACGTGACGTAAGAACCAGTCCCCCGTTGGTGGTCGGAACCGGATCCAGAAAAGTTCCAAGTTGTCTGAGATCAACAGAGGAGTCGCTGTTGGATGTACCGTAGTGATCACGAGAAAAGGAAGGTTTTCTAGTCTTCCATGGAAGGAAGGAAGGAAGGAAAGCATGGCGGGCGGCTTGTGTCTCTAATTAAGCACGTCGTGCCTTGCCACGCCATTGTCAGAGGCGCTTTTCCTTTACCGGTGAGTAACAACGCCTTTCGCATCAACGGAAACCCAAACATGGTCTGTAATCGATACTCACCCTCTACACCCAGTGGGTGGAACGATATCGTTCCCTTTGCCCCCTCAGAGGAATATTTTGGATCATGATGAGAGCCTCTCTCACTCTCTCTCGTTCACCCCCCGGTTAAGATCTTGGACGATTCAGGAAGCGATATAAGGCAAGGATCGTCCTCACGAGGTTCGGAATGTTGGCACCACGAAATTAATTAAAAATGTGGTAGGGAACTCTCGGAATTGTACACGAGTTGAGTCTCACAGGATGTGACGTCATCACCGAATACGACGTTCTCCACCATCACGTATCCGTTCACGGCAGGGTCATCCACCAGCCGTTTTCCTCTCGACCATTTCTCAACAACGAGGTCCTTGGATTACACGAATCCGCGACCGTGCAACTTAGGGACCACTTCGTAGATCCAAATATTCCTACATTCAAGACTGTTTTCCCTGAATCGCGACGTTGGAATAAAATTGCCCAGACCATTCCAGATCTGAATGCTGACCCTCTAAAATTAACAGAGAAGCCAGAAACATTTCTCAGAAAGTATGCGTAGGAGTTCCAACCAGCCTATTCTTCCCTTCTATCAGTGATTGTATCTCATCATAGAGGGTTCAGTTTATCACGTCGTCTCAGGATCACTTTTCTCTCGCTGACACTCAACACCGGTCATCTAAATTCTAAATGGGCCTCTTTCACCGACGTCATCAGGACCGTGGTGGTCAAGATCACAAAATTCCCGTTACCTTTCAAGAGGGACAACGTTCGGAAGAAGACAACAGGTCCTTCACCGTGACGTCATTTCTCAGTCAGGATCTGGTGATGATTGGAACCTACCATGTCTACAACTCAATATATATAGACAGAGATCCTTTGGTTACACGAATCAAGAGTTTTCGGTGCGATGAAACTGAGGACCACTTCGTAGATCCAAATGTTCGTATGTTCGAGGCTGTTTTTTCACTACAGATCTGAATTTTGTCCTCTAAAATTAACAAAAAAAACACTAAACAAAAGGGGGGGGGGTTGTTTCCCAACCTCCACCTTTTACGTGTTGTATCTCATCCAAAGATAGTCTGGAGAGTCGTTTATAGCTCAGGATCGTTTTTCCCGTCACACAACACCAGTAGTTAAATTCTAGAGGTCTCTTTCAATCTATATATATAGACAGAGATCCTCGGATCACACGAATCAAGGGCTTCCGGTGCCATTTGGTAGATCCAAATATTCGTATATTCAAGACTGTTTTATTCTTCCCCCCAATCGTGACGTTGGAAGAAATTCCGAGACTATTCCACATCTGAACACTGACCTCTAAATTTTAACAACATGCTAAGATCTTTCCAACATCCAGAAATTCAGTGGTGTATCTCATCCAAAGATCGTTTGGAGGGTCATTTATCGCTCAGGGTCACTTTTCCCGTCACACAACACCAGCCTCACACAGGTATCTTTCAATCAATATATATATATATAGAATGAGATCCTCGGATCACACGAATCAAGGGCTTCCGTGCCATTTGGTAGATCCAAATATTCGTATATTCAAGACTGTTCTTTTCTTTCTTTCCCCCATTCGTGACGTTGGAAGAAATACCGAGACTATTCCAGATGTGAACATGGACCTCTAAATTTTAACAACATGCTAAGATCTTTCCAACATCCAGAATTTCAGTGGTGTATCTCATCCAAAGATAGTCTGGAGGATCATTTATAGCTCAGGATCGTTTTTCCCGTCACACAACACCAGTAGTTAAATTCTAGAGGTCTCTTTCAATCTATATATAGACAGAGATCCTCGGATCACATGAATCAAGGCCTTCCGGTAGATCCAAATATTCGTATATTCAAGACTGTTTTTTCCCCCAATCGTGATGTTGGAAGAAATGCCGAGACTATTCCACATGTGAACATTGACCTCTAAATTTTAACAACATGCTAAGATCTTTCCAACATCCAGAAATTCAGTGGTGTATCTCATCCAAAGATAGTCTGGAGGGTCATTTATCGCACAGGACCACTTTTCCCGTCACACAACACCAGCCTCCCACAGGTCTCTTTCAATCAATATATATAGACTGAGATCCTCGGATCACACGAATCAAGGGTTTCCGGTGCCATTTGGTAGATCCAAATATTCGTATATTCAATCTTTTTCCCCAATCGTGACGTTGGAAGATAGGCCGAGACTATTCCACATCTGAACATTGACCTCTAAATTTTAACAACATGCTAAGATCTTTCCAACATCCAGAAATTCAGTGGTGTATCTCATCCAAAGATAGTCTGGAGGGTCATTTATCGCTCAGGATCACTTTTCCCGGTCATTACGTTTTTAAAGGTGCCTTTCGTCTGACCGTGGTTGGTCAAGATCACTGGTATTAGTGTAACACCTGGACCGTCTTTCCACACGGTGTCCCTCAAGATTGATCAGACACGAAGTTTAGGGATTGTAAAAGGCCAAAAGTCCATCTGTGAGGATGAACAGGTGGGTGTCACTCAAGATTTCTGATGAACATCTTCCATTGGGACCCGGACGTCAAATGAGCCTTTAGCCGTTTGCTGAAGTTCGTGTCCTTCCTTTTGAGTCTCGTCGGTGACATCCTCAGCGCTCACTTCTCGTAACCATTTCCTTCAATTTTTCCCCCTCCCCGTAACCTTGACGAATCTGATATTTGTGCTGACTGCGCTGTTGTCCTATTAATAGCGGTGAGTCGCTCATTATAATGATAATATTGTGAGGTTGGTCTGCGATAGTGATCTCCTCAGGACCGCCGCGATAATTGCGGGGTTTCTTGGCTGCGAGGGACCTCTTTTCTTTCCAACTGTCCTTGGCAATTAAATGGCGCCTCAAATTATCTCTCTCTCGCCGCCCCGGGGTCCTTTCCACGAAGGAAAGTCCTCCGCCTCCTCCTCCGCCTCCGTCTCCTCCTCCATCGTTCAGCCTCCCTGTGTGTGGTTCGTTCCTCCCCGTCAACCTTCTTCAGATCTCGCGGGAAAACCTCATCATCAGGCCAATAATTCTCTTCTCATCACCTCTCTCTCTCTCTCTCTCGCTCTCTCTCTCCTTTTCAGGTAATTCCATTGTCTATGCTGAGGAAAGTGCCTTGATATTGAGGAATTCAACTCCGCGTCAAATCCACCGTAGATTGTCGACAAATTTGGGCAATGTTCCCGAAAAAAAAAACCCCAAAATGTGTGTTTATTGATCTGACGAAACAGAACACGAAAAAGGCCGATATTAATCGCGTTACGACATTAAAATCTTAGGCTTTGCCGACGATATTGTACTATTAGAAGAGGTGGAAGGACACTTGTTAACCATAATTAATGGCATGAACGCAGGTCTTGGAGAAAGAGTTCAATATGAGGATTAATAGAGGGAAAACCAAGGTAATGCAGTATGGAAAAAAAAGGGGAAACAACACGGAACTGTTAGATTGGGAAGGGATATTTTGACGAAAGTTAAGGAATTCTGCGGAAATAACTAGAGTAGGATAGCACAGGCAAGGAATATAAGTGTGAATATTAGGAAATCGTTGCTAAAAATGTTTGTATGGAGCGTTATAAGGGTGCGCGAAACGTTGGACGATAGGAGATGGGGAAAGGAAAAAAGAATAGAAGCCTTTCAAAATGTGATTCTATATATAGGCGAATCCTGGAAATCAGATGGGTGGATAGGATCACAACCGAGGAAGTTCTAAACAGAATAGGGGAAAAGCGAACAATATGGAGGACGTTGACTAAGAGAAGGGATAGATTAATAGGCCAAGGTTTTAAGACACGAGGGTCTTGTAAAATTAGCATTAGAGTGAAGTGTGCGTGTGTTGTAAGAACAGAAGATGGAGGTCAAGGATGGATTAGGCTTAGCAGATTTGGAGACGACGTCAGAGATGAAACGTTGCGTTGAATCATTTTTACAAAATATTAAAAAACCGGTAAAGCTTGATGACTTTTCCTAATAGCTCTAATCAGCCTTAGCGGCCATTTTGGCGTTGTCTTTCCCATGTTGGTGTTACTATTGGTCAGTGGTGATTTCTGATGTCCTCAGGTACCCGCGATGCCTGTAGAGGAGCAGGAGAGGGGCGACCTGCCCCTGCAGCTGTGCACGCGGCCCCCGCGCAGCAGCGCCGCCCCCGGACCTTCGTCGGCGTCGTCCTCGTACGGCGGACTCGCGTCCACGTCCCGCGATGGCGCCGCCTCCTCCGCCGCGGGGCGCAGCTCCGCCGCCGCCTTCGAGGTGTCCACGCTGTACCACCGGCACCTCGCCGCCCTCACGGCCGCCGCCCACCACCACAGGGAGACGTCGGCCTTCGTGCCCGTCGTGCCGTCGCGCTTCGTGTCCTACCCGGGAGACATCCACCCGCTGCCTCCCGGGGGCGGCGGAAAGGGCGGCTCTGCCGGCGGCGGAGGCGGCAAGGCCTTCGACCTGATGGCTCTGATGGCGGACAAGCGCAAGGAGCTGGCCCTCCGCGAGGAGGCGGCCTGCATCGCGCACGCCGCCGCCATGCTGCACCACCACCGTCCCCAGCCGCCGCCTCCGCCTCCTCCGCCGCCCCAGCAAGCCTCCGCCGCCGCCGCAGCAGCAGCAGCCGCGTACGGACTCGCGGGTCCCGCGCCCCCGGGCGCCGCCCCGGCCTTCGCGTTCCCCGGCGCCGCGGTGTACCACGCCGCCGCCGCCGCCCACCACCTGGACCGCCGCCTCCTGAGGGCGCCGGGGAGGGCCTCGAGGCCCAAGAAGCAGTTCATCTGCAAGTTCTGCCGCAGGGAGTTCACCAAGTCGTACAACCTGCTGATCCACGAGAGGACGCACACGGACGAGAGGCCCTACTCGTGCGACATCTGCGGCAAGGCCTTCAGGAGGCAGGACCACCTCAGAGACCACAGGTGAGTCAGACATTATCATTGCTTAGCGTCTCGTGACCTCCATCGGTAGCTCAATTATTAGCTTCAAAAATATTATGTGTACATCCTCCAAAGTTCGAAACGTGTCACGGG
>CM067379.1:6991569-7056569 GCA_034510155.1 Eucriotettix oculatus
GGTTGGTGTGGTGGTGTGTGGTTGGTGGTGGGGGTGGGGGTGTTTTGGGGTGTGGGTGGGTTTGGGGGGGGGGGGGGGGGGAGGATGCTATATATATTTAAATCACCACAAATAGTGTAGGAGGTAAGTTGTTTGTGGTAAGGGTGTATTTGTTTTGTGGGTTTGATTGATATGAGTTAAGGGTAGGTGTGAGTTTTTTTTTTTGGAGGTGAGTATATATCTATGAGAGTAGAGAGTTATAGTTATTGTTTGTTAATCTGTATTAATAAGTTTTTTTTATATATCATTATTTTTTTTGTGTATATATCTATATATGTGAAGGTAGAGAGGATGGAGAGAAGGAGTTGTGTATAAACAACACAGTTTACTTAGATCTTCATTTCTTTATACATACGATTGTTTTTAGGGTTAATATATGAGGATGTGATGAGATAAGTGTAGTGTTAAGTGTGTAGTTATTCTCCTCAAACACTCCAATTAAAACATTCTGGACGGAGATGACGCAACTAGTCTAGCGTCTACGTCACGCAGGCAAGGCAGGGCAAGGCGAACCTTCTGGACTGTTCTCTCTTCCCTCCAAGAAGGAGAGATGAAGGGGGAGAGAAGGAGAAGGAGAGAGAGAGAGAGGATGAGGGGGATGGGAAGGAAAAAAAACTGCTGATAATTAAAACAGCCATCCATGTATTGGTTAACGAGGGCTGGAGAAGGAACCACCACTCATCACGTTCTTCACGACTGTCGCTCTGCTATTAATTAAAGATGGTTATCCTCTCGCGCCTTTCCCGTTACCCCTCAGCATCTGGATGGCTTGCTTCACCTCACTCCACACATGTAACATCATCTTACAACAACAACAACAGCAACAACCAACAATTTGTTGACGGGTTATTTTTCCTTATTTACAAAAATTGATGCGAGGGAAAATTTGAAATTATATCTAAGCGTCTTTTTATTTTATAGTATATGATGGTTGTTGTCGTTGTTGTTGTGGTTGTATTCAGTCCTAAGACTGGTCTCATGCAACCCTCCACGCTAACCTACCTTGCGCAAGCCTTTTCATTTTCTCATAACTAGCACAATCCACATCCTTCCCTAATCTGCTTTGCGTATTCCATCCTCCATCTCCCTCCCTCCCTCTTCTGTTCTTACTCCCCAGTCACACACCACACACACTTCCCTCTAATGCTAATTTTACAAGACCCTCGCCTCGTGTCTTAAAACGTGGCCTGCCTATTAATCTATCCCTTCAGAGTCTTCCATACAGTTCTCTCAGATCTTCCTGGTTAGTTACCCTACCCCCCACCCACCTCATCATCTCTTTCTCCTACAGCACCACATTTTCAAAGGCTCCTATTCTTTTCCTGTTTTGCAACTCCTATCGTCCACGTCTTTTAGTCAACGTCTTCCATATTATTCGCCTTCCTCACCCCCTCTCCTATTCTGTTTAGAACTTTCTCGTTTGTGATTCTATCCACACACTCATCCATCTCATTCGCCTATAGCACCACATTTCTATTCTGTTCCCTTGCCCCAACTCCCTATCGGCCACGTTTCGCCCCCGGTATAACGCCACGCTCCATGCCAACATTTTTAGCAACGATGTCCTAACATTTACGCTTGTATTAACCGTAAGTAAATCCTTCTTCCTTGCTATCCTGTGCTATCCCTACTCTAGTAGCAGAATTCCTTAACTTCAAACTTCAAAATATCCCTTCCCAATCTTAACAGCCTTTGTTACTCCACTGTTTTCCCATAATACACTCCATCACCTTGGGTTTTCCCCTCTATTAATCCTCATATTGAACTTTTTCTCGAGGACTACGTTCATGCCATTTATTATGGTTTATACTGGTTAAACAAGCGTCTATAGTTTGGCTAAAGACGAGTTTAGTTCCTCCGGTCCTACGTCATACCCTCTTGAAGCAAACCATGCCCTGTTTTCTTTAGCATAGGATTTCCCTTTTTATTTAAGGCAACTTTTCATATACATTATTTTTTCAATTGTATGACACCAATTTTTTTTTTCGGATTTAAAAATTGGTAACTAAGCATTAAGATTTTCCTTAATGCGCACTTTCCCAAAAGAAACAGCGGGAAGGGGGATGTGACGCATATTTTTTGGGGGGAAGGGGTTTCTTGGGCGGGCGGAGGTATGAGATTGTTTTTACATCCAACCCAATTGTTAAATTTTTAAAAATAATAAAATAGAGAAGTCGATACTTGTATAACGTTCGACTGATTCTCGAGTTATATCGATATAAGGTGATTCTATGCTTCAAAATTTTATTTTTATTACTATAAGGAGTTGTAATTACAATTAATTTGACAACGCTATTAAAATATAACTGCCGAGTGATTGGATTTCTTGACGGTTGAAAGGAGAAAAGGAATACCATGAAGGAGGTTGGAATAAATAGGAGAGTAAGGAAGGAGAAGAGAAAAGAGACGGATCAAGGACGTGGCAGGTGGACCAACAGGGGCTTATCTCGTCTTTAATTACGGGTTCCTCAATCAACTAGCGTCGTCTCAGTTAATTACCTCTGGTTGGTTCAGTCGCCATCATTCCGCGCGTCAATCAAGCATCTGTCCCCTTCTCTCTCTCTAGAATCTTTCGGTTTACTCGCCCCCCCTCTTTAATGGACAATTTTTCTCTTCTTCTTCGGGTATATATCGGTCCCTCTCCTGTTAATTTTTCCTTCATCTTCTCTTTAAGTCGTCCTCCCTAGTATTCCAACTGCAGTAAAGTCTCGTTTTGTTCCCTTTTCCCCCTCTCCGTTTTTTTACGAAGAACGGTTTTACTCTGCTGCTTGATGGTTCTTCAGGTGCTGCGTTTTCTCTCTGTCTCTCTCTCGGCTTTAATTATCCCAGCAGCAGTTAAAATGAAACGAGCAAACGCTTTTCCAATGTTAGTTACCGTCCATTAAAGCTTTCCTTCTCTCTTCACTCACTCGACAAAACGGCTATGGAAATTGTCTTCTCCACTCACTTTGAAGTGTTTCATTCTCTCTAGGTTTGTTACGCTAGTGTGTGTGTATGTGTGTGACGTTTTTTTTTATATTTTTTGCACGTTTTCTCTCTGTCTCTTTTTCTCTCCCCTTCTCCTTATTTTTCCTCTCTCTTTTTCTCTCTCTTTTTGTGTCCCCACGCACAATAACCATTTTATTTTGGGTTGTTTATTAACAGGTTTTTTTATATATATATTTTTTCTGTACCAGAAGAAATTTTTTTTTTTACCAACTTATGCCACCATTCGTAATCTCATGAAACGTTTCGCCGAATCACTTGTCCGTGCCATTCATAAGTGAAAAGGGATATTTTTTTTAAAAAAAAGGATACTAGAGCAGGATAACACAGGCGAGGAATTGGCTTTTATAAAGTGTTTTTTTTTGCGAGGACAGGAGGTGAAAATCTTCTAAAGACACTATCTCAGGGTCCGTGTTTGGGACTGATTCTACCCACTAAAAAACACTTACCTCCCTTCCTTTCCAACGATGACTGTGTGCGTATTTTCCTGTGCGACCGGCCTTAGACATTACTTCACAGGAAGCAGCCTCTCTCTCTCTCTCTCTCTCTCTCTCGCTCTCTCTGTCTCCCCTTTAAACATTATTATTTCTCTCTTTTTCGTAATTTCTTAATCTTTGAATAACTGTAGAGGAGGCTGCTGCATATGCGCTTACTTTATTCCAGGTATTAAGTGAAACCAGCAGCAGCATAATATTGGGTACCAAATTATCTGGTGTTATTGAGGTTCCAATCAGTATCGTTTTCCCCCCATATATGAAAATCTCGAGCAACTGAAAAGCCACACGTGTGTTCTTTCTGGTGTCTCATTAACTCTCCACACATTCAGAGGGAGGGAGAGGGTGGCGCGTCTGCGTGCAGGTGAATTTATCTATGGCAAACCTGTATAAAGTATAAAGTGTGAATATTACGGAATGTTGGTATGTATGAAGTGTTGCATTTTTAATGTGGACGACAGGAATTGCAGAAGGGGGCAAAAGGGGAATAGAAGCTTTCGAAATTTTGGTGCTGTAGGAGAAATGAGTGAGATGGGATAAGGGAAGAGAGAGAGAGAGAGAGGTCAACAGGGAGGATTTTTGAAGGGGATGTATTAATAGGCCGCGTTTTGATACGTGAGGGTCTTGTAAAATTAGAATTATAAGAAACAGATTAGTAGGGAATGAAAAGGCTTGAGCAAGATAGGTAAGCATCATGGAGACCAGTCTTAAGGGCTGAGTTGTGTCTAAGGGAGGGGCGAGGAGAATGAACGCCATTGTGGTGGATGGAACGAAGGCTGGAAGCTGCCCTCCTCGGTATTTCCGAACACTTGTTCAGATGGATGTTAGGCCACGGTCGTAAAGTAAAAAAAAACCACCCTTCCGTTCCATACACAAAAAGGATTGGTTATGGAAACATTCTGGGATGATGAAGGCGGCGAGAATGATGTCGCTGCCGGGGACTTTTTTATTTAGATGTGTTGGAGGGGGATTGGATTCTTTCTATAGGAAGAGAGGATGGCGGCGGCGGTGTTAGGCTTATTTACGAGGCGGAGTCTGGTTGTAAAGCAGAGGATTACCGACTGACATAATCCTGCAGAGGTCCGTCTGGCTGCTGGCTATTCAATGGAAGTCTCCCTCCGCGGCGTGGCGTGGCGTGTAATTAATGAGTCCTGTGCTCGGCCACTACACGAGGAGAGGCTCTGGTATGCGGCCCTGAACTGCAGGCGTACCAACTGTCCTTGGAGGGGGATCTTCTGGTCCAGCCAGCCAGCCTCCTCGGCTACCGCCGGCCAACGGCGCTCGTAATGTGTAAATTATACGGGCGCTTTCTTCATGAAGGGAAAGAGAGGCTCAGGCTTCCCTCGTGCCGCCGTATAAAGACCTGTAAGTGGCCGATCGCCAGATAAATTATCCATCAGCTCCTCTTCTTCTCTTGCGCGCGCCTGCTTGCGCACTACATACACGGCTCCGTCAGTCAGTCATCCAGTCATCCGTTGTCGCAAGGGTCAGGGAACTCTCAGGTCTAATACTTTGTAT
Source organism: Eucriotettix oculatus (assembly GCA_034510155.1). Taxonomy (NCBI): domain Eukaryota; kingdom Metazoa; phylum Arthropoda; class Insecta; order Orthoptera; family Tetrigidae; genus Eucriotettix; species Eucriotettix oculatus. The sequence continues at coordinate 6,996,606 of CM067379.1, forward strand.
CTATTCGGACAGGACGAGAGAGAAAGACGTGGTCTCTTACCTTATCTCCTCGTACGTAATTTACCCTCTCGTTTGAAAATGACGACTATTTAAACATTGGGCACCACATTTTCCAATTTTTTACTTGGGTTTCCCCGCTTCGAAACTTGGGAAAGTTTTCACCTATTCCGTCCTCTGGAAGCTCTGGAAAACGCACTCGTGCCAGGGCCGAGGAGTTTCTCGGTCCTTTTCCTACCGTTGCACTTTATCTCCGATAGGCCTACCTACCTAACCTTTACCGTGGTATAATTTTTTCCTCTTATTTAGGTAAATAATTAAATAAAACTTCGTGACCTGATTTGATTACAAGAAAAAATAGGAACGTTTCGGCCCGTATTTGTTCCTTCTTCAGGGTGTTTTTATCTGACAAGTTAACACATTGCCCCTTGAAAAAAGTATGTAAGTAAATAAATAAAACTCGTGACATGTTTAAGTGATAAAAAATAGTAACAACGTTTCGGTACGTATTTGTTCCTTCTTCAGGGCTTTTATCTGACAAGTTAACAGATTGCCCCTTAAAAAATCATTAAATAAATAAATAAAACTCGTGACCTGATTTGATAAAAGAAAAATAGGAACGTTTCGGTACGTATTTGTTCCTTCTTCAGGGTTTTTTTATCTCACAAGTTAACACATTGCTCCTTAAAAAATCTTTAAGTAAATAAATAAAACTAGTGACCTGATTCGATAAAAAAAGTAACAACGTTTCGGTACGTATTTGTTCCTTCTTCAGGGTTTTTTTATCTCACAAGTTAACACATTGCCCCTTGAAAAGTATGTAAGTAAATAAATAAAACTCGTGACCTGATTCAATGATAAATAATGGCAACGTTTCGGTACGTATTTGTTCCTTCTTCAGGGTTTTTTTATCTCACAAGTTAACACATTGCCCCTTGAAAAGTATGTAAGTAAATAAATAAAACTCGTGACCTGATTCAGTGCCAACGTTTCGGTACGTATTTGTTCCTTCTTCAGGGGGGTTTTTCTCTCTCACAAGTTAACACATTGCCCCTTGAAAAGTATGTAAGTAAATAAATAAATAAAACTCATGTCTGATTCTATGATAAATAGTGGCAACGTTTCGGTTTCGTATTTGTTCCTTCTTCAGAGGGGTTTTTCTCTCTAACAAGTTAACACATTGCCCCTTGAAAAGTATGTAAGTAAATAAATAAAACTAGTGACCTGATTCCATAAAAAAGTAATAACGTTTCGGTACGTATTTGTTCCTTCTTCAGGGTTTTTTTTTATCTCACAAGTTAACAGATTGCCCCTTGAAAAAATCTTTAAATAAATAAAAAAAAGTAACAACGTTTCGGTAGTTTTTATCCCACAAATTGGCAATATTATTAAATTTTCCCGCCTCGCTGACGTAATTATTTTTAAAAAAAGTTTCCCATATTTGTGATACTGTTATTATTTTTTTTCTCCTTCCTTTGTTTTACGTTTACGCTTTCCGTGTTTTACTTCTTCTTTCCTACTTAGAAAATTGAATCTTTTTTTTTAGTATTTTCTTTTACATACATTTTTTTGGGGTATCGTTCTTAATTGTTTCTCGCCTTTGTATCACGTTGATTTATTTCATTATCAGCGTAAGTATTGTCCTATTTTCTTCCCCGTTCCCCGTCTGGAGAGAGAGAGAGAGACAGAGAAAGAAACAGAGACAGAAAGACGGAAAGAGAGACAGAAAAAAAGACAGAAAGAAAGAGAAGCTAATGGAATCTTTTCAACTCAAAGGTTTTCCACTGACGTCTTCCAGTGAAAGAGAGACAGAAAGAATGAAGGAAAGAAGGACAGAAGGAAAGAGATGATAAGGGAATCTTCTCACGTCAATAGTGGTTTTCCCTTCAGATCCATCTGGTCTTTCCCAGTGGACCATTTCTTCTTCCAGAGCACGGGAGTCCATCATCATCATCAAGACCTGTCCAATCAAGTTTTTTCCTTCTTCTTTAACACGTCACACGCTCACCTTATCTGACCACTGACTGCTGGATCCTCCTCCTCCTCCGCGTCCCTTGTCCGTCCTGTCCTTTATCTCCCTTTCCCTTCAGCGACCCAGACTCTTCCCCACGAAAACATCTCACCAACATTATTCCGCAGAGTATCCAAAAACGGAAAGGTTCTTCTGAGGTCCATAAAATAAAAGAGGAATATTTGCTCCAATGAAGCAGATCAACGAGGACTGGAGGTACCAGGTGACTTCCTCTGACTACTAGAAGGATTTTCTTGAGAGTATCGAGGCAATTTACTTGGCAATGGCGTACAGCTTCAAGAGGGATGTCGAGGCGGCGGGTCACCGATGGTCCTTGTGGGTGTCACTGTCGAATTACAACTGAAAAAGTCACCACCCGAGGCGTTCTCCTGTTCCGTGAACCCCCTAGATATTGACTGACGATCCCTTTTAAATTTATTATTTTACCCCTCGGAAGACCAACGTGAAGTCAACCGGTTCCAAGGTGATCCTAATCCTTAATGTTGTCGTCCTTTGCCGCGTTGAAGCCGACCGAGGAAGACGTGATGACCACGCCACAGGGGAGGAAGTGAGGGTGGAGGAGTGGAGGGGGGGACGGCGGTTGTTTACCTTTCTTCTGTGGTCCGCGTCTGCAAATTAGTGAAGGGCGTGAAAGGAAAAGCGAGCGAGCGATCACCTCTTTGGACGATTGCAGAGTAACGGACTTTCTCCGAGAGACACGCACTGACGCACGCTTTCTCCGCCATTGCTCTTCATCCAGCCTGGTGACGAGAGGTCCTCTGATCTGCCAGTACCGCTTGGAAGGCATAAGAAAAAATTTTTTTTTTTGACTGACGGAGCCGTTTATCTGACGAAGTTCCCCAGCCCCACCACCTTGTGCTTCCGTTATTGGGGGGGACGACAACGACACAAAGGAAGGAAGGAATTGTTAATTAGAGTGTCCGGCGAGGTGGAAGGACAAGTGTTAATAGGTAGTGAAGGGGACGACGAGTCCGTTATCAGGAGCAGGGAAAGCCACTTAAGTCGTTTCCAGTGACTGGAGGCTAATGTTCCAGCAGCAGCAGCAGCATTCGGGTAATGAAAACCTGATGAAACTCTAGACGTGGCCTGGGCCATCTGCCTGGATCAGGTATCTCAGGAGGAATTGTTTTTCCCCCCATAACGTTCTACATTTTCTTCACTCCCGTCGATATCTAACTACGATTGCCTCGTATACCTTTTTTACTGCCGCCATTACTATTGCCTTGTCCTGTGTCGAGGACCTAATTTCCTGACGCTGAAGAAAGGAAGACAAATAACTGTACCTCACATGGTTCCTTTCTCCTTCCCTGCGGTAATTCTACAAGATCCGCGTCATTATTGTACCCTACAAAAAAAAAATTCTTTTCCGCGTCCATTGTTTTTACCTTTGCGTCGCGTCGTCGAGAATCAGCACCTGAAGGTTCACCTGGATCTTCACATCATTTCCACTCGTTGCTGTTCCTTTTCTGCCATTCCAGTTTATATATTTTTTTCCTTCTTCTTTTCTTCTCCTTTCCTTAGTTCAACAACTTACGTCCAAAGGAGAGTCTAAAAACTCGCGAAGATAAAGTTTTCTTTTTGCGCGCTTAGACATTTACATTAAACACCTTTATTTACCTCTATGAAAAATTCTTTCGTCCGCACTGCAGTTGTGGTATTCAGCCCTAACACTGGTCTATCTTGCGCAAGCTTTTTCATTTCCTCAAAAAACTAGCATATTCTTCAGCGTTTCCAAAAATCTGCTTAGCGGATTCCATTCTCGGCCTCTCTCTTCTGTTCTTACCTCCCCCCTCCCTCACACACTCACACTTCCCTCTAACGTTAATTTTACAAGATCCTCGTGTCTTAAAAATGTCGCCTATTAGTCTATCCCTTCAAAGTCCTCCATATTGTTCGCTCTTATTCCTTATTTATCCCTTCTCTTCGTTTAACTATCTCTTTCCCCTATTTTTCTGAGAAGTTCCTGGTTAGTCACCCTTATCCACCTCATCTCATTCTCCTATAGCAGCGAGCACCACATTTCAAAGGCTTCTATTCTTTTCTTTTCCGCAACTCCTGTCGTCCGCGGTTCGCAACCCATATATATATAATGACGTCACATTCCGTACCAACCAATGATTTCCTAATATTCACAAATTATATTACCCGTAAGTGTATTCCTCTTCCTTGCCCTGTTGCTATCCTACTCTAGTAGTAGAATTATTTAACTTCCTTCAAAATATCCCATTCCTAATCTAGCAGCCTTAGTTATCCCACTGTTTCCCATACTACACTCCATTTACCTCAAGTGGTTTTCCCTCTATTAATCCTCATGTTGTACTCTTCCCCTCCAGGATCACGTACATGCCATTTATTATCGTTTCCAAGTCTTATTCTGACTCCCCTTTAATACTACAAATATCATCGTCAAGGTGTATGGTTTTTATTATTTATTTATTACTTACTTCCCATATTCAGCTTTACCTTTCTTCATAGTCTGTTCCGTGTATCGGTTACAGAGCATGGACTGCATCCTTGTCTTACTCCTTTCTTGATTTCTGCTTTCTTTTCTTCATCTTACTTCTGTCTTCTGTACAGGTTATGAATAATCCTTCTTTCCTCTATATTTTATTCCTGCACTCTCCAAAATCCTTAATAGTGTGTTCCAGTTCACGTTGTCAAACCCCTTTTTCTAAATCTAAAAATTCCATGAACGCTATTTTTATTTTTGGTTATCCTGTCTTCTAAAATTAGTTGCAAAGTCAATATTGCTTCTCTTGCCCCCTATATTCTTTCCAATATGAAACCTAATTTGCATTCTGCCTGTCGTTACATCCTCCTATTTTGCCTGCACGAGATATTAAATTAATTGTCTTGCATCTCACACTGCATTCTATTTAACTTGGTTTTTTCCTCTATTAATCCTGATTTTGAACTCTTTTTTATTAAAAAAAATCTGTCGAAAATTATTTTCATTTTACAAATTTTTTAACTGATACTAATTACATTATTAAAATACGTGGTCTTCCCCGGCGAATGGCATTCTCTCGGGGGGTTTTCCAACCGGGTCAAAGAGGGATCATCAGTGAACTGAAGCCTGAAGATGGTGGCAGAGCGAGCCACTGAAACGTCACTGATAATCTCTTTGGCCCGGGTTGGAAACTACCCGAGAGGAATTTATAGAGTAATTACATTTCTTTTAATCTATTTTTTTCCTCCCCCCCTCAATTTTGTATCAGTTTCTCTTTCACCTGTATGTAATCTATGGCACAGATCTTCTTCTATTTATATTCCAGAGTTATTTTATTTTGAAAAATTTTAATTTTCCCGGTAAGATTTTTTGGGAGTGAATGATTTACTGCCGCCTGTTTCGGACACGAGTAGTGTGGAAGGGAAGAGCCCGCTGGTGCCCGGCTGTCTGCTGCAGGCAGGAGTTGTGGTGGACATTTAGTGCCTCGAGTGGGAGGGCGCCATAGCTCACACGGCCGGGAATTACCGTAACCAGCCACCAGCACATAAATTAGAGCGTTGCTGCCGCTGCTTGTGCCTGGATAATTGCAACGTGGCTGGCTGCCGACTTGAGCATCGATCCACCCACGCCTCAGGCTTCCTCACCAAACAACTGGGTCAGCATCGCGAAAAGCTCATCTCTTCCTCTCCCGACGATCACCAACGATTCTCCTCCTCTCGAGGGTCTGGGGGCCTGACACATTCCGAATTTGGGGGATCATGAACGAATGATAAATCACATTCCAATTTTTTTTTACGTTGGCAAACTTCAGTCGTTGGGTATTTTGGCCAATTTTTTTGATCTCTCTTATAAAACACGTCTTCATGATCGAGGGCCGTTTAAGACCAATACTGATTTCCTCAGACGTTGGCAGGTTTCATCTGTCGTTAAAATCAACAACTTGGGGGTGATCCTGAGGGCTAGAAACACCTTGACCATCTATCTCCTTCCCGTTCAAGCACTCCGGATGAGTAGTGGCATCCACCCCCCGTGAGTTGTTGCTTTGACGAGGAACTTCCATTAGGTCTTAAAAAATATTTCACCAACCCGCCGAAAGCCCTGATGGCTAGTAAAGCCTTGACCATCTCATCGTTTCAGCACTCTCGATGAACTGCATCAACCCTTGAGTTGTTGCTTTGATGAGGAACTTCCATTAGGTCTTAAAAATAATTCATCAACCCGCGGTGAGCCTGATGGCTAGTAACACCTTGACCATCCTTTCCTGGGATTGACCTCATCTTTTCAGCAGTCTGGATGAACTGAATCAACCCTTGAGTTGTTGCTTTGATGAGGAACTTCCATTAGGTCTTAAAAATAATTCACCAACCCGCGGTGGGACTGATGACTAGTAAAGCCTTGACCATCTCTTCCTGGGATTGAACTCCTTCACGTTCCAGCAGTCTGAATGAACTGAGTCAACGCTTGAGTTGTTGCTTTGATGAGGAACTTCCATTAGGTCTTAAAAATAATTCATCAACCCGCGGTGAGACTGATGACTAGTAACACCTTGACCATCCTTTCCTGGGATTGAACTCCTTCACGTTCCAGCAGTCTGAATGAACTGAATCAACCCTTGAGTTGTTGCTTTGACGAGGAACTTCCATTACGTCATAAAAATATGACCAATACAGTGGAAAGCCCTGATGGCTAGTAAAGCCTTGACCGTCACCTTCCTGGGACTGAACTCCTTCACGTTCCAGCAGTCTGGATGGACTGAATCAACCTTTGAGTTGTTGCTTTGACGAGGAACTTCCATTAGTTCTTAAAAATAATTCACCAACCCGCGGAAAGCCCTGATCACTAGTAAATCATTGCCCATCTCATCGTTTCAGCACTCTCGATGAACTGCATCAACCCTTGAGTTGTTGCTTTGATGAGGAACTTCCATTAAGTCTTAAAAAAATAATTCACCAACCCGCGGAAAGCCCTGATGGCTAGTAACACCTTGACCATCTCTTCCTGGGATTGAACTCCTTCACGTTCCAGCAGTCTGAATGAACTGAGTCAACGCTTGAGTTGTTGCTTTGATGAGGAACTTCCATTAGGTCTTAAAAATAATTCACCAACCCGCGGAAAGCCCTGATGGCTAGTAAAGCCTTGACCATCACCTTTCTGGGATTGAACTCCTTCACGTTCCAGCAGTCTGAATGAACTGTATCAACCCTTGAGTTGGTGCTCTGACGAGGAACGTCCAGTATGTCTCAAAAATAATTCACCAACTTGGGCTGAGACTGAGGACTAGTAAAGCCTTGACCACCACCTTCCTGGGATTGAACTCCTTCACGTTCCAGCAGTCTGAATGAACTGCATCAACCCTTGAGTTGTTGCTCTGACGAGGAACTTCCAGTATGTCTCAAAAATTCTTCACCAACCTGAGCTGAGACTGAGGACTAGCCAGTCACATATTGACCATCTCCTCCCGGGGCTCAACTCCTTTTTTTCCGTTTTAGCGCTCTGGATGAACGACGTCTCACCCTTGAGCAACTTCCATTCCGTCTTAAAATCACCAACCTGGGCTGACCCTGAGAACTAGTAACGCCTTGACCATCCTCGTCGTCCTGGGGTTCAACAACTCCTTCACGTTCCAGCGCTCCGGATGAACGGCAACCACCTTTGAGTTGTTGCTTTGACAAAGGAACTTCTATTAAGTGTTAAAATCACACCTCCAAGTGAGTTCAGCCTGAGTACTCCGGACGAATCTCATCCACACCCTTCTTGACTTGGTGCTTCGGACCTCACCTGAGGATTAGATTGCCTCATCAACCATCACCAACACCAACACTGGACATCGACCACCAGATGCCTCCACAGTTTTGACTTGAATATATAACGTTCATCTCTCTATAGGGGTTATTAAATCCCTCCGGGACCCTATTTCATTGGCGGAAGGCCATAAAAAGGGAGCAGCAGTTGGTCGGGCTTCCTTTTGTAGACTACCGCACTTACACCTCGCCGTCACCTGCCGCCCGCTGCTTCTGCTTCTGCTGCTACGACTTCCGTTTCCGGTGGCTACTGAACTTCCCCTTCCTTATCTACACCTCTCATCTGCTTGTCAGCACCTGACCGCTTTCACCCCGGATAACAGTTCTTCCTTGTACTACTACGCCGATCCCACTCTTTGTATCCCTTCCTAAAAGCGTGGCTTATCACATGCACTGAAGACGGGGAAAGCAACTGGGTCAAGTAAACGGCTCCGTCAGTCAGTGTCGCTGACGTGTAAGGTCCCATTACTATTTTGCCTTTCGACCTCATCAGCCCAACAAATAAAACAGAAAAAAAAAGAGTCGAGAAACCACACACAGCTGATACATCACAACGTTCCGACCACAAAAAAAATTAGGGACTTCTTCTTCAATTAAACAGATACGCAGTCAAATATCGGAAATGCATACGGAAAAAAAAGAGAAACACACGCTTGAAATAAAGAATTAAAGGTGGAAAAGTGAAAAATTTCAAAAATAGCCACAAGAAATCTTTAATTCTCGTCCGGGGAAACGTTGTATTGTAAGGGGGGTTATTGACTGAGGGAGCCGTTTACTGGATACAGTTGCAACAATTTCCCCCGGGCCGCACCTCTCTCCGCATCCCCAAAAATTCATCGTAGTTATTAGTCTGTAGGGAAATTACGGTCCTCAAATAAATCGAACACTCCTCAACCTTACGTAAGCACATAAATGTAAATTTGACGAATCATTCGGCTCATTGGATTGTAAATAAAAACCTCCATTGTGTGTGTGTGTGTGCTTGTTTGTGTTTTCCCCAGTGAGATGTCGAATACCCGCCGAATATATTTTAAATTATTCAAGTGTTCTCTTATTAAGTTGTAAGTTTTGTCTCTACAATTTTGTCCTTCGTTTGTTCTCTCCTTTCTTTTTTCCACCCCTTTTCTTACTCTGAGAATGATGGATTACCCTGAGTATCTTCATAGCTTTTTAAAGGAATCCATTCTTATTGTAGCTAATTTTCTCTCTGTCTTCTTTTCTTTGCTCCTCGGCTAAATTTTCTCTCTTCTTCCAGATGTATTAAGCTTTCCTCCTCTTTTTTTTTCCCTTGTTAACTTTCTCCCTGCAGAATTTCTTCGCTTCCTTTTTCTCTGAGACTTTGAACAGCCGGCGAGTATTGTTTAAGTGTTTGCTTGTTAGTTGTTGGTTTTGTCTATCTACAGTTTTGTCCTTCGTTTATTCTCTCCTTTCTTTTTTCACCCCTTCTCCCCCCTCCTCCTTTTTCTTACTCTGAGAATGATGGATTACCCGGAGTATCTTTGTAGCTTTTTAAAGGAATCCATTATTATTGTAGTTAATTTTCTCTCTGTCTTCTTTTCTTTGCTCCTCGGTTAATTTTCTCTCTTCTTCCATATGTTTTAAGCTTTCCTCCTCCTCTTTTTTTTCTCTCTTTGTTAACTTTCTCCCTGCTTCTTTTTCTCCTCTCTGAGACTTTGAACAGCCGGCGAGTATTGTTTAAGTGTTTGCTTGTTAGTTGTTGGTTTTTGTCTATCTACAGTTTTGTCCTTCGTTTATTCTCTCTTCTCTTGTTCTTTTTATTATTATCTTACTCTGATAATTGAATACTCGGCGGCGTATCGTTCCAGTTTTTCAATATATATCCATTCTTATTGTAGTTAATTTTCTTGTCTTCCTACCTTTTTCCCTTTGCTCAGGCATTACTTTCCCACTCTTTTTCCCTGTTAATTTTTCTCCCCGCTTCTTTTTCACTGAGACGTTGGAACAGTTGGCGAGTATTGTTTAAGTGTTTGCCTGTTGGTTTTCTCTCCTCTCCTATCATTTTTCCCCCATCTATAGCTCTAGTTCTGTGTAGAAGTGACGTAATGTAATGTAATGGTTGGCTGTCTGGATGGAGCAGGTGGCAGCTGGCCGGTTGGCCCCGGGTCCTAGGCTTTCCCCAGCGCCTCATGCATTCTAATTAGGTAACCTGCTCGCTCCTCCATCCACGGGACGAAAGCGACGCACTCGAAACTATAAATTTTAATTAACAGTACCACCTTTTGTGGCCGATACGAACAATGGACCATTACGTCACTCCAGTCGTCAGTGTCACCAACTAACACACAAACACACACAAAAAAAGGGGGGGGGGTGAAGACGTAAAGTGAACCAGTTTCCTAGGGGAAACGCGGACTCATCGATCGATCGATCGATCAAAGATTGAACCGTCGGTGTAACTCACCTCCAGGTATACCAACGTTTCAGAAAACTGATGGTCACCAATTCAACGGTAAGGAAATGAAACGTCACCAACTTAGGCTGTTTTATGATTTCACTTCTTTTGTGTCCGTTTATTGACCTTTAAAGCAACGGTACTAGATTCCTAAATAAATAAGGACATTATACCTCATTTTGACATTAGATTTAGATTTATTGTTGTTTTTCCATTAATCCTCGATTGAGGAAATAGGATGGATACGACGTCGTCATACATTAAAAAATTAAAAATTGAACAAAATAAAGTACATAATTAAAGGCAAATGATCTTAAAATAAATTAATAAACGAAAATGTATATAGACAAAAGGCAATATAAATACAACACAAGGACACACACACACTGGGAAAGAGAAACAAGCACACACTGAGGAACACGCAATGGAGTTTTAACAGCAAAGAAGCTAGTTCCGTCCGTCAAGAGTTACTCTTTCGGGAGACACTCAAGCTTTAACTTGGGAAATACAAAGACGCAGATTAGGAGAGTAAAAAAAGAGAGAGTAGAGAAGAAGAGCAAGTCGTATGAGGAGAAGAAGAAGGAGACACTCAAGCTTTAACTTGTGGAAATAGAAAGACACAGATTAGGAGAGTAAAAAAAGAGAGCGTAGAGAAGAAGAGCAAGTCGTATGAGGAGAAGAAGAAGGAGACACTCAAGCTTTAACTTGTGGAAATAGAAAGACACAGATTAGGAGAGTAAAAAAAGAGAGCGTAGAGAAGAAGAGCAAGTCGTATGAGGAGAAGAAGAAGGAGACACTCAAGCTTTAACTTGTGGAAATAGAAAGACACAGACGAGGAGAGTAAAAAAAGAGAGCGTAGAGAAGAAGAGCAAAGTCGTATGAGGAGAAGAAGAAGGAGGGAGGAAGGCGGAAGGATGAAACTTCCAAGGGAAGGGGGAAAAACTACCCTCACAGAGTGGAAACAGAAGGTAATCATCCCAGTGGATCAAATTTCTGGAAATATTTTCCGGCCTGATCCATGGGGACATAGCCTTTTAAGACGAGTCCTTTACCCGGTATTTTTTTTGGGAGTGTCCCGCTTCTTCTTTTTCTTTCGGGCCGTGATCCTGAGATTCTTCCGCCATTTTGAGGTTGCTGAGGTAACTGACATCATCTTCTTCTCCTCTCACGCACGTCGGTCGTACATTTCGCGGAACTTTTTCTCCCACCAAAGTGTCTTCGTCAGCGGGGTCCATTGTCACTACTTCTTACTCCACCTGATTCTTATTCTTCTTCTTTGTCACCTCCTGCCTCCCCCGCCTCCCCCCGCGGGCTTTATTGTGTGGTTTTCAAGATTTACTCGCTGAGGTCTCGTGGCGTGCGCGAGCGTGAGTTTGTGTACGCTTCACTTGATAATGCTTCAAGCAAATCCTTTTGTGCTCGGCTTCCCATTGTCACCTAGAGAGACTGACTCTCTCTCTCTCTCTCCTTTCATCTGTATCTCGTGCGCGCCTCTCCCTGCCCTGTGTGAAGAAAGAAAAAATAAAAGGAGCTTGGTGCCGGTACTTCTCAGAGCTGTCGCCAACAATGTCGCTCCTCTTCCACAGTGAGAGAGAGAGAGTCGCTGACCAGAGATGATTCTCACACCGAAACCGTCGTATCATAGAAACTCTGGTTTGGTAAGCAAGCTGGAGCTGCAAGCAGCAGCAGCCATTGCCTTTCCTCCTCCTCCTCCTTTGCCGTTGTTACGTAACCAGAGGAGTTTTCTCTCTGTGTTGCGGCTCTGCGGCGTGGTGTAGAGTTAATTTCTGCGCGCTACAACAACATGGCGAGTGGTGATGTTGTAGTTGTAGTGTGGGAAAACTGCCTGTTGCTGTTCCTTGTAGCCTTTAGGCCTTATTAAACGCAGTTGCGTGTCGGTCGGTCGGTCGGAGAGAGAGAGAGTGACGTCAGAGGCGGACAAAAATCAGGACCAGGACAAAAAGCGGCCCCAGGGCGTTACACGATAATTAAAGCGAGTGTGGAGCAGCTGCGCTCTCTCTCTCCTCTCCCTCTCTCTCTCTCCTCTCCCACTCTCCTCCACTCTCCTCTCTATATATATCACCGACAACAGACTAACTTTGTTGAAGCTCTTAAGTATCAATCTCACGTAAAACAAATGTGGAAAAAATAATAAATAAATAACGACAACATCCGCCAAATCTTGAATAGAAGATTCATACGCACGTACGTCTTTGAAAAAAACTCTCTCACAATTGAAATAATCTCGTCCGTCTTTACACACACACACACACATCACACACATCATCATCATCGCCGCCGCAGCACAATGAATTCTCTCAGTTGAAAAAATAAAAAATTATTTTCTCGCCTTTAACAACTGTTTTTTTTTCTCCTCCTCTGCAGTACTTAAGCGTGTATTATTTTTCAAGTAAAACGTATTCATATGAGTGTAAATAGCAACACAGAGGTAATTGATATAGAATCTCTGACTCGTTCCACTTCCCTCCAACTTCTACTTCTCTATGGGATCAATGGAGTATAATTTAGTAATAATAATACTACTGACTGATGCGAACAAGTAGTTCCTCCACATTGCGGGCAATTAAATATGGCGGATTTTTTTTCTCCTTCTTCATAAATGGATACGTTTTAAAAAACTGTAATTTCTTCCATGTTCGTGCTAGGGGGTTGTTTTCCACCCCGAGGCATCCTTCCTCACAAGAGAGTGTTTTTTCTTTACATCGTCCTTGGTTTTTTTCTTAATACTTGTACAATCTCTGACTCGTTCCACTTCCCTCAAGTCTTACTTCTCTATGGGATCAATGGAGTATAATTTAGTAATAATACTACTGATGCGAACAAGTAGTTCCTCCACATTGCGGCCAATTAAATATGGCGGATTTTTTTTCCTTCTTCATAAATAGATATGTCTTAGAAAACTGTAATTTCTTCCATGTTCGTGCTAGAGGGTTGTTTTCCACCCCCAGCAAGCTTCCTTCCTCACAAGAGAGTGTTTTTTCTTTACATCGTCCCCGGTTTTTTTCTTAATACTTGTACAATCTCTGACTCGTTCCACTTCCCTCAACTTCTACTTCTCTATGGGATCAATGGAGTATAATTTTTTAATAATAATACTACTGATGCGAACAAGTAGTTCCTCCACATTGCGGGCAATTAAATATGGCGGATTTATTTTTTTTCCTTCTTCATAAATAGATATGTCTTAGAAAACTGTAATTTCTTCCATGTTCGTGCTAGAGGGTTGTTTTCCACTATCACCACCACCTGGTGGCTTCCTTCCTCACAAGAGAGTGCTTTTCTTTTTACATCGTCCCCGGTTTTTTTCTTAATACTTGTACCATGTTTTTTGTTTGTTTGTGATTTCGCCTCGTGTTTTAAGTTTTTGTAAATAATTTAGAAACGAACACGCGGCCATTTTTGTTGAGGAGATAAATTCTAGTTACTGTTATCATGGCACCATCTTCCCTTCCCTATCCCCTTCCCTTCCCATCCCTTCCCCTTCCCTTCTTGTTTTATCCAGCGACGGTGACATCAACGCAAATACTCTTTTTCTTTTATCTCTTAGCTTAATCACTGGATCTCTTAACCTTATCCGGGTCCCTCTGGACCAATTGGTTCAGGATAATGACCCGTTGAGGAAGAGAGAGAGAGAGAACAGAAAAGGTCTCTGAGATAAGTTTTAAAGAATATATATATATAAATACCGCCAAGTAGTTCCTTTCTTCTGGCCCTATCCATCCATCCTCCTCGTCCTCCTCCTTCCCTTCCTTCTCAGCAACCAAACGGGAAGTCTACCACTTGCAAAAAAAAGGGGGGGGTGATGGTGGAACGGGCGGGCGATAAAAACAGCAGTTAAAAGTCAAACCCTCGCTCGTTCTCTCTTCCATTATTTTTTAATTTTATGAATATATCCTTGATATTTTTTATGGTGGTCCATATAATTAACTCCATTTCTTTTCTGTGAGGTAGGAGGAAGGGGAGGAGAAAAGGGAGGTAACTGGAGAACCAAGCGCGATTTTTGGCTCTGCCAATTTAGCTGCTGTTATACCCATTTAAAATTCCTGACTTTTACTACGTTCGCGGCGGCCATTTTTATTTTTTTAGAATCGCGGGGAAGTCCGTCGTCTTCTAACGTTGTCCTCGCTCCTTCCTACTCTGGTTCCCCCCTTTTCCTTATGTGCTTATTTACTATGGGTTGCCTCATCCTCGTCCCCTGCTGTAATTTGAGACTAACATCCTTTGTTGTTCCTCTGTTTCCTCCACTACACTCCATTACCTCGGTTTAACCCTCTATTAATCCTCATATTGGACTCTTTCTCCAGGACTACCGTTCATGCCATTTATCACGGTTTCCAAGTCTTTTTCTGATTCCCCCTAATAGTACAATATCGTCTCTGCAAAGGGTAAGGTTTTTATTTCTTCTCCTTGCAGTAATGAATCCTTTTCCACGTTCCGTTTTAACCTTCTTCATCGCCTGGTCTATATATATATAAGTTAAACAGCATGGGGGGCGACAGACTGCTGCTGCATCATCATCCTTGCCTTACTCCTTTCTTGATTACGGTTTTCTTTTTCTTGATGATCTATTCTAATTAGATTGGAAAGGGGTTAAATTTGACGGAAGCTAAGGAATTCTGCTACTTGGGAAAGCGGTAATAAACTGTGGATGGTAGAAGAGTAGGATAGTAGACATAAAGAATAGGTAGGATAGCAACAAGGCAAGGAAAGGCCTTTCGCGAAAAAAAAGAAGAGGGATTTACTTACGGCTAATATAAGTGTAAATATTAGGAAGAAATTGTTGTTGCTGCTAAAAAAAAATGTTGGGTATGGAAGCGTGGTGACGTTTTCATATGGGGTGGGGGGGTGCGAAACGGTGGACGATAGGAGTTGGGGGGAAAGGAAAAGAATAGAAGCCCTTTTGAAATGTGGTGCTTAAGGATAATGAGATGATGAGGTGAATAGAATCACTAACGAGGAACTTATAAACAGAAGAGGAGGGAAAAGCGAACGATATGATGGAGGACGTTGACTAAGAGAAAGGGATAAATTAATAGGCCACGTTTTAAGGTACGAGGGATTTTGTAAAACGGAAGAGGGAGGGAGGGAGAGACAGAGTGGAATACGCTAAGATGATGAGGGAGGAGGATGTGTGAGAGTTAGGAGGAAACTAAATGGTTTGTGGGGGGAGGAGGAGAAGGATGGAATAATACTCGTAAGTCGATTAGTTGTGGTAGTTACAAGGGATGAAAAGGCTTGCGCAAGATAGGTTGAGACGAGCGACGACATGGATAGTAACAGGCAAGGAAGGGCTTTCGCGAAAAAAAAAGAAGAGGGATTTACTTACGGCTAATATAAGTGTAAATATTAGGAAATTGTTGCTGCTAAAAAAAAGATTGGGTATGGAAGCGTGGTGACGTTTTCATATGGGGGGTGCGCGAAACGGTGGACGATAGGAGTTGGGGGGAAAGGAAAAGAATAGAAGCCCTTTTGAAATATGGTGCTTTAGGATAATGAGATAAGGTGGATAGGATCACAATCGAGGAAGTTCAGAACAGAATATGGATAGGGTAACTAAAGAGGTAGTTATAAACAGAATAGGGGGGTAAAGCGAACGATATGGAGGACGTTGGCTAAGAGAAAGGGATAGATTAATAAGGTCACGTTTTAAAGCACGAGGGTTTTTGTAAAAAAATTACAGAAAAATGAAGAAGAAGAAGAAGAAGGGGAAGCCAAAGAAGGTGAGTGGTAGAAAAAAACACTGAAAGAGCCAGACACAAGGAAAACAAAAGAAAAAGAAATTGTGAGAAGAATGGAAAGAGAGGGAAAATAAAAAAATAAAATAAAAAGCGTAGGGGGAGGGAGAGACAGTGGAATACGCTAAGAAGATGAGGGTGGAGGAGGATGATGTGTGGGGGTAGTTAGGAGCAAACTAAATGGCTTGTGTAGAGGGAAGTGTGTGTGGGGAGGAGGAGAAGGATGGAATACTCTAAGTGGTAGTTACAAGGGATGAAAAGGCTTGCGCAAGATAGGTTGAGACGAGCGACGACATGGAAGCAGCAGCAGCAGCAGGATGGCGGCCAATGTTTGTAGTCGAGGGTTTTTCGCGTCTGTCTAATTACTCGGGACCACACACACACACACACACAGACATCCGGGGCCTGGCCCCTTGAAAGAGCGTCTTTGTTCGCGGTGACGACACAGAGGATCTCTTGTGGTCCTCCGCGTGCCGTGACGTCATCAGCAGCATCAGCATCGGCGTCGTCGTCACGTGACGCACCTGACGTCCGTCCTATTCTATGTAAATGCGACTGTGGCGAGACAATGGGACATTCTAAGAGCGCGGCGCTCCTGGAGTTGGAGGAGCTTCTGGATGCTCGCATATGGATGAGACGCGCGGCTAATTGAAGATTAATTGCCCCCTGGCCGTCTTCTTCCTTCACTCTGACGCTCCTCTGCTTCCTTCCCTCGGAGGAGACGACGACGAGATTCGTTTCGATTAAACCGAATTCGTTTCGGGGAGGTTTCTTTATCTACCTGCGGACGGTTTGGCAACGCCGCCACCCTCTGCCTGCACCCTATCATTAGTGAGCGCCCACCCCCGCCCTGTTAAGGTAGCTAGCTAGCTGCGTCTTCTCCCCCCCTCAGGTTTCTATTACGACTCTTTCTCCCCTTACCTCCCTCACTCTGTCCACCACCACCAAAAAAAAAATAAAGGTGGAATCGAGCCGAGAGAGAGGAAAATAACAAAACAGAGCAGCATCATCATCATCATTCCTGCCTGCTGTTGGTGGTGGTGGGAAGACCCTCGAGGCGCCATCCAGGGGAGGAATAAATCACTCCCTGGCTGTCTGTCTGCATCTGGGGGGGGGGGGATGCAGCACTCTGCTCATTCCTTACTATTTTACTTTACAAACCTTTATCTTCTTACTCGTATTCTTTTAATTCCTTTTGTCTTTTTACGTTCCACCTGTGTTACATCACTGGACTGTTCCTTTCCTTGTTATTGTTACTATTTTACTTTACAAACCTTCGTTTATTTACTAATATTATTCTTTTTTCCTTTCGTCTGCTTAGTTCCACCTGTGTTACATCACTGGACTGTTCCTTTCCTTGTTATTGTTACTATTTTACTTTAGAAATCTTTATTTAGCTACTAATATTATTATATTTCTTTTTAGTCTTTTTACGTTCCACCTGTGTTACATCACTGGACTGTTCCTTTCCTTGTTATTGTTACTATTTTACTTTACAAACCTTTATGTAGTTACTAATATTATTCTTTTTCCTTTCGTCTATTTCGTTCCACCTGTCTTAACATCACCAGTGTGTTCCTTACATGTTATTGTCATTAGTTTACTTTAGAAACCTTTATTTAGCTACTAATATTATTATATTTCTTTTAGTCTTTTTACGTTCCACCTGTGTTACATCACTGGACTGTTCCTTTCCTTGGTATTGCTACTATTTTACCTTACAAACCTTTATTTTGATGCTAATATTATTCTTTTTTCCTTTCGTCTGTTTCGTTTTACTGGATTTACTTCACCATAGTGTTGCTTTCCTTGTTATTGTTACTGTGTTACTTTAAAAACCTTTGTTTTGTTGCTAATTTTTTTCCCTTTCGTCTTTTTTTCGTTCCACCTGTGTTACATCACCCGACTTCTCCTTTTCTTGTTATTCTTTCTTTACGTTACATAAAATTCTGCAGTCTGTACGTTCAATTCCATTTTAATGCTCGAGAATTGGTTTCGTCTTCTTAAGAATACAGTGGTTTTAAAATTAGTCTCAATTTTAATTGGAAAATATATTACAAATTACAGTGGTGATTCAGCCTCATGCTGGACAGTAAAGAATTATTTTGTATTTTTTAAAAACCAAGGTTTCTTTTCGCCTTGTTCGATCCTCGATAGAATATTTAGTACAGAAAGAAGAAAAAGGGTAGTTACTTCATTCCAAAGATAATAATAAAGAAGTGAGTTCATTACAAACAGAAGTATAAAGAATTAAGTTCATTTATAAGAGAAGTGAGTTCATTCCAAACAGAAGAATATAGAAGCGAGTTCATTTATAAGAGAAGTGAGTTCATTCCAAACAGAAGAATATAGAAGTGAGTTCATTTCTAAGAGAAGAATAGAGAAGTGAGTTCATTTCTAAGAGAAGAATAGAGAAGTGAGTTCATTTCTAAGAGAAGAATAGAGAAGTGAGTTCATTTCTAAGAGAAGAATAGAGAAGCGAGGTCATTTCTAAGACAAGAATAGAAAAGTAAATGTATTTTAAATAGAAATGAGTTCATTTCTAACACAAAAGGGCTAAGTGGTCATTCCAAAGAGAATAAATATACAAGTGACTTCATGTAAATTACAAATAGTAATTTAATACACTAATATACTCCTTGACGTTCTTAAGAATTTTCTCTAGCGGTCCATTGTCCTTTTATACTACATTGACAGTTTTCTTTTCTGCTCTTCTCGTCCTTGATAGCTGTTGCCTTTCACTATTTGTATATTTCCGTACCTACTTTTATTTCTTTCACGCCGTTTGGTTGACTCGACATGTTTTTTTTAGTTTGTTACGGTTGCTTCAATTAACATCTAATTTCATTTCATTTTCTGCCATTTCTCTCTCTTTATCCAATATTCTTTTCACCTTTGTGCTAGTTACTAGTACGTCACAACTTCGCTTCCACTGCAAAATTGAAGGGTCCCTGGGGCACAGTTAAAACGAAGAACGCAGTTGATAATCAAATTTGGTGGCGGGGAAAGACTTTTATAGGGAAAGGGGTTTATTTTTCCCTAAGGGGTGGAGGAGCGCAGGACGAGGGTTAACTTAGTTTGAAGTTGGATGGCGTTGTGTGGTGTTGTGAAGCACGCTTGCTGGCTGCTTGCCCTTGAGGACTCTGGAAGGCTCCAGATTGTGTTTGTGTGCGTGGGAGGAGACTCTCTGGGTCGGAGGAACAGGTGCATTGGCCGCGCTCCTCTCTCCCTCTCTCTCTCCCTCAACAAAGGTGAACCAACGTCGAAAATGTTCCCTGTTTATCTCTCTGACTTCTATAATTATTCTCTTTGGAATGAATCGCTTCTCTATTTTCTTATTTAGATTAACTCAATTTTCTATTTTATTTTTAAAGTGTACCTATGAAATTAACTTGCTTACCTATCTTGTGTTTTGAATTAACTCACTTATTTCTTTTTGGAATCAACTTCTCTATTTCTCTCTCTGTAAAAGGAACTCACTTCTCTATTCTTCTCTTTGGAATGGATTCACTTCTATATTCTTCTGTATGGAATAAAGCCACTTGTATATTTTGCTCTTTTGGAATGAACTATTTTCCATTCGTAATTTACTCGATTATTTAATTTTACTTTAGAATCAACTCACTTCTCTATTTCTGTCTATGAAAGGATCTCACTTCAATATTTTTTCTGTTTGGAATAAATTCACTTGAATATTTTGCTCTTTTGGAATGAACTATTTTCCAATTTTAATTTACTCGCTTATTTAATTTTACTTTAGAATCAACTCACTTCTCTATTTATATCTTTGAAAGGAACTCACTCCTCTATTCTTCTCTTTGGAATGGATTCACTTCTATATTTTTCTGTGTGGAATAAAGCCACTTGTATATTTTGCTCTTTTGGAAAGAACTATTTTCCATTCGTAATTTACTCGATTATTTAATTTTACTTTAGAATCAACTCACTTCTCTATTTCTATCTGTGAAAGGAACTCACTTCTCTATTCTTATCTTTGGTATGAAAACATTTTTCCATTTCTCTCTTTTAATGGAACTCACTTTTCTTTTTTCTTCATTTTGTATTTAAGACACGACTATGTTTATATCTTTGGAATGAATTCACATTTGAATTTTTTATCTTTGGATTGAAATCACTTCCTTTGGAATAAACTCAATTCGCTATTTTGTGTTTGAAATGAACTCATTTATATATATTTGTGGAATCAACTAATATCCTAGTTTTAGAACCACGTGAATTCTCCCTTATTATCTTTGAAATTAATTCACTTCTCTCTTTAAAATGAAGACACTTCTCTTTTTTTTTATCTTTTCGGAACGAAATAACTTCTCTATTTTCTCTGTCTATTGAAGATTAATTAGGCTGCTGTTGAAACGCACAGGAAAATGTGTGTAGATTTAATTGTAAAAACTTTTCCTATATTTTAATGACCGCAGTATAGTGATGAATTTCAGTTAATAGTAGCTGCAGATGATGTAACGTAAAGACGGGACGAAGAATTTTTTAGTTCTTATTAAATGAACAGTCTAGCATTTACGTGAAGTAGAGGTAAAATTAGATCCCTCTTCCACTTGAAGTTGCAGTGCTTTTTCCCTCCCGCCTGTAGCTCATCCTTTTCCCCTGACGTCTCTGAGCTTGTCCGTGTCTCTCACTTTGCAACACTTATATATATATATCGTGACGTCATCAGTCGTAGCCCCGAGTCCCAGACTCATCTGCCGTCATATATATATGTTTTTTTCCCCTCTCGCGATGATGAATAGTCGACTCTGCTTAGGACGTCCTCATTAGTCAGCACGTCTGGCCACTTATCTTCTCCAGCATTACATATATATCTCCCTAAGAACGAGGGGAAAAAAGGAGGCAGCCAAGACGACGACGACGACTACTTCCCCCCCTCTCTCTCCTTATGGGCAATGTCGTCCAAGTAGCCAACATTTCCTAGCTGACGTACGCCATATTTCAGGGGCACTTTCTTCTCGTTCTTACGCGCAATTATTCCCCAGACACTCCTGAGAGTCTTCAGATGACTCCTGTTTCTCCTCCGTACACTCTGACTCCTTCAACAGTCAAATGAACTCACTTCTCAATTTTCTGTTTAGAATCAACTGATTTTTCTATTCTTCACTTTGAAGTGAACTCACTTCTTTATTCTTCTCTTTGGAATGAAGTTACTTCTTTATTTTATATAGTTCATTATATATTTTTCTCTTAGAAATGAACTACTCCTATTTGCATTGAACTTACTTCTTTATTCTTCTCTTTGGAATGAAGTTACTTCTCTATTTTCTATGTTTTATATAGTGTATTATATATTTTTCTCTTAGAAATGAACTACTCCTATTTGCATTGAACTTACTTCTTTATTCTTCTCTTATGTTTCATATAGAGTATTATATATTTTCTCTTAGAAATGAACTACTCCTATTTGAATTGAACTTACTTCTTTATTCTTCTCTTTGAATCAATTGACTTGTATACTTTTCTCTTTGAAATGAACTCACTGCCTTATTGTCCGGTTTGGAATAAAGTTACTTCTCTATTTTCTCTGTTCCGTATAGTGTACTATATATTTTCTCTTTGGAATGAACTACTTTTCGAGCTTGATTTGAACTCATTTCTGTTTTGACGCAACTGAATTCCATATTCTTTTCTTTGAAATGAACTCACTTCTTTATTCTTCTCTTTGGAATGAAGTTACTTCTCCATTTTATCTCCCTTTAAGTAGACATTGCTCTTGTTTATACCAAATATTCTATAGTAGAACAAACAATTGAACTCGCTTCTCTTTGGACTCAACTTACTTCCTAGTTTTCCTGTTTAGAATCAACTGACTTGTCTAGTCTTCTCTTTGAAATGAACTCACTTCTTTATTATTCTCTTTGGAATGAAGTTACTTCTCTATTTTCTGTATTTTATATAGTGTATTATATATTTTTCTCTTAGAAATGAACTACTCCTATTTGCATTGAACCTACTTCTTTATTATTCTCTTTGGAATGAAGTTACTTCTCCATTTTCTATGTTTTATATAGTTTATTATATTTTTCTCTTAGAAATGAATTACTCCTATTTGAATTGAATCACTTCTTTATTATTCTCTTTGGAATGAAGTTACTTCTCCATTTTCTCCCTTCTCCCCTCCTGTAGGCAGCAACGGGCTCTTTTGTTAATGTTCCATCGAAGACCAAACAAGAAGAAAAGAAACCTTGAATTTAAGTTAGTATAATAATATAATAATTTTTTTTGGTAACGTTTCAATTAATTTAGTACATTTATTATGACTGTAGCATGTGACGAAAACACCTCTGTAATTTTTTCATATATATATTTTTTCCAATTAAAATTGAGACCAAGGGTGGCTTTTCTATATCATTGTTTCTTCACTGTACTTCACTGTCTCATTAATTGTAATTACTGCTGTCTGTATTTTTTTATCTAATAATTTTGGTAATCCTTAAGAAGTTTGTTCCAATGGACATTACCCTACATCCACCAAAAATGCCGGTACAAGTGGACGGACGTGTTGTTTTTCTTTTCTCTCTCCCGTGTTACCCTGGCCTGTAGAATCACATGTAGCGGTCCCCATGGCTTGTCCGTTTTCGCTCCTGATGAAACCCTCCTGATCTTCTCCAACAGGATTTGCAAAGCTTCTCCTTCTTCTGAGGGTGTTCATCCATCAGGCATGATCCTCCTTGAGGTTACCGAGGAGACCCAATTTCTGTCCGAGTGATGTGAGAGGCAGGTTCACCCGCCCGGGCGTTGTGTGTCCCTGGTGAGGGCGGAGGAGGTAGAGGAGGGAGAGAGAGAGAGGGGGGGGATAAAGGTAATTTTCCGCTCGGTCACGACAATAATAATCCGCGCCTACCGCAAAGGTCATCGAGCGAGCGCTGGTTCTGGTAGTTACCACTCGCCTCGCAGAGACGCCCGTCGTCGTTCTCTCGCTCAATGGACAACGTCGTCGCCCGCCGTCACGACTTGACGCTGGTTCAGTCACCAGTTCCTCTTGGGTCGGTTTCAGCTGAAGCGGTGGCTGAAGAACCAACAGGAGTTCCAATGGTCAGGATAAAACCAAAGGAACACCGTCTTTTCTTTTTTTTTAAAAAAAAATTCATTTAATGAAAAAAGTGATCATAATAACAAGTTCTATAATCCATTTTCGATGTCTTCCAAGTGTCCTGATGGTGGATGTCCTCTCCAGTGATCACACCCCTGTTACCTCCACTTTGAGGTGAATGGGTTTCCGTATTGCAGAAGGGGGATAGAATAAGAGGGTTTGCATGGATTCCCACTTTCACGTGGTGTTTATTCTCTCTCTCTCTCTCTCTCTCTCTCTCTCTCTCTCTCTCTCTTGAGTAACCTCCTGTATGAAAAGGTATGCCGAGGTGGTCCTGCTGTAGAATCTGATAAGGTTGGGCGCTGCGGGAGTTTTCTCTCGCAGACGCTTCAGCCCAGAGTGACTGCGGTTGCTTACCACCTGATTATGTCGGGGATGCCTCCTAGCATCTCTCTCCCTCTCTGGGTACTTTTTTTTATCAAAGTTATCATATGCCGAGACACCTTCACCTATTTTAGGAGGTATATGTACCGGGGTCAAAGACCTTGGGCATATGGCAAGAGTTGTCCGCTGATTCCGTTGGATCAGTCGGGGGCCAACTGCCTCCTGAAACTGGTGGAGACACGGAGAAGGGAATGCTGCGTCCCCACCCACAGCAAACTCGTCTTCTCCCGTCATTCATAGGGAAGGGCGTGAGAATAGTAGCCAGCAATGCCCCCCCGACCTACCTGATGCAGGTTTTCTAGGGTTTTCCCTCCCTGCATCATCTCTTTAGGTGAAACACCCCTGGGGTAGGATCCTTAAACCATAGCCCGGGGGCCCACTAGTTAATGAAAAACAATTCAGCGAACAATTAATTATGTTGATATTCGTTTTGTTACATCTACAACGTTTCGTCCGGTGTAGCTCCATCAGGTAACTAGACAAGACTTTAGAAGACACAATTGTAATGCAGAATACAGACAGAATGTTTCCTTAAAAAGTAAAAATAAAAAAAATTGGTTAACCGCTTTAACACGGAAATCAGTTTTATTTATTTAATAGAAACTTTTTCCTATTATAATTCTTTTAATAAAAAAATCCTGCATTCAAATTTTTTTTTTAAAAAAAATTTCAGTTTAGTTACCTGACGATTCCACAAATACGGACCGAAACGTTTGTGTATAAATGTATTAAATTAAGTTTCAATATTGTTTTCTGACAAAAGAAACCTGCTGGATATCATATTAATGCCCAGGTTATTCTTATATCCCGTTGATGAAACGGCTTGAACAAATTATTTTGCAATACCTCGAATCTAATATATGATGGTGTCGTAAATTAAGGACGAAACGTTGTGTACTGTATTTATTAATTTCTGGAGTGGAGTGTTTTTTCTGGGGCAATTTTTTCAATTGGTACATTTTGTTAAACATCTGTCTGAGGAAGTGACGGAAAGGGGGATGCGAAACGTCGGAAAAATTTTGATAAACTGTAAAAAATTATATATATATATATATAAACTGACTGTTTCAATTCGTTGGTTTCTCTTAATGAGGATCTTTATTTTAAGTAAATAGTTTTGTCTGACGGTTAAATATACATTAAATGAGTTAAAAAAAATCACTTTGTCAGTTTTTATACTGTTAAAAATACATTAAATGAGTTAAAACAACCACCTTGTCAGTTTATATACTACGTTTCGTCTCTCACTTGAGACTTCTTCAGCTATAATTTTTTTTTAGCTGTTCATGGAACCTCAGACTCTATGACTCCTTCAGCCGAAAATTGTTTTTCATGGAGTGAGGTTCTATGACCAGCAAAAAAAAAATTTTTATACCTGAAGAAGTCTCAAGTGGGAGACGAAACGTAGTATATTTCAAAATTTAATAAAATGAGGGTCTGTCTTGCCTCCCACTTCCGGGCACCGCGACTGTAATACTACCTGCTGGTCCCGTCGCCATGTTCCCTGGGACCGTCCCTCTACACCACATATTTGTCCTGTAATGACGTCACGTCACTCTTAACGGACCCGCGGGAGAAGCTTTTCAACGACCCAAACAAAGATGCGTCTTTTTGAAGAAGAAAAAAACAACAACACCTTAACAATCTCTCTGGTTGGTGTGTATGTGTGTGTGTACGTGTCGTTACGTCATCCGTGGCATTGTTCCCTCCTGGAAAGGAGGAGGTTGTAGTAATCTGCTAGGTGTTGTTCTCTCCTCCTGTTTGTGAGAAAAGAAGAGCCGGGGAGTGAAAACGTTTCGGCAACAACAACTTCCGCCCATTATGATGGAGGAGCGCGGCGAAAACCTCTTCCAACACTACTACTGCTGCTGCTGCTTCGGCGGTCTACCAAAGTATATATATATTGTAATATACTTTTTGGGGTATAAAACATTTATTAATTAACAGAACAAATTATGATCAATTTTAAAATTTTTCATTTATTAATTTAAAGTGAATACACGGGCTTAATCTCAGGAGGGGGGGATTTTGGGTCTCTCAAGAGATGGATGGAGTATGCAGTAGCTGAAAAATAGAAAGAAAAATCATTAAATATTATTTATCCAGAGCAATGAGCAAGTTTCACAATTTTTTTTATAGCTTACCCACAATTACTACAGGGGCCTACAAACATCCACCTCACTCACGAATGTTTGTGCGTCTCTCTGGCGTCTTGCAGGATTTGATCACGTCTGGACACGTCCGTCCTCTCATCTGGCTTCTGGATATCTGCTCGGACCAAGTCTGTCCTTTCCTCCACTCGTCTCACTTCTGGATATCTGCTCGGACCAAGTCTGTCCTCTCCTCCACTCGCCTGCCTTCTGGGGCTGAGCCACCCATCGGCTTCCCTTTTAAATCTTCCGACGGGAATTCCCCTATTTCACAAAATTTCGGGGTTCCCCGCCCTCATTTTTTACACTCGTTCGGCGGGGTTTTCCCGCGGGGTTTCACCATCGTCATTTTTTATACACGCTCGGCGGTACACTCCCGCGGGGAATCACCATCTTTCAGCCGACTATATATATATTCCGATACATAATTCACTCAGCGCTCGTAAAAGGAACCGGAGAGGGGAAAACTTTTAAATCCTCAAACTGTTTGAGCCTCCGGGAAAAGGAAAACATGGTGGAACAGACTGTAATAACAATCATATTCCTGTAAAGAAGCTAAGCTTCAAGGATGTGTGAATGAGTCAGGGTGTGTCCACATTTATTACATTATTTTATTGTATAAAAGATAAATATACTTATAACAAATTTTTTGTATTATAAACTAATGGATTAATTAATTACTCTTTTCCGATTCTTCTATAAATTCCTTTATTGAATAGAAGGAGGAGGAGTGGCTAAGCAAAAAATGTCAAGAAGATGACAAATTCCTTCCTTCCTTCCTACCTCAAAGTGGTAATTTTTTATTTCAAGTTTTCTTGTCTGAAAAATAGCAGGTAACCGCGGACAATTAGCAGTAGTTCATCAATTTTTTTTAAGGACTCTTGTCGTACCGCGTAGAAGATTTCTTGCAGGTGTTTTCAAGTTTCCCTTCTTAATTTAACACACAAAAATACATCCCCCCTTTTCAATTCCCTTCCTATGCTATTAAAGGGGAGTTGCCTGTTTCAGGATCACCCTCAAGTAGCCTGTTAACCAAAAAAAATTGTAATGGAGCTGCGGGAGTTTTCTCGCAGACGCTTCAGCCCAGAGTGACTGCGGGGCTTACCACCTGATCATGTCGGGGATGCCTCCTGCACTCTCTCTGGGTACTTTTTATCAAAGTTCTCACATGCCGAGACACCTTCACCTATTTTAGGAGGTATATGTACCGGGGTCAAAGACCTTGGGCATATGGCAAGAGCTGTCCGCTGATCCCATTGGGATCAGTCGGGCCAACTGCCTCCTGAAACTGGTGGAGACACGGAGAAGGGAATGCTGCGACCCCACAGCAAACTCGTCTCCCGTCATTCATAGGGAAGGGCGTGAGAATAGTAGCCAATGCCCCCGACCTACCTGATGCAGGTTTTCTAGAGGGTTTTCCCTCCCTGCATCTCTTTAGGTGAAACACCCCTAGGGTAGGATCCTTAAACCATAGCCCGGGGGCCCACTAGTAAACCCTTTCTCGGCTACCTTGCTCTACCTTCCGCATCCCCCCTCCTTTTGAATTCCCCTTCCTATGCTATTAAAGGGGAGTTGCCTGTTTCAGGGATCACACTCATGTAGCCTGTTAACCCAAAAAAATACATACATATATATGTATATATATTTTTGTATCCGTTCCGATATTTGCCTATACCGAAGGCAGTCAGCAGTAATTACAGTCGAATGAAGGGCGAGAAAATAAAAGCAGAAATCAAGAAAGGAGTAAGACAAGGATGCGGTCCGCGCTCTTTAACTAACATATAGAACAGGCGATGAAGAAAGTTAAAACGGATTATTCGAAAAGAAATCATACTGCAAGGAGAAGAAATAAAAAAAACCCCAAGGTTTGCTGATGATATTCTAGTGTTAAAGGGAGTCCGAAGAACACTTGGAAACCATAATAAATGGCACGAAGTGTACAACGTGAGGATTAAGAGGAATGAAAAACAAGGTGATGTGGATTGGTAAGGGATATTTGGAAGGAAGTTAAGGAATTCTGATACTTGGGGCAGCAGAGTAATTACTAGAGTAGCAACAGGCGAAGAAGAGGAATTTACTTACGGGGAATATAAGTGTGAATATTAGGAAATGTTGGAATGGTATCGTGGCGCTCGCTGTATGTGGGTGCAAAACGTGGACGGTAGGAATTGCAGAAAGGAAAAGAAAGGTGGTCCCATAAAAGAATGAGATGAGGTGGATAGAATCACTAACGAGGAAGGTATAAGCAGAATAGGGGGTGGAAGAGCGAACGATGTGGAGGACTTTAATAGGCCATGAGGAAAATTAGTATTAGCGTGTGGGGGTAAGTGAAGAAGAGGCAGGCGAATGATGCAATGCGCTAAGAAGATTAGAGAGGATTTTGGACGTGGTGGTTATTCGGAAATGGAAAGGCTTGCGCAAGATAGTTTAGCATCAGACCAGCCTTGGTGGACCATAGCAACAATCGTACTAAAGGGCGTTTAAGTTGTACCAAAGAACTTGGCGGCTAAGACTTCATAATGGAGGGTTTGTGTCAGTGACTGGAATAGTTGAGTCGCTTCTCTGTTCGCATGAACCGTCAAGGACTTGGGTCTCCAGAAGCTTCCAGCGGGCCGGTCGTGTAGTTGTCCCAAGTGTTCCGGTCCTGTGCGACGCCACCAGCCTACATTGCCTCCTCTCCTCCTCCTCCTCCTCCTTCTTCTTCTTCACCTCCTCCTCCTCCTCCTCCACCACCTCTTCGATGTCACGACTTTATCTGCAGAAGAAGGCGGGGCGTGTAATGAACCGGGTCCGATGTTACTTTAGATGCTCCGTCCTTGGTTCTTGTTGTTCTTTTTTTTTTGTTAGATAGCGGAGCCTGTCAACCTGCTCCCTGGACTGGACTGGATTCCAGCCAGCCAGCCAGCGAGCCTGCCACAGCTAGCCTTGAACGGCAGCTTTTCAATTTCCAGAGCAGAGTGGAGTGGAGTGGAGCGGGGCGGCGGACTTTCTCCACGGCACGCACCATTAGCCAGCGGACAGCGACATTGCGTCACGTTCCCTCGGCGGCGTCCTTTCACCGGAACCTACCACCACACACACACACACACAACACCACACCCGAACACTCCTTATCTGCCTGAGAGGCGATCGGGTATTCCACGGCTTCCCTTGGGTATTCCCTCAGATACTTGGAAATGTTGGAGGAAAAGCTTCCCAGTTTGGTTTAGATTGGGTTGAAGCAGTTGCTGGAGACGTTATGAAACACGGGGAAGAACTGTGTTCTCAAGAGCTACCATCACCCTCTAAACTCTTCCCCCGTCTTTTATTGAAACACGCACAAATGTTAAGGAAAGGAAGGTTTTCCTGATGTAAATTATGTTGCTTTTCCCATCCAGGGTGCAGTAGTGAATTACAGGGGGAAGTTGAGTACAGAGCTGTGTCGCCTCAGGTAAGCTCTGGAGGGAAACTCTCGAGGGCTGTTTCCACACTAGGAAGGACTCGCCACCTTTCTCGAAGTTTATTTTGTATGTATGTATGTAAGAGTCGCTGCAGATGGTCCATGCAAGATACCAAATTATTCTCATGTAAATTCAATAATCGTTTCGAGCGAGGGAGTCAAGGAGTTAAATATGATGTAATGATAAATTTTTAAGCCTGAGGAGGTCTCAAAATGGAAATGAAACGTCGCTTTTTTTGAATAAATATTTAATGGTGACTTTTTGAGCTGTGATGATGAAACGGTGTCTCAAGCAGCGGAGACTTGAACGCGCGTAGAGACGCGAAGCCCGCTAACGTGGACCGTTGTTGTTGCAGGTACATCCACAGCAAGGAGAAGCCGTTCAAGTGCGGCGAGTGCGGCAAGGGCTTCTGCCAGTCGCGGACCCTGGCCGTGCACAAGATCCTGCACATGGAGGAGTCACCTCACAAGTGCCCCGTGTGCGCCCGCAGCTTCAACCAGCGGTCCAACCTCAAGACGCACCTGCTCACGCACACCGACCACAAGCCCTACGAGTGCAACTCCTGCGGCAAAGTCTTCCGCCGCAACTGCGACCTGCGGCGCCACGCGCTGACCCACGCCGTGGGCGACGTCCCTCCAGACGTCGCGGCGGCGGCGGCAGGGGCGGGGGCGGACTCGCCCCCGGGCCGCAAGGACTCGGCGGCGTCGCCTCCCTGCGACTCGGGGCGCCGGTCACCGCCGCCGCCGCCCCCGGCTCCGCCCTCGGGGGCCACCACGCGCTGCCACCACCAGCACGAGGCCGGCGGCGGCTCCTACACCATGCGGCCGCCCCCGGTGTGGCACAGGCCGCAAGTGCAGATCCGCAGGGACCTGCATCACGCCGCCCCCACGTCCACCGTCACCAGCGGGACTCTGGAGCCGACCACCCCCGGCATCGGCATCTTCAAACGCCGCCTCCCGGAACCGCCGGACATCCCGCGGCCCACGACCAGCCTCACAATCACCCGGATGCCTCTGGGGGCGGTCATCCCGCCTCCCAGCGACGAAGAGTCCGTCCCGAAGACGGGACCGCCGCCTCCTCCGCTCCCGCCGCCGCCGCCCCCGCCTGCGATAGCCGACGCCCAACCGTCCACGTCCAGCGCCGTCGTCGAACCTCCGCCTCCGCAGCCGCCCCCGGTTAACCGTCCGCCGCAGCGAAACCCGTCGACCAAAATGCACGGCTTCAGCATCGAGGAAATAATGAGGCGTTGAGGATGACCTAACCGTCCGCCCCCTCCCCGCCCCCGCCCCCACAAGTGCTTGGGAAGATCTCTGAGGACAGTTACGACGATCCCCTATTTATTACTCTCAAGTTGATTGTTTATACATACATATATATATATACACATTGTGGTTCCTTTCGTTGTAAATACGGGGGCAGCACCCGACGTAGTTCCTTGTGAATATAACCGATAGAGTTCTCTGTTGTTTTTATTTTCCCTACTATAGTTTTTTTTTAAAAAAAATCAGTTATTGGTGCAAAAGGTGAATTCATGGTTTTGTATTGGTGAAACTACAATTTTTTATTTTCTCCTCCTTGTATGTAAATAGCGACATTATATATATATATTTTTCTTTCCCCCTTATAATATTTGAAAATACAGTGTGTTTGTATCTCATGTTTGTTTGTAATCTAATGATTTAGTGAAAGAGGAGAATTTAATTTTTTTTTAAAAAAAGTGTTTTACTTTGCTGAACACAGACAGAGAAGAATTTATGTACATTACGTGAAGACTGTTACTGTATAAAAAAAATATATTGATATTTGTAAATACCGATTCATTCTTACTTTAATATTTTATTATTATTATTATCATTTGTTGTGTTAACGGTAATGATGGGGGGTGGTTTTCAACAAGTCATTGTCCTGTGTGCGGACACGCCATGTTTTTTTACCTGGTGTAATTTATTTGGATTGTACAAGAAATGCCCTGTATATATGTGTGTGTGAACGGTTTTCAATTTTTTAAAAAGTAATGTTAATTTCGGCTCATTTTCATTTTGTTTGTCAAAAATTTTTTTTGGCCATCCATTCATTGTATATAAAGACATTTATTGGAACCAATAAAGAGTTATTATTATTATTTTATTTTTTAATTTTTTTTTTTGAAAAAAAAGACCATACCGCGTCTCGTGACTTGTTGAAGTGCTTTATTGGCTTGTGCTCTTATTATGGCAGGTTTGTGATTGTGCCGAGGTCGTTCACACCTGACTCTTGTCCGGAGGGACCGAGGAGGACCTGAGTGGTCCGGGAATTTGAAAGAATAAAAAAATAAATCAGGAGAGAGAGAAAGAGAGAGAGAGAGAGGAGGAGGAGAAGGAGGACGAGGATATCCACCTGCACGCTTCGATCTCATTTCCTCTCCTTCTTCGCCTCACAAAGAGAAGAGTTGGAGGACTTTTGTGTGGACGTACGTGTGTGCGTGTGTGAGAGAGGAACAAATCAGTGTTAATTATTATTATTATTATTGTTGTTGTTGTTATTATTACCTGGACTGTTGTGTTGCCTCGTCCTCTGCAGCGTCGTCGTCGCCCCCCCAAAAAAAACCTCCTCCTCCTTCAAGGTGCCTTCCATGTACATTATTTAATTTTTGTGAATATGATTATAATTTAATGATGATAAATGAATAAAACGTTGCTTCACTTTAATCTGGTGTTATAAATCAAGAGAGTGCCTTTGTCCCGCAGGTTTTTTGTGTGTGTGTGTGTGTGGCAGCCGCTTTCATTGCGGCCGGAGAGCGGGTTCCTTCCTTTCTTTTCCTTTTTTTTTACTACTCCCCTTATTCTCCTTGTTTCTTTTCTCGCTCGCTCGCTCTCTTCTGTTCCGTCCTCCTCCTCATTCCCTTTCTTTGCTCCCCCCTCACTCACTCTGTTCAGTTCGTTTTTTTTTCCTCTCTTCCTTACTCTGTCCGCGTATCGGCGCGTATCTTGTTCTTGTTGGCCGGCCGCTGTATCCTGTTCTGAGAGCCCGAGGGCAAGCCCCGCCCTGCAGTGCTGCCAACTGCTGCTCTGGAGCACTGACTCTCGCTGCAGCAGCAGCCATTGCCGCCGCCACCGATTTCTCGCTCACAGGAATCTGTTTCTTCATTTCTTTCTCCTCAACCTCACAAAGGGGGGGCTTCCAATGATAATTCCTAAACGGCTCCCTCAGTCAAAACGTTTCCTCCGAATGACAATTAAACCCTTTGAATACGCACCGTCGACTATCTAAACCTTTTTAGGAAACATTTAAACAAAAAATTTTAGTACAATAAATCAATCATATTCTTGTTTATAGCTTATTTATTTCTCCCTGTCAGCGCCATTAATTCGTTTAGATAACCCCCAAATACATTTGGAAACGTTTCGGTCCTCATAACGCGAGAAACAAAAATTCTATGATATTTATATAAAATTAAAATTTACCCGAAGAAATAAAAAGCAATCTGGACTTCGTTAGGCAAAATGTGGCAGCAGGTGGGCGCAGTTTTTTCAAGATAATTTCCTATTTACAAAATGACGAAATATCCTACTAAAAGAAGAAGAAGAAAAAAGAAATACATACAAATAATATACACACAGTTTCTGGAACTGCGACTGCAAAAATTCTCAGTCTACAGATTCTTACAGCAACACAGGCGAGATGTGGCTACTACGTAAACGACTCCCTCAGTCAAAAAAAAAATTCGATTTTTCTCTTTGTTGACGATAAAGAAGAGAATAATTGTAATTTTTTTGGTGTAGCTGAAAGATAATAACATCTATAGCGCTGCTTTGCCTCGGAAACGGAAGAAAACATCATCCGTGTAACAAAATCCGGTAAAATTCCAGGTGAGTATCATGTGACGTAACAATCCTCTATTCTTTGATATCCTCTGTTTACCAATACAAAGAGGTTTTAAGGGTACAGACGTAGTCACTAGGGATGTTCTTTTTTTGTTTTTTTTCGTGTCAATTCTTGAAGCTCTTCTCTAAATTTTGTTGTTGTGGTATTTAGTCTTAAAAACTCGTCTGATGCAAACCCTCCATGGTAACCTATCTTGCGCAAGCCTTTTTTCTCCGCATAACTACCACAGCCTCTATAATCTGCTTGGCATATTCCATAGTTAGCCTACTTTTTCCGTTCATTTCCCTCTAATGCTAATTTTTACAAGAACCTAATGTCTCAAAACGTGGACTATTAATCTATCCCTTCTCTTGGTCGTCAAAGTCCTCCGTATTGTTCGCTCTCCCTCTATTATTTTTATAACTTCCTGGTTAGTTACTCCTATCCACCACCTCATCTCATTCTCCTACAGCATCACATTTGAAAAGCTTCCATTCTTTTCCTGTCTGCAACAACCAATGTCCATGTTTCACGTCCATATAACGCCACAATCCATACCAAAATGTCCTAATATTCGTACTTATATTAGCCGTAAGTAAATTCCTCTTCCTTGCCCTGTTGCTATCCTACTCTAGTAGTACAATTCCTTAACTGCCTTCCAAAATATCCCTTCATAATCTATCAGCCTTTGTTATTCCAGTTTTTCCCATACTACACTCCATTACCTCAAGTGGTTTTCCCTCTCTATTAATCCTCATGTTGTACTCTTCCTCTCCAGGATCACGTTCATGCCATTTATTATGGTTTCCAAGTCATCTTCTGACTCCCCTAATACTACAAATATCATCGTCAAGGTGTATGGTTTTTATTTATTTATTTATTACTTACTTCCCATATTCAGCTTTACCTTTCTTCATCGTCTGTTCTATGTATCAGTTAAAGAGCATGGACTGCATCCTTGTCTTACTCCTTTCTCGATTTCTGCTTTCTTTTCTTCATCTTCAATTCTAATTTACTTCTGACTGTCTTCTGTACAGGTTACGAATACTCCTTCTTTCCTCTATTTTTTTTATTCCTGTACTCTCCAAAATCCTTAATAGTGTGTTCCAGTTCACGTTGTCAAAACCACTTTTTCTAAATCTACAAATTCTATGACCGCTTTTTTTTGGTTATCCTGTCTTCTAAAATTAGTTGCAAAGTCAATATTGCTTCTCTTGCCCCCTATATTCTTGCCAATATGAAACTGATCTTCTCCTTTTTTTTTGGATAACAGGGTCTTTGAGGTTTTTTTTGTGGTAAACAGGCTACATGAGGGTGATCCTGAAACAGGCAACTCCCCTTTAATAGCATAGGAAGGGAATTGAAAAGGGGGGGATGCGGAAGGTAGAGCAAGGTAGCCAAGGAAGGGTTAACTAGGGCCCCCGGGCTATGGTTTAAGGATCCTACCCTAGGGGTGTTTCACCTAAAGAGATGATGCAGGGAAAACCCTAGAAAACCTGCATCAGGTAGGTCGGGGGGCATTGGCTGCTACTATTCTCACGCCCTTCCCTATGAATGACGGGAGACGAGTCTGCTGTGGGGGGACGCAGCATTCCCTTCTCCGTGTCTCCACCAGTTTCAGGAGGCAGTTGGCCCCCGACTGATCCAATGGGATCAGCGGACAACTCTTGCCATATGCCCAAGGTCTTTGACCCCGGTACATATACCTCCTAAAATAGGTGAAGGTGTCTCGGCATATGAGAACTTTGATAAAAAAAATACCCAGAGAGAGAGTGCAGGAGGCATCCCCGACATGATCAGGTGGTAAGCCCCGCAGTCACTCTGGGCTGAAGCGTCTGCGAGAAAACTCCCGCAGCGCCCTTATCACACAGGTTACGAATAATCCTCTTTCCTCTATATTTTATTCCCGTAGTCTTCAAAATCCTTAATAGCGTGTTCCAGTTCACGTTGTCAAACCCGTTTTTCTAAATCTACAAAATTCCATGACCGCTTTTTCTTTTTGGTTATCCTGTCTTCTAAAATTAGTTTCAAAGTCAATATTGCTTCTCTTGTCCCCTAAATTCTTGCCAATATCAAACTGATCTTCTCCTCCTAATTCGCATTCTGTTTTTCGTTACATCCTCCTATATACTATTTTGCCTGCACGAGATACTAAAGTAATTGTCCTGCATCTATCAGCCCCCAGTCTTCTTCGTTATGGGTATAAATATGTTCTTGTGTTTTTTCACTCTAACCTTCTGGTATCCTCTCTTGTTTCGTTTCCTTTTAGTTCATTGAGTATTTCAGTTATGGAAATTTACTGGTTAAGCAGTTAAATCGGTAACCAATTTTAATGTTTTGATCCTTGTCTTATCGAGACAGGTAAGAAACAAGTGATTTGGGCCCCAAGCTGTTCACCCCTTTTCCCTCCCGTCCTTTTCCCTCGCACCCTGCACAGTCAGACAAGCCAGTGTTGAAAAAACACCAACATCCTACCCCCTCCGCCCCACGCCCCCGCCCCCCCAAAAAAATAACTTAAATGACTCCGGCAGAGGGTTTACCTCTTGTGTATAAACGGCTCCCTCAGTCAAAAAAAAAACAACAAAAATCATCACAAGTATTTGTCCCGTAATAGTAAGATAAATTTGAGGCACCGATGATGTAAGGGGTACATTTTTGAAAAAATGAATTCTATCTATCGTCATCGGCAAACGTTTACTCTCGTCCAGTATTTCATTACAACTGGAATAAACGTCCAGATAATAGGTATTTTCGTAAGAACAGGGTAACAGGAGGGTGGGGCTTAAATCCACCCTGTTTAGGAAGATTGTAATGAATAAGCAAAGGGAGTTAAAATGGCGCCTCCGCAATGCAGACTCTCTTTCTCTCTCTCGGTGGAGATTTTATTGAGTTCTCGGGAGCGAGCGAGCAAAACCAAAGATGCTCCTCGATAAAGGCGCGAGATTTCTCCCTCCCTCCCTCCCACCCTCCCTCCCCCCTCTCTCATATATATCTTCTATGCTCGCGCGAATTTAATTTCCGGTGGTCACGATGTGGATCTGCCTGCTTACCAACCAACCAACCTACGGCTGACGATCCTTGATCAACCAGATCCACGGTCACTGCTGGAAACAAGATCCAACTTCGGAGAAACTGTATTGTATTGTATTGTATTTGCTAATAATCTACAATTGGGCGCAAGACCCCCCTGGTGGCAGATACATAATTAAATATATACATAATTATAAACTAAAAAAAGAAAGAGATAAACATGTTCTGTGGATGCCCTGAAAGAGAAAAGAGAGAAACACTTCACTTCACTTCACTTTAGTTTTTTTTATATTCGGAGAAACACATTTATTTATATTAAAAAAAATATCATCCACTTCACTTCACACGTTTTTTTTTCTTCAGATTTGACCTAAATTTATTTTCTTGAAGAGGATTTCCTTCCCCCTCCAAACACTCCTCCTCCTGCCACAGGGTAAATTATTCTCCACAGTCGTCGTCGTTGATAGTTCCTATTTAGGAATGAGAATTTGCCAACATCTGTTTGTTTTTTTGTTTTCTATATTTCACTTTGATTGAATTGGTGATCCTCCCATCATCTACCTATATAACTGGAGCTTATTCCCCAATCCATGGTTTTTGCCCCCGTATAAGCTTTTAATGCAGAGTCTTGCTGCTTTCTCCCTCTCTCCTTTCTGACAATACCTCCTCCCAACCTAGCTGTTTTACCTTTTTCCTTCCTATGACCCCCTGTGGCCCTACTTGCCACAAAATTAGCAGCAGCCCCCCCTTTTTTTTCTGAACTTTCTCTAATGATTCTATTTGATTAATTCTATAAGGATCCCAACAAGCCGCCGCCTGTGCCCCATATTCCAAAATTGGTCTAACTAGAGATAAGTATGCCACCTCCTCCTTTTTGTTTTTGAACTTCCCCTTTTTTTTAAGGTTCCTCATAATGAAATGTAAGGAATTCCACGCTTTTCGGGGCCGTGAAATTTCACTTGTTCCCCCCCTCCAATTCTGTTGTTGAAATATATCCCCCAGATATTTGCAGCTCGTTACCCTTGGAATTAGTTCCCCCCACTCGCCTATTCTATATTCTGTCTCACACTTAACAAGGTGCGTTTAGTAAACGAGATTGAGCTGCTGCTCTTTTCTTTTTCCATTAATTTTCATTTTATTTTCCAGAGCCCAGCTATTTATTAACTTTATCTAGCTAGATCTTCTTGTAATAATAATAAAGTGTGTGTCTTTTCCTCGTTTGTTATCTTTCTGTATATGATACAGTCAGTCGTCAGCGAAAAGCCTTCCTTACCCCTGACTTCAAGTAATTCGGTAAGTCATTAATGAATATTAAAAAAAAACAGTAAGGGGCCGATTACAGAGCCTCTGTACGTGAAACAAAGAGTGAGGTTGATAAAGACTCAAGGAGGAATGATGAAGCGCGGAAGGTTAATAGAGAACATTCTAGAAGGACGCTCGGGAAAAATTTGGGAGCGCGGAAGGATTCACTTTCGCGCGAGGATTCTGAATAGTATGTGGATGACCTAAATTGACCTAATAATTGTGTAAAAAGAAAATAATAATGAACACGTCTGATCCAAGGTAAACTAGAATTATCAAACCCCTTTACTCAGAGCACATAGAATAAAATAGTAAAGAGTAAATAGAAAAACTAAAATAGGGAGCGGTAAACCCCCGTCCCCACATAAATAACCCCACAATATATATCATCGCAAAAAAAGAAAAGGTAATCCATAAATTTAACAGGTGAGGGAAAACTGACGCTGAATCTGAAAATAAACTAAGGAAAAAGAATAGGACACGGTCCAAATCGGGGAGAAAACAGAAGAAGTATAATTTATATAAAAAAAGGGGGGGGGAGTTTCCAATGTAACTAAATAAAATATATGACCTGATTCAGACTTTTATTAATAATACCACCAAAAAAGAAAACCCGTTTCGGTACGCCTTTGTACCTTCATCAGGATGGAGGAGAAAAGTTTCGGTAACAAAGTACGTCCTTTGTGAAATGAAATAATTTACGACCGTTTACAGAAAACCATTCTTATTTTTTTTAAAAAAAGATATTAGTAATAACGACGTTTCGGCATAAATTCATGACATCTTCAGGTGTCAAAAAACAACGTAAGAATCACAAACAAAGGCAACAGTTAAACTTGTCTCAGAAGCCAGTTGTTACATACAACAGACGTTAAATATAAGAATTAACAAGAAGTCCGTCACTATCACTCGTCATGAAGAAAAACCCTGAAGGAAGTGCAAATGTGTACCGAAACGTTGTTTTTTTTTGGTTAACAGGCTACATGAGGGTGATTCTGAAACAGGCAACTCCCCTTTAATAGCATAGGAAGGGAATTGAAAAGGGGGGATGCGGAAGGTAGAGCAAGGTAGCCTAGCAAGGGTTAACTAGTGAGGCCCCCGGGCTATGGTTTAAGGATCCTACCCTAGGGGTGTTTCACCTAAAGAGATGCAGGGAAAACCCTAGAAAACCTGCATCAGGTAGGTCGGGGGGCATTGGCTACTATTCTCACGCCCTTCCCTATGAATGACGGGAGACGAGTCTGCTGTGGTGGGGACGCAGCATTCCCTTCTCCGTGTCTCCACCAGTTTCAGGAGGCAGTTGGCCCCCGACTGATCCAATGGGATCAGCGGACAACTCTTGCCATATGCATGCCCAAGGTCTTTGACCCCAGTACATATACCTCCTAAAATAGGTGAAGGTGTCTCGGCATATGAGAACTTTGATAAAAAAAAATACCCAGAGAGAGTGCAGGAGGCATCCCCGACATGATCAGGTAAGCCCCGCAGTCACTCTGGGCTGAAGCGTCTACGAGAAAACTCCCGCAGCGCCCTTGTCCCTGTACCGAAACGTTGTGTTTTATTGTACAAAAAAAAATAAAGTGTGTATGAGGTAACGACTATGAGGATTGGCACCGACGCAGCTGATGGACGCTAACCACTTTTCCTCTTGTCCTTAAGGAGCCGAGGAGACGGGGGAAAAATCCTCCTTATTCGTTCCCGGAGTCCGCGTTGGCCATTGTCTCAGCAGCTTCCTCCATAAAGGAGACACGCGCGGTCTCTGGTTCGAGTCCTCGAGACAATGAGGTTGGTCCCTACATGGACCGGCTGACGCTGTGTTATTCTCTCCTCCTCTACAGGATCTCTGGATTAACACCAGAGACGTGTCAACGACACCACCAGACATGTCCCGAGAAACCACCACACACACACACACACAGAGAAGAAAAAGAAAAGAAGCTAGATGCACACAGAGATAGAGAGAGATTGATTGATTAATCTTTATTAGCCTTTATTGGCTATAGACAGAGATAGAGATTGAGTGAGATAGAGAGGGAAAAAAAGAGACAGAAATAGATAGAGACAGAGAGGAAAAAAAGTGATAGAAATAGATTGAGATAGAGAGAGACATGTAGATATACATAGAGATAGAGAAAGACAGGTAGATACAGATAGACGGAGATAGTGAGAGGGTGAGGTAGAGAGATTTGATTGATCTTTGATGGAGAGAGATGGAGAGGTAGATAGATAGAGAGATAGAGATTGGTTAACCTTTAACACCCTATTGGCTATTCACTGAGATAGAGAGAGAGAGATGGAGTGAGAGATATATGTATATATAGAGAGATAGAGTTAGAGAGAGAGAGTGTGAGAGAGAGAGGGAGAGAAAGAGTGAGACACCGAGCGAGATAGAGAGATTCTGATTGATATTTATTAGCCTATTTGCTATCGACTGATAGAAGAAATTGAGTGACAGAGACAGAGAGATAGGGAGAGATGAAATGAGAGATAGAGAGAGATATATGTACAAAAAGAGGTAGAGTTAAATAAAGTTGGAGACAGAAAAAGTGAGATAGAGCGGGATAGAGAGAGAGAGAGAGAGAGAGAGAGAGAGAAAGAAAGAGATAGAAATAGATAGAGACACATGAAGAGAGATATAGAAAGATTGAGATAGAGAGAGGGAAATAGTGAGAGAGAGATAGAGAGATTTTGATTGATCTTTGATGGAGAGAGATAGAGATTGATTAACCTTTAATAGACTATTGGCTATTCACTGAGATAGAGAGAGATGGAGTCAGAATATATGTATATATAGAGAGATAGAGTGAGTGAGAGAGAGAGAGTGGGAGACCGAACTAGATAGAGAGATTCTGATTGATATTTATTAGCCTATTTGCTATCGACTGATAGAAATTGAGTGACAGAGAGAGAGAGATAGGGAGAGATGAAATGAGAGATAGAGAGATATATGTACAGAAAGAGGTAGAGTTAAATAAAGTTGGAGACAGAAAGAGCGAGATAGAGAGAGAAAGAGTGAGATAGAAATAGATAGAGACAGATGAAGAGACATATAGAGATAGAGAGAGGGAAATAGTGTGTGAGAGAGAGAGAGAAAAGACGTCGACCAATGACGGTAGCTGAAAGACAAACATTGAGAGGTCGTGGAATATTTTCTATTACAGGGTTTAGCACCCCTCCCCTTCCAGCTAGAGAAGACGTGGATACAGTCTTTTCCCCCCTTCTTGGACAATTTAACACCGAAGGCTTTCCCAGCTGAATGTATTTAAGAAGATGTCGACGATGGCCGTCGAAACGTCTCTGCTCTACAGCCAGCAGCATCATTACCCGGGAGGAAATCCGAGAAGCTTTTCTTAACTTTGGTTTCCCTCCCCCCTTCCCCTCCCTCCCTCCACGTGTCCCGCAGGACTTCTGGAGCAGCGACACAATCATCATTTATAGCTGGCTGGAGCCTGATCAAGAGATAGGAGCAACGTTTGGACAAAAGGTCTCCTCCATGAAACCAGGGCAAAGTCTGCCTCCTCCAGTTACTGTGCTGCTTGTTCCAGACTCGTCTCCCTCCTCGTAACACTTCACTGGAGTATCAAACAATAAACCAAGACCAAATTGCCTCCCACAGCCGTTCTAATTCTCCTCCAATTCCTCAGATCCATCCATCCATCCATCCCCCCAAGCAACGTCGCGGCTACCTGAGGCTGATTATCGATGACGTCACAGGGTAGTCTTGTTTCTGTTCCCGAGACAGGAGAAATCCGGTTTCTCGCATTCCTTGGCGGAATTACGCGGAACAACTGTTTATTTTTTTTTTCATTAGCAACCTATTCCACCTTCGTTCGTATGAGTCATGATGGCGACGACGACCAAGAACTCCGCCCGCCTCCTTCCACAGATCCTTGTCCAGAGTGCGAAGAGGTGCCAAGTCTTTGTCCCGCACTTAACGGTTTACCTCAACAGACTAAGTTAAAATATTCCTCTGCCTTAAAATTAGAGTTCCCGTCCTTTCGTCTCCTCCGTACACTTCTCCTCTGGCACTACAGCCCATTGAAGGGGGGCCTGGGCCTACCGGATCGACTGCCAACTGTCCACCAGGAAGTTGTAAACAGAATAAGGGAAGAGATAACAATTTGGAGAGGAGTCTGAAGGGATGGATATTTAATAGGCCATGTTTTGAGACATGACGGGCATTAGAGAAGAGAGGGTAGGAGGCCAGGGATGGATTGTTTCCGCAGAGAGGCAGATTAAGGAGAATGTGGGAGGATGCGGTCGGTAGCTGTGTATGTAAATGAAAAGGCTTGTGGTGGGTGATTCATGACCCCTTACATTCAACGGGTAAAGCAAAAAAAAATTTAGTTTTCGTTATTTGCGTACAGCAGCAGCAGCAGGACGGAAAACGAGAATGGTTTGTTTGGTGAGTGAGGCCGAGTAGGCGGGAAACGTCACCGTCTGCAACATTGTTGATTGCCTGGAGTGGATTGTTGGTTCTGGGAGCTCTCCTGAGAAGGTCGCGGGGAGAGAGAGAGAGAGAGAGAGCAGTGGCTGAGGAAACTATATGCAGAAAAGTTAATTTCGCCATTGTTTCGAGAAAGAAGATTTTGTTTTGTAGTAAGGAAAACAAGAAAAGAGGACATTTTGATAGAGATTTAAGCTGAAGAAGAAGAAGAGGCGCTGCTAGAGGATCTAGACGTCGTGTTTCAAGGGAAGGAACATCCTGTGGCACGGCAAACCAGGAACAACGACGACGTCACCACCAGGCCATTGTTAACATCATCTGGTAACGGCGCCATTTTTTTAACCCGTCTTTTCCACTTAAACCATTCTCGTCGTTGATTCGCGATATTTTTTAATACAATTATATATCGTTGTTCGTCACCCGCGTTGTCCCCCTGGGATCAGCAGCCGCCATTATTTAGAAGCTGCGTAGATTATTCCCTTTTTTTGCTTTACCGACCGACTGAGCCAATTTTTTGATTATAAATTTTACTCGTAAATTTTTATATTTTCACTAAAATTTTAATTTGAGTTAGATTTCTTCTGGAAATTTTGATAACGTAATATTATAATTAAATGGAATATTCAAATTAAATACATTATTATTATTATTTAACAATTCCTTGTTATAATAATATTTTTTTGTGGTGTAAAACGAAGACCAAACACCGTTGACGGAGAGGAGAGGAGAAGAAGATGGCGGCGGGCGCTACTTGGCGTCGGCCCTGGTCGATGTTATCGGCAGCACAGACTTGGCAAAGACACATACGAAATGTCCGTAGCGTGCCGGGCCATGAATAATTCCCCTCCGGAGTGGACGGTCGCCGCATGTCCGATCGCCTTTCCCACACACACACACACACACCAGAGGCTGGCTGGTTGGCTGCTGCTGGTTGCTGCTCTGGAATTATAATAACCTTGGACGCTGCTGCCAAGGCAAATAGAAGATCGCACGAGTCCGCAATACAACATCGCCTCTCCTCTACTCTACTCTATCCTCGCCTCTCCTCACTGCCCTGATCTAAGGCTCGTCTATCATCATCATCATCATCCACTTACTTCAACCAGACTTTTCACTTATACCCTGATAAAACATGAGTTTGTAACCTGACTCTCTCTCTCTCTCTCTCTCTCTATGACTTACGCTGCAATTTCCGTCCACCACCACCACCACCACCGCGGCGGCGAGGGTCATGGGCGCCACACACACACACACACACACCAAAAGGGGAACCCCCCTCCCAAAAAAAAAACATCGACGAAAATTTAAATAACTTGAAAATCCCACACACACACGACTCACATACCCATAAATAAATTAGAATAGCTCTTGTCCAGCCTTTCCGCTGCTATGGTCGTGACGTCACGAGGTACTCCTCTCCTGAGGATGTGTAACGTGACATACGTACGTACACACACACACACACGTTACCGCGCATCATTTTCTTTTTCCTTTTCTTTTCTAATATAGTAATAATAATAATTCGCGCGTAAGAAGCAACAACGTCTCTGGTGGTGGTATTATGTATGTTAGCAATATCAATATCATCCCTGGTTGTTGTAAACAGAAATATCTTTGGGTTCGAAGAATATGTCATTTTCCATTTATTATTATTTATTATTTTTTTCGCGTGATTATTAAATTAATTTTAAAAGTGTAACGTTAATATATACGTTTGATGTTAAATTGTTGACCGCAAAAGGAAATTTAATAATACTGAAGGTCACAAAATAGTGAAAATTACAATGAATAAACAGTAACGAAAAACAGTTGAAGTTATATTTTCTTTGAACTGAACGTATTTTGTTGATGTCTCTGTATTGTATTCCTTGGCTTGGAGCTGGATGTGTGTGTGTGTGTGTAAGGGAGACATCCCAGGGAGTGTATCACACAGACGACGATTCATTGTCTGTATACATTTACATATACATATAAACAATCTATTCAATTAGTTAATTGAATAAATTTACTTAAATAATTTTAATTCATATAAGTCAACCGAAATTGTTGTTGTTTCCATTGTTATTAATTATATATTCATATTTCATGTACATTACATGTACTTTGTACGTTGAAAACCAGAGATATCAAACTCGCCCCTGGCTGATGACGTCACTACCAGTGACGTCACGTCAGGACCAGGGACGCGAACCAAAGCACCACCAGATCCTCTCCATCTTACTACTGGTGCAACAGAACCAGCAGCTACAACCATACCATGGTACAGCAATACCGAGGAAAAAAAACTACTGGCAAAAATATTAATTATACCCATTAGGCCTGAGTCGTGTAGTCAGTCACACTCCAGCAGTTCTCAATCCCAGTCTCCTTGATCATTGGTCGCCATCCACTTCTTGTAGACGAGGGAAATAATAAAGGAACCTGGAGTGGTTACTGATTCAAAGGGAATGTCCACGTTGGAGTGATCAAGCCCCTTGAAGACTGGTGACGTTGAAGAACGAGAACTTGAGAGCTCAACGGGTTCGATGGGCCTCAAGTAATCTTCACAACCCGTTTGAGCAATTTTTCCAAGCCTCTTTGCGTTCATCAGTAGAGTTTTTACCAATTTGGTATTCAGCCAGGCTTTCCCTCTGTACAGGGTGGAAAAGTGGAACCAACGTCGACGTCGTGAAAG
The DNA here is from genome assembly GCA_034510155.1 of Eucriotettix oculatus. Lineage (NCBI taxonomy): Eukaryota > Metazoa > Arthropoda > Insecta > Orthoptera > Tetrigidae > Eucriotettix > Eucriotettix oculatus. The sequence goes on from CM067379.1 coordinate 7,040,942, forward strand.
GCAATTGAGAGGCAAACGACGTAGATGATTGATAGATAGATAGGTGCAGTGGGGCCGACCCTGAGGACGTGGACAGGGAACCAACCTAAAACAGAACCTCAATACTCGTGTCACGAATCAACGATGACAGCGCAACAACATGATCTGAACAATAGGAGAGGGGGAAGAGGAAAAGGTTACCACGGAGAGGAAAAGAGACACACCATGTGTGAGAGAGAGAGAAAGAGAGAAAGGAAGAGAGAAAAGAGAGAGAGAGAGAGAGAGAGAGAGAGAGACAGAGAGAAAATTCAAGCGTGAGTGCGTCTGCACGTGAGTGAATAAAAGTTCGGAAAATGAAATATTCATGCGCGTGGGAATAGAATATGATTCGAGGACGAAGAAGAAGAAGAAGAAGCAGCAGCATCAGGGACACTGGGAACTATTTTCCATCTCCATGCCTCTTACAATACGTGACGTTGCGGTTTACTGTCAGCCTCGTGGTTGATAAAATTTTCTACTTCGTATAAGTAACGTTCAAAAAAAATTAAGTAGTACCTCACTTTTCTTCATTTCATTTCACCTTGGTCTACTCCTCTCAAGTTTTTAGGCTTTCCTTCCTTCTTTCCTTCCTTCCTTCCTTCCTTCCTTCCTTCCTTCCTTCCTTCCTTCCTTCTTCCCTTTACCTCTGCACTTCCAAATACTACTACAGTCTTCATCTTGATATAGCATCGATTTCTTAATCTGAACCATGTTGTTGTTGTTGTCGTTGTCATGGTATTTTCAGACCTAAGACTAGTCTGATGAAACAGTACATTCTCACGTACACTGCGCTAGCATTTTCATTACTAAACACATCACCACCAAATCCACCCTAATCTGCTTAACTTATTCCATATTTGTCCTCCCTCTTCCGTTCTTCCTCCTCACACACACACACTTCCCCTCTAATGCTCAATTTTACAAGCAAGACTCTCATGTCTCAAAAAAGTGGCCTATTAATCTATCCCTTTTCCTGGTTTATTTTCCTCCATATTGTTCTCTCTTCCCCCCTATTCTGTTTAGAAATATTCCTCTTTAGTTAGTTACCCTATCCACCTCATCTCATTCTCCTACAGCAGCACGCACCACGTTTCAAAAGGCTTCTATTCTTTTCCCTTTTCCGCAACTCCTGTCGTCCACGTCTCGGACCCAAAATAATAAGTCCACACTCCAAACCAACATTTTTTTAATATTCACACTTATATTAGCCGTAAATAAATTCCTTTTCCTTGTCTGTTGCTATCCTACTCTAGTTATTACGCTTCCCCAAGTTCCTTCAAAATATCCCTTCCCAATCTCACGGCCTTTGTTATTCCACTGTTTCCCATACTACACTCCATTACCTTGGTTTTCCCTCTTTATTAATAATTCTATTGAACTCTTTCTCCAGGATCCAGCATTCGTGCCATTTATTACTGTTCCCAAGTCTTCTTCTGACTCCCCCCTAATACTACAAGACCGTCGGCAAAGTGAGTGTAAGGGTTTTTATTTCTTCTGTTTGCAGTACGATTCCTTTTTAAACTTTCTTCATCGGCTGTTCTGTTATATAGGGTTTTTAATATCAGACGTTAATGTATTTAATAAGTAAAGCTAGGTTTACACGGGCAGTGATGTTCGTCCAAGTTGGGTTTGACTGTGCACTGCCTACCGTTTACATATTGGGCAGATAAAACTGCCAAGTGCTGCCAACTCACTACAGAACGGGCAGAGAACTCTGATGCATGTTTACACTTCTCTGCCATTTCTTGGCAACTACGACAGGTTGGAATGTTGTTGATGTTGCATAGAGTCGATATATTGTTTATATCAAGTTGAATATTTTTCCCCTTTGTGTTTTCGCGTACGCATAATGTCCATAAACAGGAACTAATCACTTTGTATTTGTGATAGAATAGACGTAACGAGGAGGAAAGGCTTCCTGAAAAAAAAAGTCAAGCTCAGTATCACGCTACTGTGCTATAGATACATAAAAATGAAAACAGTTGTTTAGTAATATTGCTTTATATTATTACTACAGAAATCAAGCAATAATAAAAACAGCCAGCGCCTGTACTTTGAAGCTGGTTTTCAGTGTTTAATTGCCTCGGTTTCTATTACTTGTTGTTTTATTCCCCTTAAAGTTGTCAATTACTGAACAAAACGAAATGAATTATTTTCCATCACGTGTGATAGTAAGTAGTATGTTTATAGCTATACATCATTATTTTGCGTATTTTTTTTCCAGTTAAAGTTTGTGCCGTTGGAGGCTGGACAATAATTATTTTTGGAAAGTTAACCTAAAAAAATTTATATAGAGGCTCATACACAGGTGCAACAAACGAATTCTATCCTAAATGCTTTCTGAACCAAACTTCTGGTCGCTGTTAACAAACAAATATTCACTTACTCCAATCGCACACACACACTATATACCAAAATACACGCTGGTATTGAAAATGTAAAATACAAACTGTTTACCATTGCGAAATCGATAGTCAACCCCTGCCTCAACCGTTGTTCACAATCGATAATTGACAACCGTAACTGGCCTGACGTCAGTCATGACTGACATGCTGTCCACACGCTCCAAGCAAAGTGAGGCAGTGCTCAGCGATGGATTGGCAGTTGCCAGTGCAGCACTGACGTATGTTGACACGCCACTGACATCACTGCCCCTCGTTTTCTGGCAGTCATCACTGCCCGTGTAAACTTAGCCTAAGAAGTAATTCCACGGATAAATGGCGAGCGATTCAACGCGTCCTTATTATTAATTTCTTATTCTAGTTTAATTATCTTTGTGTCAGGGTTTTCCGCAGTCCTTAGTGGAGCGTCTCCCTTTTCCTTCCCCCCGTCTGGATGTTTTATAGGCTGTTGATGTTTGGCTTTTAATTTTTCACAGCTCGTAATGGACGGAGGTTTGAAAGCTTCCCAGTAAGCTGCAATCTTCTGCCCCTCCGTAATTTGTTGATAAAGTGCTGCCACCTACTTTCAAAAAATCGATGGATTTCGTGATCCACTTAAGCTTCCTGCTGCTGCTGTCGAGGGTTTAAACATCTCTCGTGTGGATTTACGGCCCCGGTTGTTGTTGTTGTGGTGGTAATTGTAGTAATATGAAAGCTACTGACCGGGTAATTAGAGGCTCTGTCAGCGTAATTACACCGTCACTCAAAACTTAGCTCCATCTTTCAGTCCAATAAAGCTTGTCACTTGTCCCCGTCACTTCCGGTCTCACAGGACGTTTTCTGTACCTTTGTGACCCGCAGAAAACTACTGCACGATGAAATTGTTGTCGTATTCAGGGGGCCCCTAAGACTGGTCTGATACACGCTAACCAATCTTGCGCAAGCCTTTTCGTTTGCTCCTAACTTTTTTTATTACACTAATTACACTAATAGCCTGTTTTCTTGAGTATTTAAAACAGGGCCTTATTTTCATTTCTTACAATGTTTTTGTGTTACAGATTTATTCTATTTTATTTTATAAATATTTATTTTTTTAACAATAATAAAACTAGTAAACTAAAACTAAAGACAGAAGGGTGGTGAAGGGTGAATGTGGAGTAGGAGGATTGAAGGGAAAGTGCTGTGAGATCACAGCTACTGGCGGAATATGGAAGAAAGGGAGAGGAAAACTATGTTAAGTCATAGCTGCTTCCATCCAACTTCTTTTACATTACATTACAGACTGAGATTTTTTAACACTTTTATATATCTATATATACATCAAATATGGAAGTATATTTTTTTGCAGGGGGTCTGTAGAGCAGAAGACGCTCTCCCTCCTGCATAAGTAAAGATGCGTGGAGGTCATCAGCCATTGATTGCTCTATTCTTGTCTCCTGGGCTTGGAGGCAGGAGAAGACAGTCTTTCAATGTTTTCTGCTTCTTCCTCCTCCACCCTCCTTCCTTCCTTCCTGCATCTCCACACTTCTCTAGTCTATCACAGGTTGTACTTCCAGCTCCGGAATTCCGGTTTTCCCTCATTTTCCGGGCGTCCAGGATATGAAGGGTTTGTTTAAGGCTGGCTTCGTCAAGTGTATTTTTTTTCTTTTTTTTTCATTTCTACCGCCAAATTGATACGAAAATGTCGAGGGAGTGTGTATATCCTTCCTTGTCTGTTCATATCTGTTAACTGCCACATTCTCCCTAATCTGCTTATCGTTTTCCATTCTCCGCCTTCCTGTTCCCTTTTGCAAAACCCTCGTGCCTCAAAACGTGGCCTATTAATCTATCCCTTCTATTGGTCAACGTCCTCCATATTGTTCTTCCCTCTTCCCCTATTCTGTTTTAGAAATTCCTCGTTAGTTATTCTATCCACCAACCTCATTCTCCTACAGCACCACATTTCAACGTAACGCTTCCAATATCTGTGACTCTAGAAACCTGCCCATGAAATTGTGGTCCGATCCATGGTAACCTATCTTGCACAAGCCTTTTCAATTTGCTCCTAACTATCACATCTGCTTACCGTTTTCCATTCTCTGCCTCCCTCTTCCGTTTTACAAAACCCTCGTGCCTTAAAACGTGGCCTATTAATCTATCCCTTCTATGGGTCTACATCCTCCATATTGTTCTTCCCTCTTCCCCTATTCTGTTTTAGAAATTCCTCGTTAGTTATTCTATCCACCCACCTCATTCTCCTACAGCACCACATTTCAACGTAACGTTTTCAGTACCTTTGACCTGTAGAAAAAACCTGCTCGATGAAATTGTGGTCCGCCGATCCATGCTAACCAATCTTGCGCAAGCCTTTTCAATTTGCTCCTAACTACCACATCCTCCCTAATCTGCTTACCGTATTCCATTCTCCGCCTTCCTCTTCCTTTTTGCAAAACCCTCGTGCCTTAAAACGTGGCCTATTAATCTATCCCTTCTATTGGTCAACGTCCTCCATATCCTTCCCTCTTCCCCTATTCTGTTTTAGAAATTCGTCGTTAGTTATTCTATCCATCAACCTCATTTTCCTACAGCACCACATTTCAACGTAATATTTTCAGTACCTTTGACCAGTAGAAACCACCTGCTCGATGAAATTGTGGTCCGATCCATGCTAACCAATCTTGCGCAAGCCTTTTCTCGTTTGCTCCTAACTGTCACATTCTCCCTAATCTGCTTACCGTTTTCCATTCTCCGCCTCCCTCTTCCATTTTACAAAACCCCTTAATCTATCCCTTCTATTGGTCAACGTCCCTATTCTGTTTTAGAACTTCCTCGTTAATTATTCTATCCACCAACCTCATTCTCCTACAGCACCACATTTCAACGTAACGTTTCCAGTATCTGTGACCTGTAGAAACCACCTGCTCGATGAAATTGTGGTCCGCCGATCCATGGTAACCTATATTGCGCAAGCCTTTTCAATTTGCTCCTAACTATCACATCTGCTTACCGTTTTCCATTCTCCGCCTCCCTCTTCCGTTTTACAAAACCCCTATATCCTTTCTATTGGTCAACGTCCTCCATATTCTTCTTCCCTCTTCCCCTATTCTGTTTTAGAACTTCCTCGTTAGTTACTTTATCCACCCACCGCATTCTCCTACAGCACCACATTTCAACGTAACGTACCAAAAAAAAATGATGAGTAGTAATATCTTACTTTCCTTCATTTCACCCGGGTCTACGCTTCTCAAGTTCCCAAAATGAAATATCCCCCTGGTGGGATTTGGTGAGAGTCGTCACTGCTACTCTCCTCACCTTGACGTAGTTTCCATTTCTTTATCTGAACCATCTTGTTGTTGTTATGACTAGTCTGATGAAACTCTACATATACATATATATGTTTTTTCCGAGTCTTCTTCTGGCTCCGCTAACACCACAAAGCGTGAGGACTTGACCAGGAACTTCCTCAAGCTGTGCGGGGGGGAAAAACACCACGCAATATCCTGTTTGTGCTTGGCTGTTGTTGTTTTTCTTTTTTTTCTGCTTCGGAAATGTTCCGAATCCGGGAGCCCAACAGTGAAGAGGAGGATGCGGCTCCGCCATCATCATCCCTGATGACCACAGGATGACGGCCAAAGGATGATCCTGTTTGGTCGCTTGGCGCTGCTGCCTCAAGGGGACGCTCAAAGAATAGATTGATTTATTTGGTCAAAAAAATAACTTCTTGGGAAAACCGACACTAACTAGCCTGCGTCCCTTTACACTAACTACCATGACCATCGTCATCAGAAAGGGATACATACAAGCTGACTGACTGACCTACTCCAGGGAGGGTAACACCGAAGGCTGACATTAAATTTGAACTGACAAAGTCAGCGAGGATTCGTATTTGTATTGTATTTGCTAATAATCTACAATTGGGCGCAAGTCCCCCCCTGGTGGCAGATACATAATTAAATATATACATAATTATAAACTAAAAAGAAAAAGATAAACATGTTCTGTGGATGCCCTGAAAGAGAAAAGAGAGAAACACTTCACTTCACTTCACTTCACTTTAGTTTTTTTTATATTCGGAGAAACACATTTATTTATATTAAAAAAAATATCCACTTCACTTCACACGTTTTTTTTTTCAGATTTGACCTAAATTTATTTTCTTGAAGAGGATTTCCTTCCCCCTCCAAACACTCCTCCTCCTGCCACAGGGTAAATTATTCTCCACAGTCGTCGTCGTTGATAGTTCCTATTTAGGAATGAGAATTTGCCAACATCTGTTTGTTTTTTTGTTTTCTATATTTTTCACTTTGATTGAATTGTTGGTGATCCTCCCATCATCTACCTATATAACTGGAGCTTATTCCAATCCATGGTTTTTGCCCCCATATAAGCTTTTAATGCAGTCTTGCTGCTTTCTCCCTCCTTCCTTTCTGACAATACCTCCTCCCAACCCTAGCTGTTTTACCTTTTTCCTTCCCTATGACCCCCTGTGGCCCTACTTGCCACAAAATTAGCAGCAGCCCCCCTTTTTTCTGAACTTTCTCTAATGATTCTATTTGATTAATTCTATAAGGATCCCAACAAGCCGCCGCCTGTGCCCCATATTCCTAAAATTGGTCTAACTAGAGATAAGTATGCCACCTCCTCCTTTTTGTTTTTGAACTTCCCCTTTTTTTTAAGGTTCCTCATAATGAAATGTAAGGAATTCCACGCTTTTCGGGGCCGTGAAATTTCACTTGTTCCTCCCCCCCGCACCCAAGTGTCTGTTGTTGAAATATATCCTCCCAGATATTTGCAGCTCGTTACCCTTGGAATGAATTAGTCCCCCACTCACTCGCCTATTCTATATTCTGTCTCTCTGATTTAACAACGTGCGTGAAGCAATTCCTTCCTTCCTTTCTCAATCCCTGATAAAGTTATCAGAAACCGCAGCGGAAGGAAGACAAGGAGGAGGAGGAGGAAGACAGGGACACCTTGCTGCTGTCAGTTTGCCTTCAACATGGAGCGAGTCCTCGTCGTCGTCGTCGCCTTGGTGCCTCTCCTCCTCCTGATCACGTCTGCATCAGCTCAGGACAACTTCACGACGGTTAGCGTCTTTAATCATCCCTTCCCTTCCTTCCTCAACTTCCGTCAAAATATCCCTTCCCAATATAACAGCCCTTCATCGTTCCACTGTTTCCCATACTACACTCCATCACCTTGGGTTTCCCCTCTGTTAATCCTATTACCGAACTCTTCCTCCCTCGATGACCACGTTCATGCCATTTATATATGGTTTTCCGACTCTTCTTCCGACTCCACTAATACCACAATACCGTAAGGTTTTTATTTCTTGTCCTTGTTGAATGATTCTTTTTCCATATTCCGTTTTAACTTTCTTCATCGCCTGTTTTAATATATAAGTTATACAGGACTGGCGACAGACTACTGCATCATCATCTTTGTCTGACTCCTTTCTTTACTACGGCTTTCTTTTCTTGACCTTCTGTTAAAATTACTGCTGCTATTATCATGTTCTTGTTGTTTTGGTATTCAGTCCTAAGACTGGTCTGGCGTGGAACTCTCCATGCTAACCTATCTTGTGCAAGCCTTTTCATTTCCTTATAACTAGCACATCCAACAACATCCTACTCCCCTACTCAGCTTAGCGTATTCCATCCATCCTTTGCCCGCCTCTTCTGTTCTTACACCACAATTTTCCCTGTAATGTGAATTTTTACAAGACCCTCGTGTCTTAAAAAACGTGGCCTATTAATCTATCCCTTCTCTTAGTCAACGTCCTCCATATTGTTCGCTTTTTCCCCCACCCCCCCACTATTCCGTTTAGAAGTTCCTCTCGTTAGTGATTAATTTATCCACCGTCATCATCTCATTCTCCTATAACAGCACCACATTTCAAAGGCTTCTATTCTGTTCCTTTCGTCAACTCCCTTAATCGTCCACGTTTCGCAGCCCCATATAACGCCACGCAGCATGCAAACATTTTTAGCAACGATTTCCTAATATTCACACTTGTATTACCCGTAAGTAAATTCCTCTTCCTTGCCTGTGTTATCCTACTCTAGTAGCAGAATTCCTTAACTTCCGTCAAAATATCCCTTCCCATTCTAACAGCCTTCATCGTTCCACTGTTTCCCGTAGTACACTCCATCACCCTTGGTTTCCCCTCTGTTAATCCTCTTACCGAACTCTTCCTCCGTCGAGGACTACGTTCATGCCATTTATTATGATTTTCCAACTCTTCTTCTGACTCGCCTGATACTACAATATCATCGGCAAAGAATAGGGTTTTTATTTATTCTCCTTGCAGTGGGATTTCTTTTGCATATTCAGTTTTAACTTACTTCATCACCTTTTCTATGTATAAGTTAAACAGCATGGACATCCTTATTTTACTCCTTTGCTTTTCTTGATCTTCAATTCTAATGACAATTGACCGCCTCCGGTAGAGCTTATAAACATAAGCCTCCTTTCTCGGTATTTTATTCCAGCGCTCTTCAAAATCCTTAATAGTGTGTTCCAGTTCACATTATCAAAGACTTTTTAGGAAGTCTACAAATGCCATGAACGTAGACCTTCCGACTCTTCTTCCGACTCTACTAATACCACAATATCGTCGGGCAAAACGTAAAGGTTTTTATTTCTTCTCCTTGCAGAATGATTCCTTTTCCATATTCCGTTTTAACTTTCTTCATCGCCCGTTCTAGATATATAAGTTGCATCATCATCATCATCCTTGTCTGGCTCCTTTCTTGATTACGTCTTTAATTTCTTGATCTTCTATTCTAATTACTGCTGCCTGTCTTCTGTTATCGATATTTTATTTCATTGTTAGGTGTGTTTGATCTTCACGTAGAATAATCCTGAAAGCCGGAGCACATGGAGGGTTTGTCAACACTGCACGCTTTGGTCTTTGTTGCTGGCCAACACTGTGGTCGCTGAACCTCTTACAGAGTTTCGTTGGTGACTCTGGTTCCTGGTCCCCTGTTGTTGTGGTCTTTTAACAAAACGTTTTTATTTTATTTAAGAGTGACGAAATAATTTAAATTTAAATTCAACCTCATGCAGTGTGAAGGAAGAGAGAGGCTTGACGCACATTATCTTTGTTGCAGCTCAACAATTACTCCTTCGGACAAGAGAGAATCCCCGCCTTCGTCGTCGTCCGCGGCACATTGGTGAACTACAGCAAAAGGGAGAACCTTCTATGGAAAGCGTTCTTTGCACGACTCCCTGCAGAGTCCTCGGACCAGAAGGACGTCGGCGAGGCAAGTCACCCTCCCTCCACTGTGGTCCTCTCTCTCTCTCTCTCTCTCTCTCTCTACATCCCTCTCTCTATCTGTCTCTATCTCTCTCTATCTCTCTCTATCTCTCTCTCTACATCCCTCTCTCTATCTAACTCTCTCTCTATCTCTCTCTATCTGTCTCTCTCTCTACATCTCTCTCTATCTAACTCTCTCTCTATCTCTCTCTACATCTCTCTCTAACTCTCTCTCTCTATCTGTCTCTCTATCTGTCTCTCTCTCTCTATCTCTCTCTATCTCTCTGTATCTCTCTCTCTCTCTCTATCTCTCTCTCTCTCTCTATCTCTCTCTATCTCTCTCTCTCTATCTCTCTCTCTCTATCTCTCTCTATCTCTCTCTCTCTCTCTCTCTCTCTCTATCTCTCTATCTCTCTCTCTATCTCTCTCTTCTCTCTCTATCTCTCTCTATCTCTCTCTCTCTATCTCTCTCTCTATCTCTCTCTCTATCTCTCTCTCTATCTCTCTCTATCTCTCTCTACTCTCTCTCTCTATCTCTCTCTCTCTATCTCTCTCTACTCTCTCTCTACTCTCTCTCTCTATCTCTCTCTCTCTATCTCTCTCTCTACTCTCTCTCTATCTAACTCTCTCTCTATCTCTCTCTCTATCTATCTCTCTCTCTCTATCTCTCTCTCTCTCTCTATCTCTCTCTATCTCTCTCTCCATCTCTCTCTCTATCTAACTCTCTCTCTATCTCTCTCTACATCTCTCTCTAACTCTCTCTCTATCTGTCTCTCTCTATCTGTCTCTCTCTCTCTCCCCCTCTATCTCTCTCTATCTCTCTGTATCTCTCTCTATCTCTCTCTACATCCCTCTCTCTATCTAACTCTCTCTCTCTATCTCTCTGTATCTAACTCTCTATCTCTCTCTATCTGTCTATCTCTCTCTCTATCTGTCTCTATCTCTCTCTCTATCGCTCTCTATCTCTCTCTCTATCGCTCTCTATCTCTCTCTACATCTCTCTCTTTATCTAACTCTCTCTCTCTCTCCCTCTCTGTATCTAACTCTCTCTCTATCTCTCTCTATCTGTCTCTATCTCTCTCTCTATCGCTCTCTATCTCTCTCTCCCCCTCATTACCGTTGTCTTCTTACAGATTCTCCAATACATGAACGACGTCAAAGTCTACACCATGCTACGGTACTTCGACGCCTTGGCGAACGTCACTGACCGAGACCTCTGCGCGCAAGTGAACGACCGCTGCTCCCGATACCTCGAGGCGCCGCTGCAGGACCTCACGGACGAGATCAGCGTGAGTAACAAGCCTTGACGACAGTCGGTTAACAGGAACTAGAAAATAATGTGCATCGATTTAATTGCTTAGCCAGTAAATTCCATAACTTAATATATATTGTAACATGAAAAGTTACACGCAACAATGCGGGCTAGCAGTTTGCGAGTTGCAATTGTCGCAACTCGGGGCCAACAATGGAGTCTGGCGAGACTTGAGGCAGTCGTCATGGGGTAGTGGATGGAAGGAGAAGGACCACGCCCTGTAGTGATAATTTATTCTCATGTTCTGAAATGGATTAAAGCTATTATAATCCACCTTTTGGTATTTTTATTAAAAAATACCTGGCGCCCAAAAAGCATTAAATCCTCGATTACGGAGGAACGCCGGATCGTCTACAATACATACACACACACACACACACACACATATATATATATATATATATATATATATATATATATATATAGTCGTTAGTTAAATAATAAATAATAATAATAACAACTTAAATACTGTATAAACTAGAAGAGGATAAGAGAACGTGGGATTTCCCGGTGTATATTATTCACGAACAATTCTCGGGTTTTCAACCCAGGGTAAGTATAGAGTTTGAACACAACGTTTCCATGACTTGCTCTGCCATCTTCTTCAGGTGAACCATGGAAACGTTGTGGGTCAAACTCTACACTTACCCGGTTGAAAACCCGAGAACTGTTCATGTAGAAGAGGATAGATTAATATACTCGAGGCTCTTGTAAAATTAGCATTAAAAGGGAAGTGTGTGTGTATTGGGGGATAAGAAAGAAAGACGGACGCTAAGCACATTAGGGAGTACGCGGGTTGTGCGAATTATAAGGAAATGAAAAGGCTTGCGCAAGCCTGGAGGAATGCATCAGCCCAGTGTTAGGACTGAATACCACAACAAACTAAAAAAAATAAATATATATTACTATTCTATAGTCATATACCGAAATCAGGAAACGAGTAAGACAATGATGCAGTCTGTCTGTCACCCATGGTCTTTAACAGAGGATGAAGAAAGTTAAAACAGAATATGGAAAGGAAAAGAAATAAAACCCCTAAGGCTTTACTAATGACATTGTACTAAGTTAAAAGGGCAGTCAGAAGAAGACTTGGAAACCATAGTCAAAATCATCAACGTGTTCCTGGAGGAAGAGTTCAATATGAGGATTAATAGAGGCGGGGGGGAAACCGAGGTGATTTTGTGTAGTATGGGGAAACAGAGGAACGACAAAGGCTGTTAGATGGGGAAGGGATATTTTGAAAGAATATCTGCTATAACTATAGTAGGATAGCTTAGGCAACGAAGATGAATTTACTTACTGCTGATATAAGTGTGAATGTTAGGAAATGATGTTATTGCGTGAAGCGTTATATGGGTGTGCGCGAAACGTGGACGATAGGAGTTGTGGAAAGGAGAACAATAGAAAGCCTTTGAATTGTAGTGCTATAGGAGAATGAGGTGATGGGGTGGATAGAATCACTAAGGAGGAAGTTATAAGCAGAATAGCGGAAGGAGGAACAATATGGAAGACGTTGAGCAAGGGTATGGATTAAGAGACTCAGGGGGAAATTGGGTTGGGTAAGAACAGAAGAGGTTGGAATACGATAAGCAGATTAAGGAGGATGGGGGTATGTGGTAGTTATGCGGAATACCACAACAACAAGAGCCAAGTCTTGAGGATTGTCCTTGACGCTGGTTTGTTACAGAACTCGACTTGCGTGTGGCGGACGTTTGCGCATTTCTTGACCCTGCGGATCACGGAGGTCATCGACGTCGTCAACCAGGAGCCCTCCGACCTCTGCTTCCGGAACGAGACGTCCATATGCTCGACGGTGAACCGCAACTGCAACGTGGAGTTTAAGAAACGGGCGACGCAGGTGCTGAGGTCCTTATTTGAAAATTATTTCGACGAAACGTCCGTGGAAGATTTGACGCCCCTGGAGATGATCTTCGTGTTCCAGTACCACGCCATTTATTTCCTGTCGAGGACGTTCGATTCGTACTCGTACATTCTCACGTCCAAGGTGGGCTTCATCTCGACGAGGTCGTCCATCGAGCCGTTTGTGATGGAAAACCTTCTGTACCCTTTCGGGAACAGGGCCGTGTCGGTGGCCCTGCTGATGCCGACGGGAGACACGGTCAAGTTCCAGGACGACGTCACGTGGGGCATCGTCAGGTCGTACACGGGCTCCATCGACTACCCCTGCTCGGCCTACAGGGGGGAGTACGTGACGAGCTGCTTCGTGGCCGGCATGATCAAGGCCAGCGCCGACCTCATGCACTGCGTCAACAAGAGGGCGGCGCTGGCCTGGACCTCGGGGGCGTCGCTCTACGTGCACTCGCAGTGCCTGTGCGTGGCGTCCAACGGCCAGCAGTGCAGGGTGACGCCGCCCCCGGGCGTCGACCCCCGCCTCTACTGCTTGTCGGTGTTGCTGCGGGACTTCCAGAGGCAGGTGCGGTACAGGCCGGCCGTCACCTACCTGGACTACGCCTTCCAGACCCAGGTTCCCGTCTGCAAGCTCCTGTTCCTCCTCCCGGTCAACTTCAGGAACTCGTGCGAGGAGTCCACCAATCGGAGAACCTTCGAAACGGTCCTGTCCACCCGGTGCTACTTCAAGGACCTCGTCAACAAGGACCTCAACTGCACGGAACGCCCGACGCTGGACAGCCTGGACGCCGTCGAGCTGTGCTCGGCGCTGTACTTCCTGGTGAACGTCCTCTGCGACGACGCCGCTGACGCCGAGGTCCGTCTGCCTTACTACGGGCCGGGGGACTCGCCCGCGGTGCTGGTCCTCACGTACGTGGACGTCGCGGCGCGCGTCCTCACCCTCGTCACCTACCTGCTGTGCGAGGAGCTGCGCAACCTCCCGGGCAAGCTGCTGCTGGGCTACATGGCGACGGCGATGGCGCGGCTGCTGGCGGTGCGCCAGACCCTCGAGGACCTGCCCCTGGCCGTGCGCCTCGACGTCGCGACGGACCTCGCCTCGACGCTGTGGCTCTCGGCCTACTTGCACTTCCTGACCGTGTCCATCAGGGATCTGCGGCCCCCGGACTCGCTGAGCGCCGCCGAGGCCCGCGCCGTGCTGCTGCGCTACATGCTGCTGGGCTGGGGGTCGCCCGCGGCGCTGGCGGCGGCCTTCTTCTTCCTGGACGACGCCCTCGACGGCCCCCTGCAGGTCGGACAGCTGTGCTTCGTCCTCTGCAACTACGCGGCTCTCTCGGGCAACCTGTACATGTTCTACGCCAACTTCAAGTTCTACTACGAGGTGAGGAGCAGCGCCAGTCAGCTCCGGGGCCGCGGCGATCAGGGGCGACGCGTCTTCGCAGACCTGTTCAACTTCGCCCTCAAGACGTCGGTGCTCTCGGGGGCGGGGATCTGCTTCCGCCTCGTCATCACTCAGATCCAGCGGCTGGAGCACGTGCTCAGCTACTACCATGCCCTGGGCACGCTCCACGGCATCCTGCTCTTCGTCCTGTACGGCTGCAACAGGGAGGCCCGCGCCTTCTGGCTCAGGCTCTTGCAGCGCTGCCCCCGCCGCCGCCGCCCACGTGACTCGGGACCACGCAACTCTTTCGAGATGGAGCAGAAGACAATCTAGGACCTTCCTGCAGAAATACCTTCAAGATGTTCCGCATCATCCCTCACCTGCTTAGCCTATTCCATCCCGAACACTTCCCTCTGACAAGACACTCCTGGCTCCAAACGTGGCCTATACTGCGCTAGCATTTTCATTACTACACATCACCTACATCCACCTTAATCTGCTTAACTTATTCCATATTTGTCCTCCCTCTTCTGTTCTTACTCCATACACACTTCCCTCTAATGCTAATTTTACAATACTCTCACGTCTCGAAACGTGCCCTATATTAATCTATCCCTTCAAAGTCCTCCATATTGTTCGCTCTTCCCTCAATTCCGTTTATAACTTCCTCCTTAGTGATTCTATCCACTCACCTCATCCTCCTATAACACCACATTTTAAAGGCTCCTATTCTTTTCCTTTTCCACAACTCCTGCCGTCCACATTTCCCTCCCATATAACGCTACAATCCATTTCCTCATATTCACACTTACATTAGCCGTACGTAAATTCCTCTTTCTTTGGTTTTGGTATTCTACTCTAGTTATTGGGCTCATCAAGTAGCAGAATTCCTTAACTCCCAGCCTTTGTTATTCCACTGTTTCCCAACATGGTTTTTCCCCATTTTTAATTCTCGTGTTGTATTCTTTCTCCAGGATCACGTTCCTGCCATTTATTATGGTTTCCAAGTCTCCTTCTGACTCCCCTAGTACTACAATATCGTCGGCAAAGCTTAGGGTTTTATTCCTCTCCCATATTTTCCTTTTTGACTTTCTTCATCGCCCTTTCTATGAACATCCTTGCTTACTACGTTTTTTGGTTTCTCATTCGTTTTATTCTCCTTGTAGCCATGATTCCTTTCCCATATTTTCCTTTTTGACTTTCGTCATCGGCTGTTCTAGAGCATGAAAATCCTTGCTTACTACTTTTTTGGTTTCTCATTCTCTTCTTTCTCGAAAATGGCGAAATTAACTTTTCTGCATATTGTTTCCTCAGCCACTGCTCTCTCTCTCTCTCTCTCTCTCGCCCCGACCTTCTCAGGAGAGCTCCCCGAACCAACTGTTCAATCTACAATGAATGCACTCCAGGCAATCAATAATGTTGCAGACGGTGACGTT